>JAHKQU010000008.1:21212500-21732500 GCA_020383195.1 Neomicropteryx cornuta | reverse complement strand
CGACTCGCTTACAAAGCAGAACAAGGGAATCATCAGGGAAGGAGTCAGTGACGTAACGGTGAAATACAGACGCCGCCACAGGAACACGCTGCTTTGTACCATTGTCTGCCAGGTCGAGCCCACCACCTACAAAACGTTGCTCGCCAGGGGCAAAGTGAACATAGGATACCAGAGGATCTCGGTAGAGGACGAGAGCCCTCTCATCCAATGCTTCAAATGCCTGGGTTTCGGGCACACGACGAAGTTTTGCACCGACAAGGAAACATGTTCACATTGCACTGAGGAGCATAAGTATGCTGATTGCCCAGTCCGGCAAAACGTCCCTCCAAAGTGCGCGAACTGTAAGGCGCGAGGCAAACCGTCAGCCCACTCTCCGGTCAGCCAGGATTGCCCAGTAATGATGATGGAGGAAAGGGCAAGGGCAGCGGTGGAGTACCCTGTTCTATGCTAAAGGCACCCCTAGTAGGAATCCAGGCACGGTCGGGTGGGGCGCGCCCCCCGGCCAATCTCACGGACTGAGGGTGCTGCAGCATAACCTCCAACGGGGTAGAGCCGCAACCGAAGAATTTCTAGTGTCCGCAACGGAAGGCAATTCCAGATAGCGTTGCTTCAGGAGCCATACGTCGGAAGCACAGGCTTTCTCCGTCTGAGTGGCTCGCCAACTACAGTCCAGAGCACCACTAAAGCTGAGGTAGTCAAGGCAGCAATCATCTTATTCGACCCCGAACTAGCCTTCGACTTGGATATGGACTACAGCACGGGTAACTGCGTTATCATTAAGCTCAAGTTCGAAAGCCTGAATATTTGCCTGGCGTCCATATACGTAGAACCTACGGTATCCCTGGAGCAAAGGCTATCCACCCTGTCCACCTACTTGCAAAAAACAACCCGGACCAAATCATCATCGGGGGGGACTTTAACGCCAAAAGCATCTGGTGGGGAAACAGGAGAACAAACAAAAGAGGACTAGCCTTCCACGAATTCATCCTGGAGCACGACCTCCACATAGTAAACGAAGGTTCGACTCCAACTTTCGAGGTGGTAAGAGGGCAGAAACACCTGTCCAGTGTGGTAGACGTCACACTGTGCTCGGCCTCCATGCTTGACAGGGTTGCGAACTGGAAAGTGGATAGAGATCTCGGTCCCCTGTCTGACCACAACGCAATAACTTTTGAAGTCAAAGCAAAATGCGCTCCGGAAGCAATGAAATCTACCACTTTTAGGTTCAACACGAAAAAATCTTCCGAACATCAGCTTCCGAAGGCACTATCGCTCCGGACGACCCGAACTTCAAGTCTGAGGAGGTGTGGGAAATCATAAAGAGCATGAACCCAAATAGAGCCCCGGGGGCTGACGGATTTACGTCAGACATTTGTGCCAGAGTGTACCAAATATTTCCGGAGGAATTAACAGCGCTCTACAATGTTTGCCTTAAAGAGACATACTTCCCAAAAGCGTGGAAAATGGCAACCATCAGGATAATACCCAAACCTGGCAAAGACAGCTACAACCACCCTAACACGTTCAGGCCCATAGGTCTACTGCCGGTTCTGGGTAAAATCCTCGAGAAGCTTTTCACCAGACGCATAGTCTGGAAGTTCGGAAACGAGGGCAAGCTCAACCGCCTACAGTACGGGTTCACCCCCCAAAAAAGCACGGAGGATGCTCTCTATGATGGGCTGCAGTTCATCAGGGCCAACATTAAGAAGAAACAAATCATCGGATTGGTGTCCTTGGATATCGAGGGGGCATTCAATAATGCATGGTGGCCGGCTATCTTAGCGAAGCTTAGAACTCTGGAGTGCCCAAGAAACCTTCAGGAGCTCATCAGAAGCTACCTGTCTGACAGGGAAGTAGGAGTTCGCTACGCGGGTGCGGAATTTAAGAAACCCACTAGCAAGGGCTGCATTCAGGGCTCCACCTGCGGACCAATATTTTGGAACTTAGTAATGGACGACCTTCTTAACATGGAGCTTCCGGGGAATTCAAGGGTCCAAGCCTTCGCGGACGATGGATTCATTATGGCGGCAGCAAACAATGTGAGCGACCTGGAAAACAGCATCAACAGGATACTTGACAAGGCTGCAGAATGGAGCCAGAACTCGAAGCTGCAATTCTCTACAAGCAAAACTAATGCAATGGTGATAACAAAGCGCAAGCTGGTCAGGGAACCGGTATTCATGCTAAATGGTGAGCCATTGAAATTGGTTAACAGCTTCAAGGTTCTGGGCCTGACCATCGACAATAAGCTAACCTGGAAAGCACATATCACTAACGTCTGCTCCAAGGCCAGCAGGTTATCTGCTCAATTCTCCAGGGCAGCCAGAGCAACATGGGGTCTGTCCCCCCATATTTTAAGGACCTTGTACACGGCGGTGATCGAAAGGGTTATCCTTTATGCGAGCAGCTGCTGGGTGGAGGCGGTGGAGAAAAAGTATGTGCTCAAAAAGCTCAATGCTATCCAAAGGGTTTTCTGTATCAGAATAACAAAAGCATACAGAACTGCTTCCCTCAACGCCACTCTTGCTATCTCGGGACTGCTCCCAATCGATCTCAGGGTGAACGAGGCCGCTGCTCTCTACGTCACCAAACGGAATGGTTCATTTCCGGACCTTCTGGACAGGAACCTCGAGTGCCCAGCGGACATCTTCACCCTACCGCACCCGGCTGAGCGGAGCACTCTGAGGATCGAGAGTGTAGAAGGGCTAGATGCGGACGTCAGAGCAGACCTCAACATCCAAGGAGACGAAATATATACTGACGGAAGCAAGATTAACAACGTAGTGGGTGCAGCTCTGGTCAATTACAGGGAGGGAGAAGAGACGGTCTGCAGAAAACTTAAATTGGACGCCCTATGCAGCGTCTTCCAAGCAGAGCTCGTGGCAATAAGAGAAGCTTTAAGATTCTCTCTGGGTCAGCCTACTTCTTCGTTCAACATCTTGAGCGACTCATTCTCGTCATTGCAAACCATCGCGAACCCGAACAGTCTAAACAGGCTGGCGATCGAATGTAGAGGCAAAATAAAAGAGATAACGGACAACGGAAGCATAGTTAGACTGTTTTGGGTGCGTTCACACGTCGGCACGGCGGGAAATGAAAGAGCAGATCAGCTTGCCAAAGTCGCAGCGCTCAAGAAGAAGTCGAAAGCGGATTATGACACCATTCCTCTCTCTCAAGTCAAGGCACAGTTGAGGAGTAAGAGTATCGCCCAGTGGGCACAAAGGTACGCAGACTCCGAGCAAGGGGCACTCACCAGAGAATTCTTTCCTACGGTAACGGAGGCCTGGAGCACCATCAAAAACGCGCAAATAACTCACGAACTTACTCAAGCTCTCACAGGGCACGGGGCGACGAGGTCCTACCTGCACAGGTTTAAAAAAAGAGAAAACAAGGAATGCCCATGTGATCTAGCCAGCGAGCAAGACATGAAGCACCTCATCAACAATTGCCCAATGTTTGCGAAGGAGAGAGCTGAGATGATGATCATCTGCGCCAATAACAACATCTGCCTAACTGACTGGAGCAATTGTTTGAAGAACGCAGATACAAGACCAAATCTAGTTAAATTCCTTAGATTGATAATCTGTAGGATTAGGCAACAAAATAAGCAATAAGTAGCTTACTATGATATAAAGCACCCTAGGACACGAAAATTGCTACTAAAGCCAGCCTTAGATCCTCAGTATTATAAGACATAGTTCACAATTCTGGCTACTTAAAGTAGGTAGTAGGCTAAATAATAAAAAGTAGAATCGTAGAAACTATACTTCATAACTCGAAGTAAACTCAATGTGGGTAGCAGGATAAGAAAGGAACTATCAAAAGAAAGGACTTACTAGTAATAATCGAGTGTAGGATTAGCAGTAAAACTAAACAAGTAGGATAAACAGTAAAATCAAATAAGCAGGATAAAAAGTAAACTTATATAACAAGGGCCTTGCATTTTAAATAGCAAGGGTGCAAGGTACAATAAAAAAAAAAAAAAAAAACCTAACCTAACCTAACCTAACCTAACCTGACCTAACCTAACCTAACCTAACCTAACCGTTTATTTTGCTATGAACTATTTTTGACAGATCTAATTAGTCAATAGGAAATAATATTATAAATAAAACAGTAAAGGCAAATCAAAGAAATTTATCTCATGCCAGTAATTCTCTCGGGCCTCCAATGCCTAACAATCCCCCAGGCTGTGTACTTTAACGGCCTGCCTTGAATCGCAGGTAACCAAGAGGGGTCAAATGTAGGGGCGGTGGAGTAAAATTGCTGGATAAGATCACTGTCTATATATGCTCTGAATAAGCTATATGCATATCGTGAAGAAAAGCTCACTACAAGTATGAGACATATGGAACCTACTGGCTGGCAATACTGTGATAACGATATTGACTTTTTTGGTATTACCAACATTTTCATTATAAAATTTTTTCATGTATTTATTATTTTAATATTTTTATTATAACTGTTTTTGTAGGTCAGCTGGTGCAGTGGCCTGTGGTGACAGTGCCGTGAGTGGCACAATTGGCGGTAATGTCAATGTGCCAGTCAGCCTTCACGCTCTTCTTAGTGGGCCGCGCAATACAAGTCAGCAGACGAGCAGTTGGAGTCATGGATCCAATACATTCAACAAGATGGACAAGAAGTGTGTAAAGGACAACATTGTTACTACTAAAGAACTTGAATAATAAAATATTATTTATTTATGTAACTACTGTCATGTTGATAACTGCATTCACTAAAGTGCTTAATAAACATACATGCAAATGTATTTTTAGCAAAAATTGCAGATAAGATAATAATGATATAGGCTTTCAAAGTACCTGTTTGAAATTTGATATGAGCTGTAGGGTGTGTCTATGATTGTATTGAAAAATGTCTTTATAGTTTTGATTGAAATTAATGGCCAAACCAATTGGCGAAGATAACTTCGCCAATTGGTAGATATTTCCAAATTATATATCAAAAATATATCAAAATATAGTAGATATATATATATCAAAAAAATTCCATCCATTTGTGGTAGTACATCTTTTTTTTATTGACCTTCATATTGACCAAAGGAAAACAGTGTTTATTTTATTTATTTATTTACCTTGCAGGCTTTTATTTTATTTTTTGAACGAAGCAAGAAACTTGCTCTTCTTCTTCTGAAACTTCTGTCGCTGAAACTTGCTTTAAAGTATTCCAATTTATATTAATTACTAATATTTTTGGTCTTCAAATTTTTGAAAACATTGATTTACTAGTAGTATTTTACAGTAATTTATTTTCTATAAATTATCTTTTATTTAAAAAAAAAAACAATTGAGATGGTATGGAACAAACCAGTATATGTCCACACCCATTTAAAATACACTATTTAATAAAGATTTAATCAAAACTGGCCAGAAATCCTTCAAATATCACATTGCATATATTGATTTCATTCAAAGAAAGACATGTTCACATGCTTTTAACCATTTTTTTAATGTTTTAATATATTATTTCAATCAAACCCGGACAAATCCAGTATAAAATATCATTATGCTAAATATGTTGAACAGATCCGGACAAATATTATTATGCATATTTATGCATATTTATATAATTTTTTTTAGAAAAATTCCCTAATTAGTAAAGATTAATATGGTCTATAAAAAATCATTAAAAATTAATAAGAAATATTCTGTACAGTTTTTTAGCTCTCCTGGAAAATTTTGTTTGCTGGGCTTGTCCGGGTTTGGTCCGCACCTCCTTAATTGTTTAGAAAAGCCTTAATATTAAAAATTAACTTCAACACACACAGTAGGTAATAAACGTCAAACGCTTAGGCCTTAGACTTGTAGGCCTGGCTGTCTCCTTGTTCGGACCTTTTGAAAGCGCTATAGAAGTTTTTTGTTGAAAATTAAAAAAAAATTGATAAAAACAAATTTTTTTGCTAGCTTTAGGACCTTTTGAGTGCGCTATAGCCTATAGCTTTTAGGCAGTAAAAAAATGCTTGAGTGTTTGAATGAGAAAGGGGTATGTGGTTTGTATGAGGAGTTATTCCGTCTGTATAAACTGGCGAAGTTTTTCGTCCATATAGGTGCAAGAGTTAATACAATCAAACACTGTAGGTATGTATAGAGCAGAATAATTAATGATAGGGCTGAGTCGGAGTACCCTTGTATATATATCTTAATAGACCGACTTTTAAGGCGCCTTTAAGGTGCCTGAATGTTATCAAAATGCGAATTTTGCATGTTTTCAAAGTATTTTGCGTGCGTATTCAGAAGAAAT
Organism: Neomicropteryx cornuta; assembly: GCA_020383195.1. Classification (NCBI taxonomy): domain Eukaryota; kingdom Metazoa; phylum Arthropoda; class Insecta; order Lepidoptera; family Micropterigidae; genus Neomicropteryx; species Neomicropteryx cornuta. Next base: position 21,726,242 of record JAHKQU010000008.1, on the reverse strand, counting down.
ACCACTTATCTACTTTACTTATTAGAGCGAAGCGAGCGGAGCGAGCGAAGCTCTCATAAGGCGACTCCAATTAGAACTTTGTCACGGGCTAACTTGGTCATTCCTTGACCGATTTGAAAAATTTTTGATTTTGAGAGAATCTACATGAAAAAGTGAAGGTCGTGACGGAGCTTGATTTTAAATATTGTCAAAAATAAAATTTTTGGGGTCAAAAGAAAATTGTCTATGGGAATATCCATTATAAAAAAGTCACGCGCTTTTTTGAAAATTTTTTATTCGAAAATAATTAATCGAATTTTATTTTAAATTGTACGACAATTCACTGACAATTACGATATGTCAGTGAAGGAGAAATAATGACTGATGAATTTGAACAAGATTCATTGAATGAAAATTGTGTTCCTGAATTTTATATACAAAAATGAATTTCTCTTTTTGTATATAAAAGATTTCAAGAACCTCATTTTAGAAAATTATCCATTCGTTGAAAAGTTATGTTTTCAATTTCCCGATGAAATTCTCTTGTACATTAGTATTGAAGATATTTTAAGTACCTCATTTTAGAAAATTATCAAAATCTATCCCGTCGTTAAAAAGTTATGCTGTTGATTTCCGGATGAATTTTTTTTGTGCATTTGTATCAAAGAGATTTCAAATACCTCATTATAGAAAATTATCAAAATCTATCCCGTCGTTAAAAAGTTATTGTCACAGACTAAATTTTATTTAGAAAATTTTAGTAAATCGCTTCGCTCTAATATGTGCTGCAGCGAAGCAAAATGCGAGCGACTGCGGCGACCTAGTATTATATATAATTTATTAGAGCGAAGCTCTCATAAGGAGACTCCAATTAGAACTTTGTCACGGGCTAACTTGGTCATTCCTTGACCGATTTGAAAAATTTTTGATTTTGAGAGAATCTACATGAAAAAGTGAAGGTCGTGACGGAGCTTGATTTTAAATATTGTCAAAAATAAAATTTTTGGGGTCAAAAGAAAATTGTCTATGGGAATATCCATTATAAAAAAGTCACGCGCTTTTTAAATCTATCCCGTCGTTAAAAAGTTATTGTCACAGACTAAATTTTATTTAGAAAATTTTAGTAAATCGCTTCGCTCTAATATGTGCTGCAGCGAAGCAAAATGCGAGCGACTGCGGCGACCTAGTTATTTATAGGGATATAGCTATAGAAAAATTCTTTAAACATTATGTGGTATAACAACTTAGAAATAAAATAACAAAGTTGGCCTAAAATAGGTGATTTTTGTTTTAGATTTGATATATGAAAATGAAATTAAATGCGAAAATTATTTAGATTTTTAGAAAATATATGTTCTTTTATTATTAATGGAAAAAGAAAAAATTGAAAAAATGTATTCGTTATTTTTCTAAAAAAAAACTAAATGCTATCAATATTTCATACAAAATGGTAGGCCGTGGTTTATGTTATAAACGCCATTCATATCCGCTGTAGAGTTTACGGTAGAGCTGTTCCACTTCAAAGGGCTGTACCGATGGCTCCGTGCCACTATAGTACAGGAACCTCGTCACTCTCAAGTTACAGTAGACAGACGCGTTGGACAGATTTGTTGACTTCTTGGTTCATGTGTACAACCTGTGTACATAATACTGGCTGTGGACCTGTTGTAATATTACAATTCTTACTGTCTTACAATTCTTAATTCTTAATATTACTTTGAAGCTGTCATTTTTTGCTATTTGACAAAGAAAAAACTACGCTTTTACTAAAAATGGTAAGATACACGCTTCAACAACGCATTGAAATTGTTAAAATTCACTACAAAAATGGTGAAGAAAATTTTGCAGTCACAGTTCGCCAAACTAAAGCACTTTTTGGTCAACGTGAAGCACCTTCTCGGCCGGCAATAGTTAAACTGGTGGAAAGATTTGAGCTGTTGGGACAAGTTAGTGATGTGAAAATCTAAGATTGGTTATTGAAAAGCCTCTCCATCCTCAGCGTGTCACTGTTTGGTGAGGTTTTTGGGCTGGCGGTGTGATTGGACCTTACTTTTTCGAAAATGAGGCTGGTGCAACTGTTACGGTGAATGAATGCGCTACCTAGCTATGATTAATGGTTAATGGCCTAGCTATGGTTAATGGCCATAAGGCCAGAATTGGAAGATATTGATGTGGACGACGTTTCTGTTCATCAAGACGGCGCTACAAGCAACGAAACATCGCTATTTTGCAAGAAAAGTTTCCTGGCCGTGTTATTTCTCTAAGAGGTGATCACAATTGGCCACCAAGATCTTGTGATTTTGGCGGCATTTTACATAGCAACTATAAAAATATAGTTGCTATGTAAATTGATTCGTTACTTTATAGTTTCGTTGCGAAATCAATATAATCATATGTCGTTTCCATGGTTTTTGGGTGAAAATAAATTCTCATAATTTATTGGAAAGTGACTTTTAAAACTTGAGCGTTAAAATGTCTTTTTTAAAAGGTTTCTTAAGTGGGGCGAAGAGATCGACCGCCAATATGTTCTCGCAGCTAATGACGGCGCAGGTAAAACCAAAAATTATAAAAATCGACCATCAATTAAATGCTTTGTGAATAATAATTAAACAAATTTTCCTAACCGTGATATTCATCAACATCAAGCGACAGTGCTGAGAAAACCAATAATTTTATAAACGCAATAGCAATAAAGTAAACAGTTTGTTATGTTTCTGTGTGCAATTTCCTATAAAATTGCATACTATAATTAAAATCGGTTCACCCGTTTGGGTGCTGATATGCCACAGACACCTTAAATCCCCTCTGTTTGGGTCGGGGTTTAAAAAAAGTAAAAAATGATGTTCGTATGAATTTCAGATTGCGTCAATTTTCAATTCTGTTGTGTTTATAAACAAAATGTTTTAATCTCTTATCGTATTTTTTCAGCCGAATCCAAGATTTCAGAACCTGCCAAAAATAAAACCGATCAGCGATTATATGTAAGTATTATAGATTGTTGTTTTCTTGTAACATGAAGTTGGCCCTGCATTTGAAAATACCAGTCATGGTTTTTATTAATTTCAAATCTTCCATCCATTGTTAGTTTCCAAAATGTCACTTTTATTCCTTAATTGCTCTTTCTAATCCCAACTTCCGCGCAGTTATGGGACATTTTACTCGACAATCACATCTTCATCACATAAACCGTCTGGTGTGGCACTTATAAAATGAATATCGCTATCTATGAACATCCACATATTCTTATTTCTCGATTTTCATAAACACTTAATTGCTGCAAAGCTATTCTTTCATTTTCCCTTCCGAGTTGAATCGATGCAACATGACTTATATTTTGTTTATACAACATATTTTTAATTATTGTAGAACAGCTTATATCTTGACGTCTTTTCACAAGTTTACCAAAATGTAAAGCAGTTATTAAATGTCTTCTCAATTCTAACCATTCACTGCAATCACTATGTAAAATTGTGTCTCTCTCTCTCTCTCTATGCGTCTACGTTCAACTTCCGTCTTTTTCAATCTTTCGAGAAACGTAGTTTTGGCTTTTTGAAACATGCTTTCATTCATATCAGGTTGCATACTATTTTCTCCATAATTTGCATCTTTTTTCTGCCTTTGACAATGCGCCCATTTTTACATTGATATTTTCTTATCAACCTATTTTTTTAAAATTCTTTTTCTTCGAATCTAAGCAATTTGCTCGTAGGACAACTACCCATATTTTTAAATAGATTTGATTTGATTTGATTTGATTGGTCGATTTGTATTGAAAGATATGACAGCAGCAGCGCAACGTTCCTGATAAGAATCTTCTAGTGAAAAGTTTATCCTTTTACCATCGACAAATTTAGCAATTATACTATTAAATTGTTCTACAATATTACATAGATGGATCAAACTTCGAGAATGTGATGCTATACTAGAAACTATAACAGTATTCCTTTGACATATTTTTTTTTTTAATTTATTTTTCATTTATTTAAACATTGTATATTATGTACACGCTATTATTTAAACACCATTTGCTCTGACTCTAGCACAAGCTAACTTGAATATTGTTTTTTTCACATTTTATATAAATTGTATATTTAATACAAATATAATAAATATTCAAAATGCCTATTCAAAATGCCTACAAAGGCAGAAAATCAATTAAAACTGTTAGAGGCTAGACCCGAATCGTATTTTTCTCGTTTGCAAAGAATATACGAAAAATCAAAACATGTCACAGGTGATATTTTAATAGAATCGTTTCTGGCTGGAAGTAACGACGTTGCCAGATTTACGCGAGAAATTTGACTCAGTTGTAGAAAATATTAACTCAATAAATTTGGATATAAACTCATAATATGAGCTAAATTTTGAGCCTTGTCTCGGATTTGAGGATATACGGCGTCATTCAACGCAAGGCTGAGGTAATAAATGAAAAAACTACACACAAAAACAAGTCAAACATTTCAAAGTTACCGCGTTTAGAGCTGCCATCATTCGATGGTAGTTTTCAGAAATCGCCTGTATTTTATGAAGTTTTCCGTACGACCATTCATGAAAACAGAGTTGTCAAACTCTCAAAAAATCCAGTATCTAGTTGGTAAGTTAACTGACAAAGCGCAAACAGTTTTTGCTGGACTTACACCCGCACCAGAGAATTACTCGATAATTTGGAATACATTGGTTACTAAATACTAAGACGTACGTGGCACTGGAGCAGCATATTGTGATATGCTTCTGGATTTAAAACCTGTAACGCAAGCCACTTCCGATAACCTCGAGTCATTCATTGATCAATGTTCAAGCTATATTGCTGCCTTGAAACAACTCAAAATTCCGGATCTTACAGAGTTTCTTCTAATTCACATAAGCATGAAAAAACTCGATAGAGAAACCGCGAAGGATTTCGAAATGTCGATAAGAAAGACAGATATTCCTAAATACGATGAATTTGTCATGTTCGTGCCTGAAAAGGCAAAAATTCTGCAGCGAACTGCAGTTAACAGTGTTTCCAGTTCACGCCCTACAGGCAATCAAAATAAATCCAACAATAACGCACATAAGGGTCAATCATCTCATGTGTTTGTTGGCATCGAAGAAAATCCAAATAAATGTTTTTCCTGTCACCAAAGGAACCATAACGTCCTGTACAAGTGTCCCGATTTCTCAAAGGAGACACCAGGTGATCGGTTTAATTCGGTGAAAAAACACAAGTGTTGTGTTAATTGCCTGAGTGCAAAACATGCCACGCCTGCATGTAAATCCACAAGTAGGTGTCATCGGTGCAACTTTAAACACCGCACACTACTTCATTTCCAAGGAACACCAACGAAGAATAATGAAGCTTCAGTTTCACCAACGGACGTAACACTGTCTTCAGTTGGTCCGATGTCCCACAATACAAATGTTCGCCCGAGTGAATTCCCGATTGTGCGACTGTGTGTCGATAGTTACGACCGAGAAGAGGCTGATGCTACAAAATTGCCAATATATTTATTATTCATATACCGCGGTAGTAACCTAATCGACCTCCCCATCATGAATGAACTGTACCGTACCATAAGTAGTACCAAGACCTAAGGAAGTCATAACAAGGCCAAGATCAGCTTGGGGTAAACAATGATTACATCATTGCGACCGTCTTTGCATGTGAGCTGAGAGCAGTGTGCAGGGAACCTTTAAGCAAAATAAATAAATAAGCAGAGAGCGGTGAACTTCAGTAGTTGAGCAGATGAGAAAAGCGCGGTTGAGCAGGTTAAGCAGGAGCAGATATAAGTTCAGTTTTGGACTTATTCATTACTGGAACAACCTAACGATAACTGTCAATACGCATGTTGTTATATATTTTGACTTATTAATTTAAAGCAAGGGGCTAAGATGTATATATACAAGCGCTTGCCAAGAATCGATTCTAGCAAGTTTTAAGTTAGAGCAGATTTGCAAAAACACAGGGTTGAACTAGGAGCACATTGCGGAGGGATGATAGTGCCTTGCAGTTACCAATCCCACAGAGAGCTGCGTATGTGTAGAGCAGTGTATTGGGAGCGTGTTTTTGCGCATAGCGACTTTGGAGTAATATTAGAGCTAGAGCAAATGAGTGATTTTCATCACAATGATAGATTGTAAATATTGATTGTAAATATAACTTAAGTAGTTCAAATATGAGATGATGCCTAAACATGTTAATTTGATTTTGATTGAAAAATTGATTTTGTTATTTTAACATTTTATTACAGATGTTTTAAAATTTTAAGGAATTTGAAATAGCTTTATATTATATTATCATAATAAGTTAACATATGTATTTTTCCTAAAATATCGAACCCAAATAATCCCGCTCTGTCGAAAACCGTTTCGCTGTGGCACAATAATTTGTATTGACTCTATTGGTGTCAATGTATTTGTTTAAATAGTAATTTACCAATATATAAAATAAATACAATATCCCATTACAGGTGCAGCGATCCTCTCGTCACTGCGGCGTTCTCGAGGCCGACGTTGGGGAGCGACTCGTTAGCCGAACCGCGTATTGCCCCTGCGCTTGCGGCTTGCCAACCGACCGCTGCCGAGAGGTACTTATTCATTCTAAAATAGTAGATATATATGTTTCGTTTCATATAACCGTTTCGCTGTGGCACAATAATTTGTACTTTTAATAAAACATTTTTGTACTGGTTGACATGGTAACATGGTATTTACACTAAATAAAAAAAGGCATACGTAATGTTATAATACGTAAATAAACTTTGTTTTTTAAAATATTTTTATTTAATTTTTCGAAAAAATATTTTTTTATTCTTATGGGAAAACAGAGTTAAATCAATATTACATTTAAAAATTAAGAATTAATCTAATTAATTAGATTATATTCACCATATCTCGTAAAACTAAAATAATTTTGGTTTAGCGCTAAGGATTTTTTTATTTTTGGCCCCGTATAAACTGAATTCGGACGTCTGTGCGCCGTTGTATCTGTAAGACTCCATATTTTTCACCTAAAGTAATATAAATATAAATAAATGTATTTTGTTTTAGGGTTCGGGACCTACTGTTGCCAGGCCGTGTGGAAGAAAATCCAGTTATCCTTGATATAAATGATGAAAATCCAGCTTTCGGTCTTCACAATCAAGAAAACAATGTTTTTGAAGAAAATCCAGTTATCCTTGATATAAATGATGAACATCCAGCTTTCGTTCTTCACAATCAAGAAAACAATGTTGTTGAAGAAAATCCATTTATCCTTGATATAAATGATGAACATCCAGCTTTCGTTCTTCACAATCAAGAAAACAATGTTGTTGAAGAAAATCCAGTTATCCTTGATATAAATGATGAACATCCAGCTTTCGTTCTTCACAATCAAGAAAACAATGTTGTTGAAGAAAATCCATTTATCCTTGATATAAATGATGAACATCCAGCTTTCGTTCTTCACAATCAAGAAAACAATGTTGTTGAAGAAAATCCAGTTATCCTTGATATAAATGATGAACATCCAGCTTTCGTTCTTCACAATCAAGAAAACAATGTTGTTGAAGAAAATCCATTTATCCTTGATATAAATGATGAACATCCAGCTTTCGTTCTTCACAATCAAGAAAACAATGTTGTTGAAGAAAATCCAGTTATCCTTGATATAAATGATGAACATCCAGCTTTCGTTCTTCACAATCAAGAAAACAATGTTGTTGAAGAAAATCCAGTTATCCTTGATATAAATGATGAACATCCAGCTTTCGTTCTTCACAATCAAGAAAACAATGTTGTTGAAGAAAATCCATTTATCCTTGATATAAATGATGAACATCCAGCTTTCGTTCTTCACAATCAAGAAAACAATGTTGTTGAAGAAAATCCAGTTATCCCTTATAGTATTAATATTGAAAATGCACTTTTCGTTCATCACATTAATGAAATCAATTTTTTTGAAGAAAATCTACTTCTTCTTCAAAATGGAGATCAGCCTGTTGTTAAAAAACATCGTCATGAAGAAGATAATGTTCATCGCTTCAGATATAATTTAATGCTATCAAGTTCCTTTAACTTAATTATTCATCAACTTCTTTCACATCATAGAGGCAAGATATCCGTAAAAGATCCATATATTGTTCTAGATTTTCAACATATTATTCATCGTATTCTTTTACGTAGTGAAATCAGTAAAGCAGATTGGGACAAAAAATATGGAAAGGATTATTTACGTCTTCGTCCTGAAGACAATGAAGCAGATCGGATCGACGATGATAATAAATTTCTTTTTAATTTTAGAGTAATACTTTTAACATTACGTGACGACTGTCTCGAAGATGATCCATATAGTGTTTTTGTTTATTTTCAACGTTTTCTTCATAATCTTCTTCGTCGTATTATTTGTCGTGAAGTCGACGCACATTGGACCGAAGATAAGCCTCTTGTTAAAGAAGATTCACTTTTTATTCCTAGAAATCAGCCTCTTGTCAATGAAAATGAAGCAGTTCATCCCGAATATCAAATTATTCTTTTTTATTTTCAACACATTCTTCGTCGTCTAAGTTTTCATCGTGTTGCCAATGAAGCATATCGTCCCAAAGAAGATCCACATATTTTTCTTTATTTTAAACGCATTCTTCATCGTCTACGTTTTTGTCATAAATTCGCTAAAGATGAGTGGACCGAAGAAGATCCACTTATTGTTCATTTTAAACGTCTTCTTCGTCGCGAAGGCATTTTAGCGCATCGGCCCGAAGAAGAACTTATAGTTATACATTTTCAACTTACTCGTATTCATGTTCAGCGCCAACGTAATCGTCGTGAAGCAGGTCAGCCCGAAGAAGATCCATTTATTCGTCGTAATATTCAAGGTATAGTTCAAGTTCTCCTTCGTCGTAAAGATGATTTGCTTCTTAACCTATGGCCAGTTGAGCGTATACAGATAAGGCGAATGTATGGACATCGTACGGGCCGACCTTTATAACGACGATCTTTTTCGGGCAGACCTACTTTCTTCTTCTTCTTCTTCTTTTATTAATTTTCTGGCTATCCACCCAGGTTTGAGTGATTATAGCCAAGGTACACTTTGATTAACTTTTTTAACTGATTACTTGAGATCTATAATAGGACAATCACAATTAACATCACATGGGGAAGAAATACATAGAACAAACATGCGGGATATTACAGAACAAGTAAAATAGATTTAGGTGTTCTAGGGAAGAAAAGAAACCCTAGATGGAGAGAAAGTTAAGTGTAATGAATTTAGCCAAGACTTTGTAAACACATAGAGTTACAGCAGAGGAGATGGTTTATATTAGCAGGCAATTGAACCTTTACTTTGATTAGGTCATATATGAAATGTGGGTAATTATTATGGCTAGGGCAGTTGAAGAAAAGATGATCTAGGCATCCAGTTTCATACCCACAAACACATTGAGGGGAAGGAACGACATTGATACGGAATAAGTGAGATGGAGTGGAGCAATGTCCAATCCTCATACGACTCAGTGATACAATTTCTTTTCTATTAAAGGGTTTCTTGTGAAACAATGGCTTTTTAGCGATATTTGGGTCAATGGACACGAAGTGGCTTCCTTTCAATTTAGAGCTTTTGATCCATAAGTTCGTCCAGGTTGCCATCATTCGTTCGTCGGCTATAGGGAGAAAGTCCGAGGAGGGTAAAATAATGTTGAGAGCGGGGCCAATGGTATAAGACTGTTTGGCTATTTCATCGGCTATTTCATTACCCTTGATTCCCGAGTGGCCCGGGATCCATGTAAGCATGGTTTCAAAGTTCTCCTGCCTAAGGGTCATACAATGTTCTCTTATTTTATTCTCTATATATGTGGGATGGTGAATTATGGAAGGGCTGCTTAGTTTTTGAATTAGACTCAGAGTCAGTGAAAATTACTGTTTTAAGGAGGTTATTCGCGTGGATATACTCTAATGCTTTTAATATGGCAACACATTCGGCGGAATAGATTGACGCATTTTGGTAAAGACTTAGTGAAAGTTTTTTATCCCGATTGGGATGATAGATACCTACGCCTACAAAGGGTAGCTTTTTGTCTTTTGAACCGTCCGTATATATTAGATCCCAACCTGGCCACTTTTTGTCTACAAGGGCGTTGATGATAGTGTTGTTAACTTCTGGGTTGGTTTGTGTGATAGCTTCTTTGGAGAGTACCGATTGGAAGTATATTTTAGGTGTGAATAAACGGTTTTCATACGGGGTTGTAAAATCCGGGGGAAGGGGGCTTCTATATATCTGATGGGAAAAAGAGTGAAAAAATATGTGGCTCTTGCACAGAAGCGGGAGATTATCAAAAATTGCTAACCTAGGAGAGAAAAATTTAGTAAGCAGTACAATTTTTGAAATAAGAGGGTGGTTCGACGTTTGGGTTTTGTTTAAATAGAAGCGGCCAGCAGCACGTTGACATCTTAGTGCAACTGTTATTATTCTGAGCCCTTTAAATTGTAATCTATCTAATTTACCGGAGAGGTTTTGTGGTAAAGGGTAGGTTAAAAAAGTGGCGTAGTCAATATGAGATCTCACAAGTGCATTGTACATCAGTTTAAGGGTTGTGGGGTGTGAGCCCCACCATATTCCTCTGGATGCTCTTATGATATTGAGTTGCTTCTCCCCTTTTGAAATAACTTGTTCGATGTACCGGTGCTATAGGAGTTTTGAGTGTAGAGTAACACCTAGAAACTTAACCTGAGATTTTATAGGGATACAGCAGTTATTATATTGGATGGATGTGCCCGGGGGGATCTTGCGTCTGGTGAATATAACTGCATTACTTTTGGAAGGCGAGATTTCAAGGTGCGACTCATCGAGCCACCGATTAAGTGATGTGAGAGCTTCGCTTATGGTTTTGAGGCAGGAGGCAAGAGACGGTGAAGCAAAATATATTACTAAATCATCGGCGTATTGTAGGATACGGCAGTGTCTACTAATCAGGGTTTCTAAACTACTTGTGTATATGTTGAATAGGATTGGGGATAAGACACTTCCTTGTGGAAGGCCCTTAAAAATTAACCGGGAAATGGGAGAGGAACCAGATTGGAGAGAAATCTTTCTCTCTTTCAGCAATCTAATGATAAAATTAATTATTTTATTAGGTATTTTTAATTCGTAGTCTTTTTTCTAAAACGGGATGCTCACATTGTCATATGCTGATTTGATATCTAGAAAAACAGCAAATAGGAATTCTTTTCGGATTTGAGAGAGTCTGATATCCGTAGTGAGGATATATATGCCATCCTGGGTGCTTCTACCCATACGGAAACCGTACTGGTTGTTTGTGAAGCCCTTTAGACTCGAGGAACCATTCTAGTCAGTTTTTAATTAGGTTTTCTGAGATTTTGGCTAGGGTCGACGACAGTGCTATTGGTCGGTAGGAGCTTGGGTCAATTTGGTTTTTGTCTGGTTTCAGTATAGGGATGATTATTTGCGCTCGCCAAGATGACGGAGAGAATTCTTTATTCATAAACATATTTAAAAGGTCCACGAAATACTTTTTTAATTGAATGGGAAGCGCTTTAATAATAGAGTAAAGGATAAGGTCTTCACCGGGTGATGAATCTGTAACCTTTTGGAGAGTTATTTGAAGTTCCTCGATAGTAAATGGAGCCTTCAGAGAGCTGGGAACATAGGGAACATAATAGGTATCAGGACTCTCATACCACGTGTTAGACTTCGCAGTTTCAAACTTCTAATATTTCGCAGTTTCGATCTCAAAGTACCCGTCTTTGATTTTATTTGGACATGTGTATTTTTTTCCTCTGAATCGGTGATTTCTGTGCAAACTTCACTCTAACATATAAAAGAAATATAAAAGACTGGCAGTAGTCAGGTGGATTTTATTAAAATTATGATACCAAAAAAAAAAAAAAAGAGGAGGTTATTGCATTTATTAATGAATACACTGCTGCACTCAGGGGCTATCGAAGAGTTTACCTCATAACTTTAGTGTTGCATTGTCAACAAAAAAATGAAATCGACTGACGAAAACTTATGAAATCGGTATAAAAAATAACACGGAAACCCAGATAGACTGTGCAATAATTTGCAGGATAACCTAATAACATATTCTGGATAACGTAACATGTTACTTTTATCACAAGTTGTTCATGTGAATGTAAATATAGCACCTATCCTGCTAAACCTGAGAAATTCGAGATCGTGGTCTAGTTGTAAAGGTGTTTGATTATTTAATTAATAGTCGTAGGTTAGAATTCATACATTATAGTCATACCACTTTTAAAGTTTCATTAGCACCATTTTCCCTGACTGCCACACAAGAAAATTTATCTTAATTTAGTAGGACCCAAAAATTTTTCACACTAATTTACACTAAAAACTGTTTACAGTAATATTATTTTTTCTGAAAATTTGTTTAATTGGCAGAATGGTCATTGCGGTCAAGTTGGGGGCTAAGTTTACATCAGGTAGGTTCATAAGTTACAGCTTTATACTAGGTCAACATTCTGAATCCAGTGGCCTGTTAGTGTATCCCGATTAAGTAGTGACATGAATAACACTGAGGAAAATTTTTGTCTCAGTCATATCAGCTAAAACACCTAAATACTTGTCTACTTGCTTTTCTTTAGATTTCCTCAAGTTCAGTTGGTTATATAGATTCCACATGGATAAGCAGTAACCAAGACTCATTAACAATTTGTATGCTGTGGCTGTGCTTTAAAGTCAGTGCAATAGCACTAACTAAAAGGCGCAGCCTAAATATAGGCTGTGCCTTTGTCATTTGTGCCAAAACGAATTCAAAACGGTATAGGTTTCCTACAATTACTTATCAAACCAATCAACCAATCGCCCATTGCCTGGAGCTTTACCCTCCACAATTTTGAAAATAGTGCTTCGATTTAAAAATTTAAAAAAAATCATTTGTAATCACCTAAAGTAAACATAAACTTTACATTTTAAAAGTGATTGTGGTAAGCTATAAGGAATGATTCTACGAGGATCTGTGTAATGTCGGTTAATTGGTCATTTCATATTCACTACCGATAATCATTACATTAAGTTTCATTTAATAATAGTTTCTTTTCCTATTTCATTTGTTGTTTTCAGTTGTCCATGATATAAACATTGGTGATCGGTATAGAACTGGTGCACGTTGTCTTCAAGTGAATGAAAAAGGGAATATGCTTTGCAGTGATCTATATGGCAACACAAATCCTTTGCTTATAAACATTGAAACGTAAGCTTGTAAATGTTAATTATTTAGCCGAATCATTTAATTCTAAGCATAGAATATAACCAAAACATTACTAGCATGGAAACCGTAATAATCAAATGAAAGTCGCACTTTTTATATATTAAATTTTACCGTAAAAAAAACCATACTTGATAGAGAAACCATCCATATCATCACACCAATGCCTGGTTGTCCCTGCAGTTTTACGGAGGTACTTTCTTAGTATTTGTTGAGGTAAAAGTGATGAAAACAAATATTAACCTTACCTAGGGTAAGGTTAACTTAGCGGTACCATCGCGTAGGTACCTCAGCTGGTCAGGTTAAATGGGTCTTTTAAAATACAATTAAAATAATATTTTTAACGTTGGCACCTCGGTCGCGACCTAAGAGAGAAGAGCAATGTGCCCCGCTACCGTTATAACTTTCAAATAGATTAACAGTTTATTAATATTAGATAGATATTTACAATTTTTTTATAGGAAATAAATATGTCAAGAGTATGCGTCAAGAGATGTTTATGAAATAGGTGTTTGAGATTGACTCGGGTGTCGATGGGTCGAATCTGCTTATTTTAGTGATACCATATTAATCTCCCCTAGCGCTATAAGCTGCCGACTCCGTCAACAGGTGGCGTAGATTTTGTTTTTTTTTTAACCATTTATTTTATTTAGTATGTACATATTACATGTGCATTGTTCGGGACAGTTCTGACATTTCTAAATCCTATAATTTCCTGCTCCTATGTCTGCACCTTTACAATCAAAAAATGTCCACTCTATCCTGACCCTAATAGCAAATATGTATTTTATTTGGGGGTAGTTTCGAACGAAACTAAAATCGACCGCCAAACGGAGCCAAGACAAACCGCCCGCCGCCAGTCGATCCGATACGATCGTACGAGATTGTACACAGCGCACGGTCCGCCATTCCACCCCGTTGGACTGCCAGGCGCTTGATCATCGTAAATCGTGTCATTTGAGGTCACTCTGCAACTGAGTAACCAGCCGCGCCCTGGTACAGTAATTGCCCGGTTGCAAAATATACGAACATTATTGTGTGTGGTAAAAGGTGTGAAAGTGTGGCAGCAGAGCGTCGGACACAGCAGAAGCGCAAGGCATCAGCGGCGTCAAGGTCAGTGCTCTTGTACTATTTGCTAATCCTTTATTGAATTCCATCCGATGGCCTTTACTGTCAGATTTCTGTAACCCGACTTGCCGCCAATAATTAAAAGTATTTAAAAAGTTGGCCTTTCGCCAACTTACGGTCCTTCGAGAAAACCGATCTGACTCGCCGTCAGATCCTGAACCCAGGCCCACGTGCCTACATGTTTTTGGCCCTTCGACGCCGGAGGTTTTATTTTGGTAAACATTTTGTTGTTGCCAAAGTTAAAATATTGGTACAGCCAACATACAGTTTCATTCGGTGCCCACGCTAGCACCACAAAAACCCATTTAAAAAAAAAAAATATCGTTACAGTAGTTTATTTGATTAAATTTATTGCACGATGGCCTTTGTAAAAGAAATGGAGTATGAATTAAATTCTAACATTTTACAAATGCAAGCAGTTTCCGATAAGGCCCACGAAGCCATGGAAAATCCGGACAATATTGAATGTTTGCATTACTTTAAAGCTATGTTTGAAGACGTCCAAGCAATTAAGAGGGCCTTCGACTCGACTTTCAAACGCCTAGTATCATATTGCTTTAAAAATAATCTGGAAGTATCTCAAGAACAACTTCAAATCACTTTTAAAGATTTTTACTACAAGGTGATGTCAATACATTCGCAATTAAATATATCGGATGCGTCGAATTTAAATGTTAATTCATCTAGTACTATAAAACAAAATAATTTTAGACTCCCAAAGGTGGAGTTGCCAGCCTTCACAGGTGATCTAAAAAAATGGGTCCCCTTCGCAGACCTCTTTGACACTCTAATAGAAAAAAATACGTCACTTTCAAATATTGAAAAATTAATTTATTTGAAAACGTCAGTACGCGGTGAAGCTCTCGCCGTAATTTCAGCGTTGCCAACAACTAGCGATAATTATCAGACTGCTTGGGAATTATTGAAAAATCGTTATGACAACAAACGCGTAATAACCTCAGCACATCTCGATTCATTGTTGAACGTTGCAGCAGTAGATAACAAATCAGGCATTTCTCTACGTGATTTTCTTAACAATGTCTTAGAGCAAATAGGCGCACTTCGCAATTTAGGACATCCTATAGATGCTTGGTCAACGCTTCTTATACACCTACTGCTTAAGAAGTTAGATAACGTACTGCGAATGGAATGGGAAAAGACATTACCGTCAAACGCCATGCCTGACATAGACCAATTTCTAAAATTTATGGAGAAACAGGTGAGCATTCGCGAAGCGCTATCTACAGGGTGTGTCCAAAATACATTTAAGGCCTCACCCAAGAACAAGCAACAAGGACAATTGAAATCACTCGTCAATACGACTAGCGAAACTGAAACGCCTACCAAAACGGTTCCTTGCACATTCTGCAAGTCATCAGAGCACCGGATAGGTAGGTGTCCGAAATATATGAATATTTCGTCTCAACAAAAAATAGCTTTTGTCAAAAGAGACAAATGTTGTTTCAACTGCTTAGGAAAAGGGCATGATAACAGAAAATGTCCTTCGAAGTATTCTTGTCGGACCTGTCAGCTTAGGCATCATAGTTCACTTTGTGGTGCATTCAAACCGGCTTCAAACAATTTGAACGTGGTCGCACAACCTCCTGTGCAAAGAGGCGACAGCAGCAGTCCCCACGAGGATGTCTCTCAACGCGCTTCTATCGCCTCACTAACAAGCTACAGTCCGATGAAGACAAACGTCTTACTTGCTACAATTCAAGTGCCAGTGAAGGATTCCAACGGGGGTTATCAAAATGCACTCGCTTTGTTGGACAGCGCCAGTCAGGCCAGTTTCATATCTAATTCATTTGTGCACAGACTTGGACTCAAGCGGCGTAGAGTAAACGTTCCAGTTCATGGACTCTCCGACACTTCCCTCGAAGTGTCAAAAGGTATGGTTGAGTGTCTACTAAAACCCATCAATCAAGGATGCGACGATATCGCACTTACAGCCTTAGTCGTCCCCAAAATCACATCAACTCAAACAGTTTTTGTCCAACCTGACTTATGGTCCCATCTGAACCACGTCAAATTGGCTGATCCTCAGTTTCACACATCTCGTCCTGTTGATATCCTAATAGGAGCCGATCTATATCCAATTATAGTGCGACAAGGGCGCATAGTCGGACCCTTAGGTACACCAACCGCTCTTGAAACTATGTTTGGTTGGACCCTGATTGGCAGAGTAAATGATTCCTGTCAAGAAGTTAGATCCTTTTGCATTACCACCGAAAATCAATTGGATTTTAACCTTCGAAAATTCTGGGAAATTGAAGAAATATCTACACCACAAGCGCTCAGTCCTGATGATGAACGATGCGAAGCTATCTTCAAATCTTCAACTATCCGTGAACCTTCGGGAAGGTATGTCGTCGCTCTTCCATTTCGCGACGATACCACAGTCTCAATTGGGGATTCTCGACAGATTGCTCATCGCAGACTAGTGTCACTAGAAAGGCGCCTTGCTCGTGATAATACTTTAAAGGAAAAATATCATGAATTTATGCAAGACTTTGTAGATCAAAGTTTCTTGGAAAAAGTACCAGCAGAAGAGTTAACAAACCATAACTCTTACTACATCCCTCATCATTGTGTCATGAGGACAGATCCAGGGCCATTGCGTCTTCGCGTTGTCTTCGATGCTTCTGCCAAATCCACCAATGGCCTCTCATTAAATGACCTGGTTTTACCAGGCAGCAAGTTGCAGCAAGACTTGACAAAGGTACTCATTAATTTTCGATTGCATCCCATCGTATTTACCTCAGATATACGTCAGATGTATTTGAGAGTGAAGGTGAAGGAATCCCATCGTGATTTCCAACGCATTCTATGGCGCTTCAATGATCAGGAACCAGTTACAGATTACAGGCTTACAACCGTCACATTCGGGGTTTCAAGTTCGCCTTTTCTGGCAATGCGTACATTGCACCAGCTAGTTCAAGATGAAGGGATTAAATTTCCTTTAGCGTCAAGAGTTTTACTCTCGGATATATACGTGGATGATGTTGTGACAGGGGCTCATGACGTCAGCACCGCAATCAAGACACAGGCCGAATTGATTCAGCTACTTCAGCTTGGAGGATTCGAGCTACGAAAATGGGTCAGCAACAATCAAGATGTTTTAGCTCTCATACCTAAGGAGCACAAAGTGGCAAAACCCGAAGCAATTCCCTTTCAAGATGGGAGCATTGACAGTATCAAGATTCTTGGAATGCAATGGGATCCAGTTTCGGACATGTTTACCTACTCAGTCAACTTAGGATCCGCTAATTCTAATACCAAAAGAGGTATCCTATCGGATATTGCGAAGATATTCGATCCAATGGGATGGTTATCGCCCATTGTAATTTTCGCTAAACAGCTTATTCAACATTTATGGAACATCGGCCTTGATTGGGATGAACGACCTCCAGATGACGTGATAGAAAAATGGACAGCATTTCGAAATGATGTTCATAACATCCGAAGCCTATCCATTCCACGATACTTCGACCTATCTACTTCTGCAGATGGTGCTACACTTCAACTTCACGGATTCTCGGATGCATCAGAAAAGGCATATGCAGCCGTAGTGTATTTGAGGATCGCCCAAAGTGATGAAAGCGCAAGGGTGATGCTTCTCATGGCGAAATCTAAGGTTGCACCTGTAAAAAGGGTCACTGTAGCTAGGCTAGAGCGTTGTGGAGCACTCCTATTATCAAAATTACTTCGGTACATTCGCAGCA
Organism: Neomicropteryx cornuta; assembly: GCA_020383195.1. Lineage (NCBI taxonomy): Eukaryota > Metazoa > Arthropoda > Insecta > Lepidoptera > Micropterigidae > Neomicropteryx > Neomicropteryx cornuta. The sequence continues at coordinate 21,708,205 of JAHKQU010000008.1, read as the reverse complement.
GCACGCCATTTTCATCAAGCAACCCACCGGTGTTCGCTTGGTGTGACTCAAAGGTGGCTCTGCAGTGGATTCGCTCATCGCCACATCGCTGGAAAACCTTTGTAGCGAATCGAGTATCACAGATTCAAGAGATTCTGGATCCAAATACTTTCTCCTACGTATCTACAAAACAGAATCCTGCTGATTCTGCAACAAGGGGTATTACTCCTTCGGAATTAATCCAGCATCCATTATGGTGGAACGGCCCCGAGTGGCTCTCCCAGGACCAATCACATTGGCCAAACGCACCACCGGATGATGCTCTAGAAGGAATTTCTGATGTTGTTCAATCAGAAGGTCGAATCCTCAATTTTGCTCAAAACGTTGAAGTCGACTTTGACTTAATTGAACGATTTTCTTCGTTGACTACGCTAAGACGGGTCACCGCCTATTGTTTTCGTTTTGTACACAATAGCAAGAATCCTAACAATAGAAAAACCGGGACATTGACAGTTCTTGAGCTTGACAACGCCATTAAAGCATTATTACGCTTCGTTCAAATGCAGAGTTTTCAGAAGGAAATCTCGGCTATTCGATCAGGAAAATTAATATCTTCTCATCTTAGGAAACTTAATCCATTCGTAGATGAAGAAGGTCTTGTCAGAGTTGGTGGTCGAATTCGTCATTCAAATCTGATGTTTGATCAAAAACATCCGATCTTGCTCCCAAAATCAAACCATCTGACAGGGCTTGTTATTGATCACTATCATGTGTTCTATTTACACCCGGGACCTCGAAACCTACAGAATCTCATAAGAAGTCGATACTGGATTGTATCGGACCGAGATGCCATAAGAAGAAGACTTTCGAAATGTTTAAAGTGCTTTCGATTCAACCCCTTATCGACTCAGCCTTTTATGGCCGATCTACCAGCTGCCAGGCTACAACAAATAAAACCCTTCAAGATTGTAGGAGTTGACTACGGTGGTCCCTATCAAATTTGCATGTCTAGACTTCGAAAAGCTCCAACGCTAAAGGCGTACATCTGTTTGTTCGTTTGTTTTGCAACGAAAGCTCTTCACTTAGAACTTGCGTCTGATTTGTCTACTGATGCATTCATTGCCGCATTACGTCGCTTCGTTGCCCGACGAGGTCCAGTAAGCGATATATACAGCGACTGCGGTACAAATTTTGTCGGTGCCAAGCGTAAGCTGTCTTCGTGGTTACAACTCACATCGTCATCAACACACAATGATGTTGTTTCTCAAAACCTTGCAGAGCAGGGTGTATCCTGGCATCTAAATCCCCCATCCTCACCTCATTTTGGAGGTTTGATGGAGGCTGGTATAAAATCCGTCAAGTTGTTGCTTTCCAAAGTCATCGGGGAACAACGTCTCACATACGAAGAATTCAACACGGTGTTAATTCAAGTAGAATCGACCTTGAACTCGCGACCGTTGTGTGCGCTGAGTCCAGATGCTAATGATTTTAGTGCACTGACGCCATCGCATTTCCTTATGCAAGGGCCTGCTACGGCTCTACCCAGTGCTGATCTAACGGACATAGGAACTAATCGCCTTGGACGCTGGCAACTTCTCCAAAAAATAGTAGAGTCTTTTTGGACGCGTTGGCATAAGGAGTACCTAAATTCACTTCAAACACGCGAGCGTTGGCACTCTTCTTGTAAAAACGTTTCAGTTGGTACAATGGTACTAATCAAAGATGACAACGCACCTCCCTTACGGTGGCGACTTGGACGCATCCACCAAGTCCACCCAGGTCGCGACGCTGTAGTTAGAGTAGCTACAGTACGTACGGCACAGGGTTTGATCACACGTTCCGTGGTTAAACTTTGCCCGTTGCCAAATTTCAACTAATTTTTAGCACACACTCCCATTCTGTAGGCCGGTCTACAGTCTCGGGAGCCTAAGCCTCATACCGGTTAGTGGACAGCAGTAAATTATAGAGATCTTGGTGGGCGGCATGTTCGGGACAGTTCTGACATTTCTAAATCCTATAATTTCCTGCTCCTATGTCTGCACCTTTACAATCAAAAAATGTCCACTCTATCCTGACCCTAATAGCAAATATGTATTTTATTTGGGGGTAGTTTCGAACGAAACTAAAATCGACCGCCAAACGGAGCCAAGACAAACCGCCCGCCGCCAGTCGATCCGATACGATCGTACGAGATTGTACACAGCGCACGGTCCGCCATTCCACCCCGTTGGACTGCCAGGCGCTTGATCATCGTAAATCGTGTCATTTGAGGTCACTCTGCAACTGAGTAACCAGCCGCGCCCTGGTACAGTAATTGCCCGGTTGCAAAATATACGAACATTATTGTGTGTGGTAAAAGGTGTGAAAGTGTGGCAGCAGAGCGTCGGACACAGCAGAAGCGCAAGGCATCAGCGGCGTCAAGGTCAGTGCTCTTGTACTATTTGCTAATCCTTTATTGAATTCCATCCGATGGCCTTTACTGTCAGATTTCTGTAACCCGACTTGCCGCCAATAATTAAAAGTATTTAAAAAGTTGGCCTTTCGCCAACTTACGGTCCTTCGAGAAAACCGATCTGACTCGCCGTCAGATCCTGAACCCAGGCCCACGTGCCTACATGCATACTAAATATATATTATTAGTATGTACTTATGTACGCTTCTATCACAATCTTTAACATTACATTTTACATTTGTAAAAATATAAATGCTATTATTTGGTATTGAAACATAGTTATACTGTACGTGTAAATTTTATAAAATAATTTTGTTTATTTTACAAACATTTTATTTGCTAAATCCATCCGTAATAAAAATTATAAAAAGTGGAAAAAATATCCACCGCAAACGAATCTGATCCCAGATCTTTAAGATTCGTGTAGGTATCTAATGCTGTATCATTTTTCGGTAGTATTTTGCAATTTTGTCATAAATACTCGTATTAATCGTATTTATAATTTAACATTCTTAAGGACATTTTTTCAGTTACATTTTATAGGTACCCTATGTACATTTAATATATAATATGGAAATAAAGATTACTTACTCTTTGAATAATTAAATATTGCAAAATTCATTACCTATAAATATTACGTACGATAATAATACGATTGGTAGGTTACGATTGATTGGTATTATTTGATTTTTATGTCAAAAGTAAATTGTTGAAAAGGGTATTAAAGAAGTTTATTTAATGAAAAATAACTAAGATACTAAAGTTTAAACGGCAAACTAACTACTAGACTTCAATATAAAACCAAGAATACGGCGAAATCTCCATTATCAATTTTGAAATAAATAACTATAAAATATAAAAACTAAATAAATATAAATATTATAAATGCAAGGAAATTGATAAACTATATATACGAGTACATTCTTATATGACAAACTATTCTATAATAAAAAGTGAGCATATATTTTATATTTTTATTTTACATAAAAATAAAACCAATAATTATATATGAATTATTATTTTTAGTAATATATTATTAAAAATAAATAAAATACTATAAAAATATTAAAAAAGAATATATATATATATATATATATATATATATATATATAGTAAAATAGTAAAATGTATTGTTTAAATACCGTTAATTAGATGATTTCTATGTTAAAATAGGTAAACACCTTTAGTTTAACATATATAAAAGTTTGACAGTACTGACATTTGGAAAATACGAATGCTTTTTAATATTTTAAGGATTGAAATTTTTTGCAAATAAAATATATAGCCAGAATGTTCAAAGAAAAATTAATACCGAAAGCACAGATAGTTATATATATATATTATATATATATATATAATATATATATATAATATATATATATATATATTATAGTTGTACTTATATTTTGCCTGTTATCTATATTTTAAAACAACATATTCAAGGATCTGCATTTACTGACGAAGTTTTATTAACATAATATGCTCGAATGTAAAATTAACTAATGCAAATGTACAATAACATGGGGAAACCTGTTAAATAAATAAATAAATAACGAACAAATCCGTTATAATTTTATATTTTTTTTCAGCATCCAATCTTTGAAGTAATACCAAAAAAAAATCATATTTTTTACACGATTTTATGGTCGTGTAAGAATATTATAGGTTTTTGTTCCTATGTATGGCAGTTGATTCTTGTTCAAAACTTCGATAAATATTTCGATTGCTGGAAGAGTCGTTTATTGCTATATTATCGTTTGCCCATATATATATATATAAGCTCTAAAATAGCTGTATAGTCAAACAAAATGGGTACAGGTGCAGTCAAATTAAGCAGCGTACTACCGCGACTATACATAAGCGGCCATATGCATAGTAACGTTAGTTCGCTGCTAAGTGACTTATTTGACTGATTATTTGGTAGGTTATATCTCAAAGGGTCATTTTTCACAATGTGAATTTCAATACGTGTAAATTAAGTGAATAATTATAAACTAACATAATTGAATAGGTACATTGTTTAAGTAATACTTGCTTACTAATAGATATGTTTACTAATAGATATGTTAGAACAACTATCCTTACCGTAACTCTAGAAGTCAGGGCCACAAAGGGGTACCCACAAGGAGGCATTCTGTCACCCCTCTTGTGGTCCATTGTGGTTAATACCCTACTAAAGTTAATAAACGAAGCCCAAATTGATGCGCAAGGGTACGCAGATGACATTGCAATTATCATAAGGGGCAAATGCACATACACTATTTCGGGACTGCTACAAAAGGCACTCAATATGACTACAAGCTGTCCGTCAATGCCAATAAAACTATTCTAGTACCATTTACCAGGAAGAGGAACACAAGTAAACTAAGAATACCGTACCTCTTCAACAAGGCCATCGCACTCTCCAAGGAAGTCAAATACCTTGGAGTGACACTAGACAGCAAGCTCACATGGAATACACATATCGGCAACATCACACAAAAGGCTACCAAAGCAATCTGGACATGCTGCCGATTTGCTGGGAAAACCTGGAGCTTAATCGTCCGATTTACGTGGTTCGTTCAAAAAGCTGCCTGCATTCACCAGGGAGTAGTTGCGACTGTAGTAACCTTCAAGTAGTCGATAGCCATAAGTACCTAGGTCTAAAAAGCCTAAACTGTGGAGTTCATATATCTTTGATCTGTGATAAAATGAGATTCTTCTTGAAAACTATGTACCATATCCGAAATATTTTGAATTTTTGAATTTGAATTTGAATAAACAAAAAGAATAATTTACGTATCACTAATCGAGTGTATTATGTCATACGGAGTCCGAGTCTGGGGTACTACCTTCGACAGCTATATGGACAGAGTACACGCTTTACAGCGACGAATTTTGAAACTAGTGGTACCCGCTAATATTAGGGCTAAAAGTAGAAGAAATCCGTCGTTGCTATTTGCGCACTGCAAGGTGTTACCAGCTAAATATCTAGCTCATTATAAAATATTACTCGATCACTTCAATAGCGAATCTTTCAAGGCCCATAGGGCACCAGTCGACCACCCGACAAAAAAGTAGAGGCTTGTTAGTGGTCTAGTGCTTTTCTTATACCTACTCTTTTTAACGAGTATATGAATAAGAATCTTTCCTATGTACCTAAATATAAGGTTAAAGAGAAGATAAAGATAAATATAATAGAAAACATTTCTGAAAAAGGTATATAAAAAAGTGTATAACTGCTCCCTCTCTATCTGCTTGAGATGGATAGAGAGTAGGTTAGTGAAGTAAGTATAGGCTATAGATCTACGAATACACACATATATATATATATATATATAAATATAAACATATATGGTTTGTCTATTTTTATTTTTTTCTTGAAATAGGTTTTTACTTTTTACTTTTGGTTGTTATCTATTTATTGCTTTTGCATTTTATTATATTGTTTTTTGTTTTTCCTTTTTCTTATTGATGTAACCCTTTGGAAACTTTTATACAGTAATATAGAATGTTTTTTTCACCCACAGAAAAGGCACCGTGGGGAAATGTAAAGGTGTTTTGTAAAAAATAATAATAAGGTTTAAAAAAAAAAAACCATGATTATTTTTTGTTGAGTATTGATTGCAGTTCGACATCATAGAAAAATGTAATGCTGAGAGAAAAATCGTGCAAAAACTATTCCAGAATACACTATATTTTCACATCAGCGGCATTCCTTTATTTTCGTCAAAGATCCCGCTTTATTAAACGGTTGCACTGCGGCCAATGCGGCCAATGCGGCGTGCAACCATTGACAACCTGGTGCGTGATTATAGAATGGGCCATGGGCCATGGGCTATGGGCCATGGAGTCTATATTCTTCCTCTCGCATTGGCTCATGGCTGTGGCGCCGAGGCCAGTACCGCGGAGCTTCAAAATTTGACATTGACGTCTCTTGCCTGACCCGTTCATAACTTCATGAAACTTGTTTCGCGGTTTACACATTTGATTGGATGATAAATAATATTGCACATTAATCAGTTACCGTTAAAGTAGTGATAAATTTTCCGCCAAAATTAATTCCTTCTTAAAAATACTCAAAACGCTGAGATAATAACACTCACATACTCGTATAAATCCTACCCGTCAAATCGTTACGGGGGAACTGAAGGCACTATCGCCAAAATCTTCAAAATCGCCTATCTGCAGTATAATCATTGAGAGCATGTAGTGGATATCACATAAAATTCTACATAGGCACTTAGATGTCTTTTGACAACCGCATTGATTTGGTGTATTTTGTTTTTTTTTGTTAAAATATATTTGTGGTTATCTTACCTATTAAATTTATTAAAAATACATTATAAAAAAAAAACACTTGAAAACGGTCCATTTTAGGTAAATTACATTAGGAAAGTTATCTATTTCAATGGGTACCATGGCATAACTTCTGGAAAATTTAACATATCTTCGCGTTTCACATACCCTAGAACTCAAAACTACCCTCAGATTAGAAGTTTATGTATAAATTAATACATAAAATTTAAGGGCACAAAATCTAGGCAGGGGGCCGGGATTTACGAAAAAGTGAAATTTTGCTATAATTTCTTTAGTATTTAAGGTATCGAATTCATTTAAATTTTATATTATTGCTTAGTAATAGCATAAAATTTATCCCAGTAAACTTTTTTTTAGAGTTTAGATCGACACCGTCTCATTTACATTTCACTGTCACAAGCTCACCGAGACCACGCGAGACCGCTAGGTGTTCACAGTTCACAGTTCACATCACACAAGCTCCGTTCAGGTTCTGTGAGCAGTTGACCAGGTGTTGATGTGGATCGGCTGATTTCTACAGTGCAATCTAAACCCGTGCTGCGGGACAAAACTTGTGAAAAAGTGATGAGCGGGTGCTCCCAATGAACTCTAATATTCCTCCTTCGTTTTTCCATGATGATCACATGATTTACTAGGCGACTAAACCTGTGTTTCGGAACAAAACGTAGTGTGAAAGGGTTTTAATGCAACCAAAAAAGAAAAAAAAAATCAGTTGCAACCGAAATTTGATGTTTTCATACAATAATTATTTAAAAATAATTGTCACGGCCAAGCGACACCCTATCTTAATATATATAAATCTCGTGTCACAATGTTTGTCCTCAATGGACGGCTGAACCACTTAACCGATTATAATAAAATTTGAACACCATGTGCAGTTCGATGTGCACTTGAGAGATAGGATAGTTTAAATCTCAAATTATAGTCGCAATTTTAATTTATCGCTAATTATTTGGCAGTCATAAAACTGACAGATGTCGATACCTTTCGACTGGGTTGATGGCGCTAATGTCTGTTATTATTTGACAGTGACAGTTATTCGACGCAAACGTATTAAAAGAGCCCATCAGTTGGCAGAACAAATTGAATCAAGAAATCCAGCTCAAAGAATCAGGACAGCAGGTCATGCACAAGAATCTCAAGAACAGTGTAACGAACGTCTTCAAGAGAATATCATAAGAACAAGAAAATTATTATTTTCAGTCAAATGCCACCGAAAAAATCTAACCTCAACAACGCGAGCGGCAAACGTCAAAACGCAAACGTCAAAACTACGATCGGAATAATATATTCACTTACGAGATGCTGTTGCTGGAAACATCGATGGAAATTTAAATCCCAATGACATCGGTAATGCTTTCATTTTACCTTCAAGCTACATCGGCAGTCCACGGAACATGCAGGAATACATACAAGATGCGATGACTTACGTACGTCATTACGGCCGACCGGATTTATTTATTACATTCACATGTAATCCGAATTGGGAAGAGATACAAACTTTACTATTGCCAGGACAACAAGCCATTCATCGTCATGATTTAACTGCACGTGTGTTTAAACAAAAATTGAAATCCTTAATTGATTTTATTGTTAAATATACAATTTTTGGTATCACACGTTGTTGGCTGTATACGATAGAGTGGCAAAAGCGAGGTTTGCCTCATGCCCACATTTTGGTTTGGCTTAAAGATAGAATCCGTCCTGAAGAAATCGATCAAATAATTTCAGCCGAAATTCCAGACCCATTAATTGATCAAGAATTATTTGATATTGTCACCAAACACATGATCCATGGGCCATGCGGTGTTTTCAACATGACGTCACCGTGCATGGAAAATGGAAAATGTAAAAAAAACTTCCCAAAGCCGCATACGAATGACACGATCACGGATATTGATGGTTATCCAATGTATCGCCGCAGAAGTACTGAGAATGGTGGCCACACATTTACAATGCGACTGCCGAACTTTCCAAATCAAGTTGAGTTTGATAATCAGTGGGTGGTACCATACTCACCACTACTTTCAAAAACTTACAAAGCTCATATCAATGTTGAGCTTTGCAGTTCTGTTAAATCAATTAAGTATATTTGTAAATATGTAAACAAAGGCAGTGATTTGGCCATATTTGAAGTAAAAAACATAAATAAAAATGACGAAATAGCACGATACCAAATGGGCAGATACATTAGCAGCAATGAAGCTATTTGGCATATTCTCAGCTTTCCCATCCACGAAAGAGATCCTGCTGTCCAACATCTGGCAATACATCTTGAAAACGGTCAACGTGTATACTTCACTGAAGAAAATGTTCTCCAAAGAGCGTTCGAAGCTCCGAAAACGACTCTAACTGAATTTTTTACATTGTGTCAAAAACCTGATGTTTTTGGCCAATTCGCGAAGACATTGGTGTATGGTGATGTTCCACGTTATTTCACATGGAACAAATCCAGTAAAAAATGGGAGCCACGGAAACAAGGAAAACCACATCCTTCCATTACAGGCATATTCAAAGCTAAGACATTGGGGAGACTTTACACGGTACATCCAAAGCAACGTGAGTGCTTCTATTTACGTTTGTTATTGGTGAATGTTCCCGGACCAACGTCTTTTGAATTTTTACGAACAGCTAATGGTCGAGTATTCAATACATACCAGGATGCATGTCGTGAACTGCAATTGCTAGAAGACGATAACCATTGGGACTTAACGCTTGCTGATGCTGCGTTGACATCAACACCGAATAACATTCGTCAGTTGTTTGCAATTATTTTGGCGACATGTTATCCCTCGCAAGCACAAACTTTGTGGGAAAAATATAAAAATTGTATGACAGAAGACATCTTGCACCGAATTAGACAAACAAATCAATGCCAAAACATAGATTATACACCAGAGATGTACAATGAAGCATTGGTCTTGATCGAGGATTTATGTGTTCTTATTTCAAATTTACCACTTAATCATTATGGTATGCCATCACCTAATCGTCCAGCCACCGACTTAGTCAATACCGATTTACAACGAGAAAATCAATATGACCATGGAAGTTTAGCAACAATTATCATGAACAGTGAACCATTACTGACAGCAGAACAAAAAATTATTTATGATCGGATTATGCTGGCTGTTGCTGCTGAACAAGGCGGTTTTTTTTTCTTGGATGCACCCGGTGGAACCGGTAAGACATTTTTAATATCGTTGATTCTTGCCAAAATACGGTCGCAACAAAAACATCGCATTAGCATTAGCATCGTCAGGCATTGCGGCTACTTTACTGGATGGTGGGCGAACAGCACATTCAACATTCAAGCTGCCATTGGACGTTCATAATAAACCAGATGCAATGTGTAACATCAAAAAGAATAGTGGAATAGCTGCAGTGTTGCGGAAGAGTTCTATAATAATTTGGGATGAGTGCACAATGGCACACAAATATTCACTTGAAGCATTAAACAGAACTATGCAAGATTTAAACAGCAATAATAAACTTTTCGGTGGTGCTATCTTACTTTTGTCTGGTGACTTCCGGCAGACCTTACCGGTTATACCTCGCTCTACTTTCGCGGATGAGATTAATGCATGTTTGAAACAATCATTCTTATGGCGAAGTGTTGAAACACTTCGATTGACCATAAATATGCGAGTACAATTGCAAAATGATCCATCAGCACTAATATTTTCCGAACAACTACTAGATATTGGGAACGGTAAAATAAAACTGCAACCAAATACGCAATGCATTAAACTACCAGACAATTTTTGCACTGTTGTTCAGGATAAAACTGAATTGATTCAGAGTATTTTCCCGGATATACAGAATAATTATTTGAATCATGAATGGCTTAGTCAACGGGCGATTTTGGCAGCCAAAAACGTTGATGTTGACGAAATTAACTTCCAGATACAACAGTTGTTACCAGGCGATCTGATGTCTTTTAAATCAATCGATACTGTTGTTGATGAAAATGAAAGTGTAAATTTTCCGATTGAATTTTTAAATTCATTAGATATCCCTGGAATGCCACCACATAATCTTCGATTAAAGATTGGTTCCCCTATTATTCTCCTCCGTAATTTGAATCCACCTCAATTATGTAACGGTACGCGTTTGGTCATCAAAAAGATCACCGGAAACATTCTTGAAGCAACCATTTTGGCTGGGAAGTTTAAAGGAAAAGTGGTCCTGCTGCCACGTATTCCGATGATACCATCAGATTCTACCATACCCTTCAAAAGGCTACAGTTTCCAATTCGTTTAGCTTTCGCCATGTCTATAAATAAATCTCAAGGTCAAACAATGTCCATTTGTGGTTTAGATTTGGAAAATCCATGTTTTTCTCATGGGCAACTATATGTTGCGTGTTCACGTGTTGGGAAACCGTCGAATCTATTTGTGTTAGCTAAAGACAGGTTAACCAAAAACATTGTGCACCGATTGGTGTTAAATTAAATTGAAATTGAAAGTATTTATAATTCAAAAAAAAAGATATTAATGTTTAAAAGTTTAAGACTGTCTGCCTTGCCTACCTCATTCATGAGTTTAAGCGTCACATGTTATTTACTGTATTATACTGTAATATACTTATATTTGTTATAAAATTAAATGGAAATAATAAATCTGATAAATTTTTATTTTTTACCTATTGATTTCTGCTTAGTATCAAGTGTAAGAACATTTTAATTAATTGTGTTCAACGTACTTCCCCTTCAAATCAATCTCAATCCAGTGAATTTGTATACCAACATCAACATTTTCGTCTTTGTTCGTAAATAATTTCATTGTACTAAAGGGTTATAGTAGTAGAAAGTCAAATAAGGAGATCACCATATTTTTTTACAAATACCATCTGTGTGAAAAAGCATAGTGGACTCCGTGACTGATGTTCTCTTATTGTTCCTCTTAGATTGTTTACTATAATGTAATATAACAAAAACTTTAGCCACAGCAACGCGTGGCCGGGTCAGCTAGTGTATCTATAGTTTTTTTTTTGTTTTTCTTCTAATGTTAAATTATAAAATGCTTATAAATTAGTACTTATAAAAACATAAATAAAAAATATGTGGTATCACTTTAGTATTCTTTGTATTGGGTATCAAAAGTAAAATTTAGTTTAAAAAAAATATTTTGCGATATTGACACTTTTTTTTAATGTTAGTAATAAAACCATATGTTCGAGAATTTCATGAGCTATTCAAAATAAATAGTACAGTTTATCACCAGTTTATTCGTTCCAATATAAGCATTTTACTAAGCGCCATTGTTAAAAATTTCGCATTTCGGCAGATAAATGGTAGACCAAAGCCCAGAGCCAGGCATATATATATATGCCATAGCTATTGTAAAATTTTAAAGGCGCATCTATTCAAGTCAAGGATATGGTAATAGTTAAGAACTATGGCAGTAAAATAATGCAGTGTATTTCCAAACATCGGAATTGATTATCGAATCTCAAACGCATCTCACTCAATTGAAATATTGAGGACAATAAAGAGTAAGGAGTGCTGAGGAGTATCATGGATGCTTTATTGGTATGCACCGGCGCAACTACAGGGGGGTCGCTCCCCCAGATCTCCTAGCCCTCCGCCCCAGGAAATAGCTCACATATCGACTTCCGAAATACGAGTAGGTATTATAAAATCGCAAACTTGTTACATTAATATAAATGATGTGTTCTATTTAATACTTTAATGTGTAAAATATAATTATTTAACTTGACAGCACCTTAAAAATAATAATATTAATTTTATTGGTCGTCATTCAGCCACGGCATCCAGACTCCTCCGTGAAGGGCAGGGTCTGCCCTGGGGTCCTTGAGTCGAGGCAACGAGGGCACCGACAGGGCTAAAAGGCCTTCCAGCATGTCTTTGAGGGCCCTCGTCTCCGCCGGCCGCTCCTCCGACAGGTTCTTCGTCTCGCATGGATCCACGAAAATGTCGAACAGACAGCCACTGGAACCTAGCGAAACACACAAATAATAAACCCATCTGCTTAGTGTGGCCCGCGCAGGTGTTCTTGATCATTTGTCGAGGATTCTGCTTTTCGGCATTGGCTATTCCTAAATAATTTCACCTTTGTTTTGAACTATACTTTATTTTACATTTAAGGCGCCTGCAGACCTGAATGCTATAAAAATGCGAATTTTACGGGTTTTCAAAGGCGACAGGAGAGATATCCAGAAGTACCTAATACAAGTAATATCGTTTATTTATATTAAATATAATTTATTATTCTAGGGAATTGCTTAAGGAAATTTCTTTAACATTATGCAAAATATATATAAAAAAAAACAAGACCACCATGTTTTGAGATAGAACTTTTTGAAACCACCCGCTTATGAAATCAGAAACATCCCATAGAAAATAAAGATGAGAATAAAGTGGAGGAGGGATTTACCTAAGTGATTTGAGATTATTATAACCACTTAGAAATAAAATTTGCCTAACATTGGAGATTTTTGTATTTGTTTTTATATATGAAAATAATAATTTATGCTAAAGTTTTGAAATTTTCAGAAAATGTATGTTTTCGTGTTTAAAAAACACATCCCTTAATTTTTAAAAAACTACTAAATACTATCAATATTCCATACACAATTGTAGGCCGCGGTTTATGTTATAAGCGCCGTTATGCCGTCATAGAGTTCACACCTTTCCGATCACCATGCAAGGCTTTTTTTCGCAGGCAACAATTTGTAGGTCAGAATCGTTTGAATGAATCGTTCACGTGTGTAGTCCCCTAAATACCAAGTTACAAGACAAAACCTAAACGAAAAATGTATCGACTTAAATGTTAAATATCTATATTATTTGACCATCTTTCGATGTGATTTACAAGGCTATGGTTGTTTTTCTTGAGTCTTGATCTATAAATAAAAATTCAACTCTTTCTCATTTGTACTTTTCGAGTTAAAAGTTGCAACAGACGGACGGATAGACGGGGATAGAAGCTAAAATGTAATATTTACAATTGCCAAATGTGGCCGGTGCCTGAGCAACGCTGTCGTCACACTGCACTCGCAGCGCGTCTCTCTTCCTCTGCAGGCTCCCCGCGGCGTACAGGGAGGAGTAGTGGCTGCGGCCTCCGCTGAGGACCCGAGCAGCCTCGCTGCTGGCCACTTCCGATGCATACCCCTCCGCGCCGAGGGCGTCCGACGCCCCGCTGTCACCGAAGTAACCGTCCCGCGTGCCGCCGCTGTACTGCAAACAATCATTACTATATTTATATTTATTTTTTTATTTATTTTTATCTAATAGGCCGGTCAGGAGAGCCGTTAACAACATGAGCAAGCAAATATTCGAATATTTCGACACATATAACACGTGTTAAGTTAAACATAATTTATTAAGGACCAAGAACCAAAATATCATGTCCTACGACTAACCTAAATTTTAAGTTAGACTCAATCGATAAACAACGTATTTCAACGCTAACCCAAATTTCAGTCCTTGCTTAAGTCGTTCTTAGTTAGGATCAACTTAAGTTTTAAGCGTGTTAAATCGAACTGTGTTACTTTTTAAGTTAGACTTTGTTAAGAATGTGTTATATATAGAAAATAAATACAAATATAAGTTGTATTTGTTTTTTTTCAACTTTTACTAAGAATTTCATAGGTATTGCAGGGAATTAAGGCAAACAACACACGCTAATGACATTCGCAGCTGACATAAAAGAACTAAATTAAAAAAAACGTATCCAATGTTTGTAGAGTGATTCACCTCAATAATGCTCAAACTTAAAACTTAATGAATTTAATGAATGAAATTAATAAATTTAATGAATGTCGATCAATGGGCGACCACTACTATATATAAATATGAATTGCAAGACGAGTAGGTACCTGTCCCAAAACTATCTTGAGGTTCCCTTCCCTGTAGGCGGCCGCTCGCTCTTCGTCATCCGCGTCCAGGAGGGACGAGGTGCGCGGGGGGTCCTCGTCGTCCCCGCGCAGAGCCTCCCACTGCGAGACTCCTTCCACGTCCAGGGTGGACGCGTTCCCACCGGCAGCGCTGCGCGTGAACGGAATTACAATATGCTTAGCTACTGAAATATTTTTTTTAGGAAATATACAGAAATTGGCCGGATCCATTCCGCCTTCGAGCCGACACATTCTTGGAAATGACACTTCTGTGCGACATTTCCCGCCTAACTGAAGAGATAGAGTGAGAGGATCCACCCGTTTCCTCATTCTGTGCCTAAAACCCATCGATTTTTGTATGCGCCGAATGCATTTCATCCTAGTAGGAAATCGCCAATTACCTTTTATGTATTATCTATTTACATATGCTATATTTTCATTTTCATAATGTGTATCCAAATTGCAAATAAAATACAATTTGCAATAAAATTGTTACAGCTTTAAGCGAATCACCCTGTATAAACAAAATATTACTCTTACCTGTAAAACGTAGGGAGCCAATCGGCCACGTGGAACAAATAATCATAGCGCCTCTGCGCGGGCAGCGAGGGACTCCAGATCAGCGCGGGGACGCGGATTCCGCCCTCCCAGGCACTCATTTTGAGACCTACACAAAAAAGTATCTATAAATAACCCTAGACAAAATGAGACATTTATTTTGATGGTAAGTATGTACACAATTCATTTTAACTTTCAGCATACAGTTCAGTCCATTTTAGTATATATTCATTACTGTTGTTCCGGAGGGTCACGAATAAACTTTTAGCCTTAGCGGAGACTATTTTTGTATGTGACCTGTCCATATTAGGGTCCAAATATCTCACTCGTAGGAAAACAACGGGCGTCAAACCAATACGGATAGTGGGGAGTCTTTTAACAACCCTGCCTTTAAACATTAAAGCTTGCGTTTTGCTTTGACCATATTTTAGAATAAGATCGAGACACGCCGCTACTTTTTTTTCAAGCCCCGCCCTGCTATTTGCACCCACCAACAGAAGGCCGTCATGGGCATAGCCAGTGATGGAACTCCTCTCCGGGAGAGGTCAATGGAGTACCCTGAGACAGTGGGAGCGGAGACAGAACCTTAAGGGTAACCGATTGAGACTTCCTTGGTGACTTTATTGCTCCATAAGTAATCCAAATAGAACGGTTGGTGAAGTAACTCCTGATGAGACGCAAGAAAATATTGACGAGTTTACACAGAATCATCGATCATCAAGCGTTATCAAAAGCACCTGAGATATCAAGAAACAATCCCATAACGTAATTTATAGGAATAATCTTTGTCCATTGCTGCGCAAAGAGAATGGCGTCCTCCGTCGATAGCCCGCTTGTAAAGCCAAACTGCCTATCGCTAGGCCGGTGAAAGAGAAGCATCCAATCTCGTGAATACGAGACTCTCCAACACATTACCCAGAATGGGCAAGAGCGTGATGGGCCTAAAAGCTTTTGAATCACTTCTGGGTTTGTCATTACCTTTGGGTATCACCCGTAGTAGACAATTCTTCCAACCACTAGGGAAATGGCCCTCGCTGACACATTTCTCTATCAGGACTGTCATTTACCATCTTGCGTATTCCCAGACTTTCTTGACGATAGCGCTAGTGAAATTGTCGTTCCCAGGAGACTTTCTCAACGACGTAGCTTTGATAATTCCGTCGATCTCCTCTGAAGTAACGTCAGAAACATCGGCTACATGTGATTCTGTGGATGACAGCACTCTTAATTAAAGATGGCGTGGCGTATCGTTAATGCAGGAGTCCGATGGAACAAGAGAGTCAAGAAGGGCCTATAGTGTGCTGACCGCCAGACATGATACTAGAGAGGAATGATCTCCACTAACACCACACTTTTCAACGACACTCTTTAGATCCCAGGGATTACTCCTTCCTACCTCTGTAGCCCAAGATTTGCAGAAATCCGATATAGCTCTACGTATAGCAGTATGGTAGTCAGTTCGCGAGTACTTGAGGGCACTTTTGAGCCGCTCCATTCGCTCCTACATATATTTAGTGAGTATTTGAAAAGGTTTAATAGTACCTCTGAGTGGCCAGTTCGATCCCCAATTGGCGTGCTCGCCTTCGGTGGGGGCGCCGTTGTCGCCCGCGAAGACCACTATGGAGTGCTGCAGCCGGTCGGCGCGCCGTAGCGCCGCTAGCAGCGCGCCCACGCCCGCGTCCAGAGCGCGCGTCGCAGCCGCGTACAGCCGCCGCGCGCTGCTGCGCACGCGCCGCTCCCGCCGCACGGCC
Organism: Neomicropteryx cornuta; assembly: GCA_020383195.1. Taxonomy (NCBI): domain Eukaryota; kingdom Metazoa; phylum Arthropoda; class Insecta; order Lepidoptera; family Micropterigidae; genus Neomicropteryx; species Neomicropteryx cornuta. Next base: position 21,691,305 of record JAHKQU010000008.1, on the reverse strand, counting down.
CCGGCCGGCGCCTGCAACAGCGCCTGGTCGTTGCCCGCGTGCGGCGCGTTGTACGACACCATCAGGAACAGTGGATCCTTGCCGGCCTTCTGGATGACTGCGACAAATAATAATAATAACTAGTGGTCGTCTGGTGGTCAAAATTCGGCAGTAATTCAATATTTTATTTAGTTTCAGCATTATTGAGGTTCTTATGCCCCTTTATTTTGGTGCCTCAATAATACGGTATAGCACAAATTTCCTACAGACGTCATAAGCAAAACTAAATAAAAATAATATTTAGGTGTTTAAGACAACGCGAAGGGCTTATGTGGTCATAAAGGACATATCTGTTACTTACAAATTAAAGGTAGATATATAGTTGCACTTACTGCTGACGGCCTCATCCGTGAAGATATCCGTGGAGTATCCGTAGACGTCCTTGGCGACGGTCGTGTTGCGGAACAGATCGAAGCCGCTCACGATCCGTCCTTCGAGCTGGAGACAAAATAATATTTACGCATTTATTTCTTTCCTAACGATACTCACAACCACAGCACACTGCGATAATAATATGTCAGTTTATGATGACAAACTTAGCTAAATAAGTATGCCTTTAGCACTTTAGCAGCCAAGAGATTAAATTTATTTATTTATTTATTAATAGACTGAGAGCTGATTGAAAAATGTGTAAAAATGTTAATTGTGTAATAAATAAATACCTCTTCCTCAAGGTCGTACTCAAAGTAGTCAATGAATCCGCCCCGATAGCCGAAGTGCGAGTCGAAGCCTTTGGCCGTGGGCAGGTCTCCAGGGCGCACCGCGCCCAAGTGCCACTTGCCGACCAGATGCGTCCGATAGCCGAGGTCTCGCAGGTGGGCGGGGAGCAGGCGGAACCTCCGCGGGAGGGCGCGGTCCTGACTGTTGGACAGGGGGCGGCCCTGCATGCCTGCATAGATCGATTAGTAGGCAAATGCACAATAACTAAACACCTTGTCGAGTATTTGAGTATTAAGTATTTGATAAATTGGAAAACATCAAATTTAACAATAAAAATAACGTTTTTGATTTAGTTGACTTTGTATAATTCTAGATTTTATAAAGAAACAACAAGTAATACAAAAGAGATATATTTATATACAATTATGAGGATGAGAAATTTGACATTACAATGAAAAAAATATTTTTGAGTTTGTTTAAATCGAACATAAGTGTAAGCAAATCGTATAGTTGTACGTTCAGACTGATTGTTAAATAATTATTGGTTAGATTTACCATATTTATCGCTATGACAGCAGGAGATAAAAGTAGGTAAAAATATTTTAGCTACAAATAGTTACAAATATTAAAAGGACTTTACCTGGAAATTTGGTAGTCGCAACCATAATATTTTGTTGTTTTTACTTGTTACCATTTTGTTTTACTATGATTCAAATCAAAATGGCGGTTTGACCGAACAGCTGATCGTGAAATTTGCTGTTTGCAAAAATTATTCTAGTGATAGCTAGATATTATGTTAAATGCCACCAAAAATTATGGTTCTTACATTGAGAAATATTTAGAAAAGTATGGTACTTGCAACCAAGTAAGTTTAATAATCGTTGCGTATCCAACAAAAAATATACCCGTCACTATATCCACGATACTTTACGGTTGCAAATACCATATTTTTTTTCAGTGTGTATTGACAATTTTTTGACATTGTCTAAATCAGTGTGCACCTAAAAACTCTCATAATAAAGATTAAATAATAAGAATAAGAATTAAGATTAAGAATATGTACTCTCCTAATAAAGATTAAAACATTTTAAGTTGACATATGACATGTGGTTGATGTTCAATATAAACAACTATAAATTAGTATTTAAAACTGAAAAAATTAAAAGGAATGCAGGTAAATTAAATTAATAAAAACTACGCTTGTTATTACATGTGTGAACATAATAACATGTTGTATCTGAAGATGTTCACTTGAGATGGCAACAGGAAAGACAAAGCCTTCATCCTAGGAAATCTATTACGTCGATACACTTAGTTAAATATTATGTTTTGTTATACAATATTGCTTTTCTTAATCTTCTTTTTTTCAAATAATTAATTTTGGTTAGTGTGAGTAAATTTTATAAATAGAAAATAAAAAAAAGGTCATTAAAACTAGGACATTAAAAAAAAATACTTTTAGAAAGTGGACAGGAATGAATCGAACAAAAGATACAGAGCAAATAGAAATCAAATAAAACAATTTGACCGTTACATATCACAAAAATTAAATACTTTTTCGCGAAAATATATAACATTGAAATGTATCCTAAAATATTTTTTTTAATACTAGCTGTTTTGTAACACAGGACTGTCTTGACAGAAATAATATCAATCGGTGAAAATTGTATTGCATATCTCTGTCAACCCTGTTTAAGAGAACTGACAGTTGACGGAAAGATTTATTAGCAGTTTAACATTTATTAAATTTCTCAGAAATAGAATTGAATTTTAAAAATCTTACTATGTTGAAGACATAACATCAATGTATCTAAAGATATTTTTTTTATGATTAAATATCCAATGGTTACCAAATGCGAGCGGAAGAGAAAAGGGTCTAAATGAATTCCTACCAGTGCTGGAAGCATAATGCCCTGTGAGCAGGGCGGCCCTCGTGGGCGTGCAGATCGGGTGGGTGTAGTACTGATGCAGAATCGTCCCTTCGTAGGCCAGAGCGTCTATGTTCGGAGTGAGCACTTGGTCTGATCCGTGGAATGATACGTCATTCCAACCCTTGAACACAAATAATTGACCATACACCTGGGATCATAAATAAACACAAACAGCCGCTTGTACGACAAACAAATATCCTGCGCAGTTTGGCCAGGTTTCGACGACTTCACCACTCCGCCTCGGCACATTTCCTTTAACTCTGTGGTCAAGTATTTTTTTGATTGCTATAAAAACAAACTGTTTCACCAAATTTCCAGTGACAATCAGTCATTGTGACCGCAACAACCTTAAAGCCTTAAATACCTACTTAATTGAATTTAAATAAAGCAGTCTTTTTTAATTAAAGGCAAAATTTAGTAATGTTCTTATCAATACAAAATATGAATTTTGGAAAGATAACAACATTACTAATAATTATTATAATTATTCTTATGTAAGTCATAGTGCATTTATACACTTTGATTTAAAAATTCACGCGGTATCACTTTAGCAGCGAAAAATGCCTAACTACTATTATCGATAGCGAAATAAGACAATTTCATTTATAACTGAAACATAATAACATCCAGGTATTGTATATTATAATATAAGTATGATGACAATTTTACTGGTTGTAGGTATCTGATATATAGGTATATAGATTAATACGGTTAGTATTAGTAAGGACATATGAGGGACAAATAACTTACCATATCATCAGCTACGATGAGAATAATGTCTGGTTTTTGTGAAGATATTTTTGAATTTCTTTTTCCTTTTTGTTCCGAAACCCTCGCCAAGCAAGCCATCACTATCGCAACAGCAACAGCTGTTCTGCAAATAAACGAATATGCGTAATTACGCGTAAAAATATCTTGTTAGGTAATAATCTAAAGGTTTTTCCAGGGCTCCGTGCCATGAATAGCTGACGAAAGCTGTTATTTTCGCTCAGCCATCCGTCTGTGCCCAACGCGCGGTTCAAAGTTTTATAATCAACGTGAGTCTAAGCAGAGCGTAATAGAATAGGTAATCTTTAATTTTAATTTAGGAATTCGCATATATAAATGTTTTTTTTATATCATCGAAAACCGATCTTTTAGTATGTTCCGATTTCATTTTTTTTATTTATTTTGTAAATTGTACATACTACCCCTTCCTTTTCAATTTTCATAGCAAACCGTTAACACCATAAAATTCCTAATAAAAAATATTTGTATTATTTATTTAACCTTGCTAGTGCAAGGCATTAAATGCATTTTTATTGTGTGTTTTAACAAAAAACAATTTGGTTTGAAATCAGGTATGTATTTATAACCTATGGACTTTATCTGTGGACCAGTTATGGCGCTTTACGCCATCCGCTCGCCTAAATATGGGTTTTCGTAAAGGCGTCTTCGGCTCTCGACAACTTGTGCCTACGGAACTCGGGAGAACTAAAAAGTTGCGTTGACCTAAAAATTTCTAGTGCTTTCCAAAATACTCAAATCACCTTCCTTGCAGGTTACCTAAATAATCCCCTATTTTACTCTCTTAGGGGTTGAAAAAAAAAGGGTTCGAGCTACCTAAATACCAAATTTCATCAAAATCGGTTCAGATTGGCCCTAAAAACGTAACAGGCACACAGCTTTCGCATTTATAATGGATGGAAAATTCTCCGCTTACAAAAACTTTTATTGCAGAAATGGTGTAGAACTCACAATATCAGAAGTATTCATAAAAGAAATCTTTGAAAACACACTTGCTTTATGCTAGTATCTTTTTTCTTCTTTAGCCTTTTTCCATACGGACCGAGAAATTTTAGTAAATAGAATCTTACACGAACTATTCGCGTTCTAAAGGAAAACTAGTTCAAAGGGAAAACTAGTATTTTATTAGCGCACCAAAACAACACAGAAATTGATTCCAACCGGTTTAATGTATTTTGCCTCGATAGAAAACATCTTTTTAACGAGTCGATTAACTCAAAGACTCTCTCTCAAAATATTTTTATGTGGGTTAACTATATCATAAGCGCATTATGGGGATTATGGTTATGATATAAAGTTTGGACTACATACCTACTAGTATATGGAATTTCACGGAAAACATTTTTCATACAAAGAAACGTGGGAAACTCCGATTGAAATTTGGATTTAAAATCAAGTTTGCTCTTTATGAAATATTAATTAATTGAGTAAAGTTTGATTGTGTTTGTGAAGAATAAGGAAAAGTGAAATAATCTCGTTTTAAAACGGAAAACCTCGTTTATTTAAGGAGTATTTATACGAGTATATAGACATTAATATTTTTAAGGCATCCGCCGTGAAAATATGATAATTTAACATCATACATATAGTTTATAGTTTAACATCATACAAAACTAGGAATAAACCTTCTAATATTCCACAGGGATGGAAATACAATCTTCACATTAAATTAAAGGTCAAGAATATCTAAAATAAAGTTGAAAATTATTGCCGTAATGTAAAAAAGTTATAAAAACAGTCAACATGTTTATTATTTTTTTTTTTATAGTGAATACCTGAGTGAAGTAAATAATTAATAAATATGTACAAAAAAATAAAAATGCTAGTATTACATATACCGTGTTCCAAGACCATTACCGATAAAAAAAAAACAGCTTATTGGCCCTGCGATAGCAAACATGATTTGTTGTGACCTCATATCAAAATTCATCATGGTTTCCGAGTAAAAAAATTGTAAACTTTACTTGTTAATATGAAATCGCTCTCGTCATAAGTTCGGCCGCTAACGAGATCGCGGCCGCGTGGGAAACATTGGTCGGCCTTACCGAGCGCCTGCGAGTAAAAAGGGAATTTACCCGAAAATGAATAAATTTGACTTATTAAAACTATGTCAAGTTGATTATATAAGTCAACATCTTTTACAGACAATTATGTAAATATGTATCTGTTGTATAATGCACATAATATTAATAAGTTCTAACATAAATAACGCCCAATATTGCTTAATATGTTTTCATATTTCATAATCTGTGATAAACGGTTTGGCTGCCATAAACCGTCCCTTCCTAATGTAACTACCATAATTTTTGGTTACCTTTAACATAACATCTAGCTAATACAAACATTTTTGGTTGCTGTAAAAATCACAGCAAAATAAAATGGTAACAAGTAAAAACAACAAAATATTATGGTTGCGACTAGTTCATTTTTAGGTAACGTCATTTTATTTCGTCAGCTGTTCACCCGCGACGCCATATTGTTTTGTAATCGTAGCAAAATGTTTTTGCTAAAATATTTTATAGCTATATCTTTTGCTGCCATACCAAGAAATATGGTAAATCTCACCAAAATATATTCAACAATAATCAGACTATACATACAACTATACAAACTACTTACACTTATGTTCGATTAGCAAATTTCTTACTGCGATTGCGAACTTTTAAGCAACCAAACGTTTTGTTAAAATATTTTTTTCAGTGTAACCGAACGAAATTTGCTTCTAATATATCTACTATATTAAGCGAACCACTGACTTAAGCTGTGTTACCACAGAATAACAGTCAAATACCTTAATAAGTAGACTACCACGATCACGGTTTAAGTAAGTAACTTGGTGCCAATTAAGAGGTTACTAAAATTAGGTCTAAAATATAAATATTGAGAGCAGCGTTCATAGCGGTCAACTTGTAAACTCAAATGTCTAAATATCTATGAATTTCGTATTTATTTCTAAATTTTAGTTCAAGAAATACGTTAAACCTCCCCACTTACTTTGTTGCAAATGTTAAATAAATAATGATTGTAAATCATGTAATACTAATCGCAACATGAGAACCTTTAAGAGTTCTATTTGACGCTTTATTTACTTGTAAAAAATGATAAAAACTTCCTAATAAATTTTATATTTTATAGAATGCACTGGGTGCAACCGAAGGCCAGGGTCTAAGTTAATTACAAAAGTCATTGATCGTAATTAATGCAATGATGTAATGTGCGACACTCTACGAATAATAAAATTATTATAAGAATCTGTAAAGCAGACGGCGCGGCGCGGCGCGTAGTCGCGTTTTTAGGTCAATGTCGCGAATCTCGCTCGTATCATAAAAAAGGTGATGTATTCTCAAGGCTCAGGTGAGGTTCCTTGAAGTTTATAACCTTGTCGTGTGTCTGCCTGTACCCCATTCCCTTTCTCCCTAGGAGCTTCATTAGGAAAACAATATTTACGAGGATGTATAGTAAGTAGGTCGATGCAAACCTTTTAGGAGAGCTGATAGAAGATGTCATTTAGCCACACTTATCTTAGTACAAAGTTTTACGGTTTAGGACAAAATCATTTTCAAATAATTCCGACAACAAACAGTTATACAATTACTTAATAATGAAAGGTAGTATATTTTTGCCAATTATTTTTTTCTATAACTCTAATATGTATTTATTCTGCACAATATGATAACAAATATTAAGTAAACCATAATAATGTCATTTTATTTTCGCAAAAAGTATTAGTATCATGATACTAATACTTTTCCCATGGGAAGTTTTTGGGTTTTCGGGAAATTTTCATAAAAAATACAGGTATGTATCTTGCAAATTCTTAGATTAGTAAAACAAACTTCTACAATTTGAAATAGGGAACATAAACACCGACTTGAGTCCAAGGGAATGGTCTTGGGACATTGTGTATTTATAAAATCGGCGATAATAAGAGGAAAGACGATAAAACACAAAACAGCAGTAAGAAATGGTAAATTACATGTCATAAAAATATGAAAGAACCGAAAAATTAGTTTTCTTTAAAAAAACCGAGTACGGTATCCAATATATGTAGATATTTGTAGCACAACTATAACTTTGAATGTTTACGTACCTACACATCTTAAAGGCATACGATTTATATATTGTAATTATTTTTTTATGATATAAACCTATTTGTCTAAATTTAAAACAACTTTCTGCATATATCGAATGTCGAATTCTGTTAACATAATAAACCTGCGAATATTTTGACTTTTTAGATATTTGTTCAGAATTTTAATTATATTATTTTTTTTTAAATTACATTTTATTTTACTTACGTTGATATAAGTTATGTTGTAAACTGAATTTACCTAATAAAAAAAAATATGGAATGAGTTATCAATTAACAATATTAAGTATGTATGGTAATATTGTTAAAACATGTTAAATATAATTAATAATAATTTGTACCAAGACGATAGACAAACAAAAACATATTAGTTATAGTTTACGGCTCTTGAAATAAAATATTGTTAGTTCAATAAAATAAATTGTTATATTATTTCGTATTAAAGTATTAGTATTATGTCAAAAAAAAAAAAAAAATAGATTTTCTATGATAGGATCGCCAAGGAAGATATAAGTAACACCAAATAAAAGTGATAAGTATAAAAACGACTACTTACCGAAACACTGATAACATGTCGGTTATTACACTTTGACAATTTCATAAAATTTGAAAATCGTCTTTAATTTCAAAATGAGCACTTTTTATTGTATATTTGGTTTGTTGATCCACTTTCGTCTTTTTAGTTTGAATACTGTGAAATATTAAAATAGTGACGCCGCGCGACTTGCGTCCAGCGCCACCAACAAACTGACAACTATGTGAACATTGTGAACAAACAAACGCGTTATAAGAAATTTGGCAGTTTGTAACGACTTTATAACTGGTATTATTATAGCGGCTGCGCGCCCGAAGCGAACTGGCGACTGACTGACTGCCGGACGCTTCTGCGAGATTAAAATATGCTTAGAAAACTCTACTAGGACTCGGAAAAATCGGGGGAGCGAACCGCAGCTCCGTGGTTCGAGTCCAATAGCGAAATGTTTGTGATGCCAGATCTCAATGATTTTTAAAGGTTTAATCCGATCTACATTAAAAATACTAGATCGTGACAAAGATGGAATTTTTAAAATCGAAATAATAAAAAAATAATTGCTTAAAAATATTAAATTATTTCGCGCGCTTTTAGTTCGAATTTTAGAAAAAAAAAGGTTTTAATTGAAGTTTGTATTTCTCCGTTCCTATATGCTGCTAGCATAGGTTTCCCAATTTTGGATCCGTCAGTATGATGTACAAAATAAATATAAATAAACGTAGGTAATTAGAAGTTTCATATTAAAATCATATTTAATTTAAAGTATAAGGAGTTGTTTTATTTATTTGTTATTAAAAGGAATTACATAATTTAAGTTAGTATATACGGAGACCTAAATGTCACAATACTGACGAGAAAAAAGAGAATAAACTTATCCATCGATTGCTTAGTAAAAAACGTGGGCGTCGAATAGAAATCAACTAGTTATCACACAGCGAATATAAATTCCACGCGAGGATAAGAAAGAATACATGTTTCGGAAGGTTTTTAACCATTTTTATCGCAGGTCAGTGACCTCAATTCATAATTTTTAGACATCGAAACCATTACGAGAGTTGGTCCATTTAAAGACCATTTTGTTCAATCGGTTGCGTTAGCTTACGCTTGTGCGTTATTAGCTATTTTGCAAAACAGTTAATTTATACGTATGTGAGTTATCTTGTTCCATAAATAAAAAATATAAGTACAATAAAAAAACTGCATTTATTTATGTCCAAAATGATTAATTTAATAGATACATAAAGTGGTATAGACAACAAATTCTCAACTCTCAAAATACGTTAATTGCAACATAACCATAAAATGCAAACGACAACATAACCATAAGAATATCAAACAATGAACACTTGTTAGATATTTTATAGCATATTAGATACGTTACATCTTAATATATATAAATCTCGTGTCACAATGTTTGTCCTCAATGGACTCCTAAACCACTTAACCGATTATAATAAAATTTGCACACCATGTGCAGTTCGATCCAACTTGAGAGATAGGATAGTTTAAATCTCAAATTATAATCGCAATTTTAATTTATTGCTAATTATTTGTCTGTTATTATTTGACAGTCACAATTATCTGTTAACTCCAAATGATTCTAACAGATGTCGATACCTTTCGACTGGGTTGAGTAAGTAATCAATAGATGGCGCTGCTATGGTAAATCTACGAACGTGTCATATAACGTGCCATCTGTGTGAAAAAGCATAGTGGACTCCGTGACTGATGTTCTCTTATTGTTCCTCTTAGATTGTTTACTATAATGTAATATAACTAAAACTTTAGCCACAGCAACGAGTGGCCGGGTCAGCTAGTTATTTTATATATAATTATTGTTTTTAATAGAACACTCTTTAGGTTCCTCCTCATACACACACACATCACACATCCACACACACATAGCTTCAAAAGAGTTAATCTCTTGGTCTCGTATAATATTTGTGAAGCCTGTATAATTATTTGAATAAATCCAAGTCCATAGTGGACCTCTAGGTATATTTTTAGTTGCACATTTTGTTATTTTATTTTTTTTATGAAAATTTTTGTCTTTTTTAGTTTATGAATTGTCAGCTGAGGATCCATGTTTCTATAGCTGATTAGAACAGTAGTCCACGGTATAAAGGTAATGTAAAATTAAAGGTATTGATTTTTATAAAATAATAATAAATAAATATATTAATTGATTTTTTTTGGTTAATGATTATATTTAGTTTCCTTTATAGCGGATAATACTACGTAATATGACCTTAGCTTAAGTACAATATTAATTTGTGAGAATTTTTAACCAAAACAAACTAATATCATTATTTATTTTTATTAACACAAGATTTATTATTTAAAACAACATGTTAAAGTTTTTATAGTTTTTTTTTTTATTTCAAATAAATATATTTTTTATATTTTGTAGTTTAACAGTAAGCGTTCAGGCTTCCGAAGATCGCGAGTGATTGAGGTTATTGAAACTATCAATGTAGGCAGGTGTACATCTGGAGATCTGTACATCTGGACATCTGTACATCTGGAAATCTGTACATCTGGACATCTGTACATCTGGACATCTGTACATCTGGATACATCGACTGCTCGGCTGTTTGAAAGCTAACAGGCTTTCGGATGCCATCGAGTGCCATTTTTTGTAGAAAATACAAACCTGTATATTTTTTTTAAACCAACTAACTGCAATCTCAAGTAACTTCATGGTTGTTTATTAAATTTTTAGCATTTAGTTTCAATATTCTATAAATTATTCTGCCTCTACTTTTATTTAAGTTTATTTCATTCGCATAAAATATTAAACAGGATTACTTAACATTTATGAACGTAACGTAATGTAAAACTATATAATATAATAATGTTATTTACTATCGAGGATGGAGGGTGTGTGTGTCTATCGAGGGTGTGTTTACACTCTCAGCAGTTACAAATTGGCTATTGCGGAGGGACCGCGGGCCCAGGGGTCAGATTCGCGTTCAAAAAATATGCTTGAGTTACACCTAACATTTAATCGGTCTCGAATCACTCGGATATTCATTTTGATAATTAACTTTAATCGAATTTACCATACTTTTTTGGTATCAGCTGATGTTTTTTTGAAATCATTATTCGTTTTTTTTTTATATTTATATTATATTAAAAATAGTGTTAGTCATAAAAGGAAGCAAATATTCCATTCGACAACAAGACACTTTTTTGTTTTTTGTGCATATTTATGTTAGTTGGAATCAATTTTCCTAAAATTGTATCGAAGGTTTTAGACAAGCAATCAAAATTCATTATCTATTAAAACTATACTTTCGTCAGCAATTAGGCCACTAAAGTTTCTTCATCATCACCCTTTCACCTCAATAACATCAAATGTGTCAACTTACTGTTGCAAGTGCCAAACAGTATTACAAGTCGATTAGTGTTGAATTCTCGTAGTGGTAACCCCGCAGAATATTATTATATAACGGGACGCCTAATTTATTTGATTTCCTCTAAATGATAAATGTATTTTGCCGGAGGTCATATGAAAAAAAAATGGTTGTTTTGTGGTCGTATCAGATGTTCTTCTCCATCCGCTCGCTTTTTAACGAAGATTTAAGGATGTTTGAGTCTATTCTGATGGAGCCACCACTCCGAGCCGTATAGACGTCTGCGGCGGGTAGGCAATGACGGATTTCCAACTAGGCAACTAGGCACGTGCCTAGGAGCGGCAGTTTCTTAATAGAAGATTTAAATATGTAGGTACCATAAGAAAAAATATATTTAAAAAATCCCAAACTGAACTATATTTTCATTACCCAACAATACAAATCATATAATGATTGTTAAGAAAACATTTTCAAATGTTGGTCTGATGAGAGTGTCTTGTGTCATCTAAATAAACGACCTTTGACCAAATATAGTACGGGACGCAATAATCATTTTAAAAACTTTTTCGTACTTAGAAAACGTTTATAAATTAATAATATGTAGGTATTTTTTTTAAGAATAGTAAGAATTGTGTCTAAACTGAAAAAAATATGGTAATGGCAACAATAAAGTATGGTTAATATAGTGGCAGCAATCATTTTTGTTGGAGTTACACATCGATTATTGTTAAACTTAGTTTGCAAGTGCCATAATCCTTAAATATATTTCTCAATGTAAGTAACATAATTTTTGGTTGCCTTTATATCTAGCTATCGCTACAATATTTTTTGCAAACTGCAAATTTCAGGATCAGCTGTTCGGTCACACCGCCATTTTGATTTGAATCACAGCAAAACAAAATGGTTGCTGCGACCAAATGTTCAGGTAACGTCGTTTTATTTCGTCAGCTGTTCCCCGCGACGCCATTTGGTTTTGTAATCATAGCAAAAGGTTTATGCTAAAATATTTTTTAACTACATTGCCATAGATATAAATATGGTAAACCTAACCAAAACATATTTAACAGTAATCAGTCTGTACGTACAACTATTTCTATACGATTTGCTTACACTTATGTTCGATTAGCAAATTTCTTGCTGCGGGTGCAAATTTTTAAACAAACAAAAGTTTTGCTAAAATATTGTTTTCAGTGTAGGGGCGAAAAATTCTTAAATCTAGCCCTGCGGGTAAGACGAATAATAAAAGCATTATGTGTGTGCCTTCTGTTGTGGTGGTATGTTTGGAAATCTGTCATTCTAGCCGCCTGATACCAAAGATGACCAGAAAGCGATGCGGGCTCCCAAATTTACGAGACAATCAAACCTCCGTCCACACTTATCTTATCGGCCAACAGATTTTTAAGGCCACCAAAGTGTGGTCACCTTCAAGAAAGGCAAGCATTCATATCAATACACAGGTTCATTGGTTCTGCAAGGAAATTATTAATTAAACACGTTTTTGAGTCAATAATAAGATAGCCCCAGGTAAAATAGTAATATACAAATATTTAGAAAAAATGATATAGTAAAAAAAAATGGAAAGGTGAGAGTTAAAAATGCATTTTGAACAAACTCAGCGCTGGGTTTAAACCGACCTGCGACCTCAGAATTGTTATGCTGCGTAGAAGTTTCCACAAGGAACGAAACGTATCCAAAATTGTAGTGAGTCCCCCCTCCCCCTTAAATTAATCCGGTAAATTAATAAATGTTAAGTTAAATTTGGTTGGTTATATTATTATATATTGGATTTAGTTATTATCGGATTTTATGTTATCTCTAAGAGCATTTCTATAGAATTTTCTCGCCAAAAACAAACAAACCTGATCCACCCATCAACCCAGCGGCGCCATCAATATGATTATGATAGCGCGGAATATGACATTTTCTTTATATCCACTCAGATGCCGCTTGTAGCATTAAAAAAATGTCCCTAGATCAAATCTTTCTGCTTTTCTTACAGTAAGTAAAAAACACGAAATTAAATGTTTTAGAAAATATGTCCGCCTATATGACATTTATGCGATGCGATACCTATAAGTATTGTAATTAGGAATACTTGCGATTAAATACAAAAAAATCGCTGCTCTGAAATAATAAAATATTTTGTTCAACCCTTACCGTAATGGTTGCTCATATAAAAAAATGTTTCAAACAAAGGCTGTAGGGAAATCATAGGGCTACAATTACCATTTTGAACGGATTTGATCGTGTGCCTCCCATTAATATGGTAGGTATGTTTTTTTTTCAAAATTGAAACTACTTAGATATTAATCGGTACTCGTTCTGAATGAACGCAGTAATTATTGGAGACGTGTCGGCGGATGGCTGACCCCATGGCAACATTTGAATTGAGGAAAAAAACAATGACTAGTTTAAAATATTCCCTAACCATTATGTTAAAACATTTTGATCCGAAACCATAAGAACGTTAAATACTGTTTTATAATAAAAACATAAATCTATAATAAAAATCACCCCTCGTTTAAGTAATAAACACCGTAACGAGCTTATTATATCATAGTTATGAACGAGTGTCAAAATGACTAAAAATATAACACTGTTTTTTCATTACCTAGAATTATGCATAGTTTTAGTCATAGGCCATATGCTATAAAAGCTTTAAAGTAACACTAGCTATAAGGAAATGCTCGCACTGTCACATGCAAGTCCCGAAGTATGCTGAGCGCCGAAGGCCTCGTCCAACCCGCGGGGTGTCGCTCGATTGTTGTTGAATATCTAGTATTAAAATATACCTAATATTCTTTCCCTTTTCTCTGACCTATGCTACATAAATGTCGTCCAGTCAAAAAAAGCCCCGCCTTCGACGGTCAGGTCACTACCGAAATCAGCTCTCAATGCTGATGCTGATATTCGCAACAATCCTGATAAATAACAAGGATCACCTGTAATTAAACTACAACGGAACAAAGGAAATGTGATGCAAATTTACAAATATGTGTATGTAAGGTTATATTAAGGTCTAAATAGTAATCCTAGCCTGTAAAACGTTTTTAAATTTGAAGCATAATATTTTTTATTGCACTAACATTTAAAAAAGGATGGTATTATTTTTAATTTTTAGAATACAGGAAATCCCAGTCCATTTGGATCTTGAAAACCCTTTTCAAGTTTGCCAGAAGGAGTCTAAAACCCAATATGACGTGATTTACCTCCAACACTATAGTGCCAACCCAAACGCACCGTTTGCGCATCGCGGGAGAGCAATTTTTGAAAGATTCGTTGAACCCCTCGTTATCAGTATTGTAAATTGGCCATAGCCCTAAGGTTTCCTTATTCAGTAACTTCCTGGTTTTAGTAACTACTCGTATAATGCTAGTTTTACGTATATAATTAGTTATTAATCGCTTATCAGTACGAACCTGTTTTCATATAACCACAGACTAAATACTATTTTTGTTTTTAAATATTATTTAATATGATAAAATATATTTTTACAGCAAAATCAATAAAAAAATAGTTACAATATTAAGTCAGCTTACATAATGCTGATGATTAACACAACATTAACTTTAAGTCAGCAGTATCCGTTAAAGGGTAGATTCTGGGTATGAATTTTGTTCAACAAGTTTTCATATAGCTAACAAAAAAAATACCATATAAAAATCTAAATACTCTATTGAACGTTTTTGCTCGTATCATTGCGTTCCTGATCTATCCAATCGAGCTGCATTACAATATTGGCAATAACTACCCATTGTTCACTGTTGTCAATGCATTTGATGATTCGGTCGCGATGCCGCGCGGTCTGGTATTTTGTTAGGTGACCATACTTTAAAAAGTTTTTAGGACTCTTTCTTTTGTCATTTTAGACTAGTTTTTTTGCAAAGTTGTTGAACAAAAGTTGTTCAATTGCTGACTTTGAGTTCATCCTGTATGTATTTGTATTTTAATACCTAAACTAAAAATAGCTAAATATTATAAGCTCTTAAAATATCACAACAAAATATTAGGAAATTTTATAGTTTTTGTATTATAAATTAATATATATATACATTAATACACAAAAGGGTAAATAGCCTAATTATAATCGTCAGGGGACAAAAATATATATTAAGAAATTGTGGAAAAATGCTGTCAGAGCACAGTGCGAGTAGATATATCTAGGAAAGTTGGGGATTTTTTAGACGACGACCTTTTGAATTAATCTGCCTAACTTCTGGCAATGTTTTACCGTTATTTATTTAGACTGACATTGAAATAACAAATATTGAACGAACATACTTACACAAAACCATACAGCCATCACTGCGCAATGAACCTCATCACCTGAATATCTACTTAGACCACTATACAAAACAATTGGGTGCTAAATAGGTAGAGCCAAAGTGTAAGTAGCTTTTCAGTTCTAGGTCTTCACTGTAAACGTATTTATCCATGTTCGACTAATAATGATTAAATCATCAATTAAAAATATGAATAAAACAGGTTATAAAAACAAACCGGTTTCAGCGCACACTATAAGGAATACAAAATAGTAAACGAAAACAAGATATATTAGAAACTATACCAAATAGATATCACAATGATAATTTCACACTGTCGTCTCACGGATACAAACAACAAGGAATTTAACGGAATAGACTTATTTGATCTTAAGATCTTTACATTAAAAGATTGTTATAATACGTAATAGGTACATCTGATATTATAGGTTTGAAATGAAGGTCTTGATACATAGTTCTACTGTGTAATATATTTACAGGCCACTCTGACTGACCACACAATAGGTAATAACTATCTACCATGAGAGGGAAGTGACGAATGGATTCGATTCTTGTCGCGGTGACCCAGAGGATCAGTCACCGCATCGATCATCATTCATCGATCATCAAACGAAGTAGTTCTGCGATTGGCGTGGCGGACACTACAAAAAAACCTGAGAAGCATACAAAATGACTCCGAAATGACTCCGAATGACTCCGAAATGACTCCGCCACTCGAAAATATTAAAAAAAACATAGCTTCTACCGGCCGACCGAGAGCACTGAAATTTTAAAAATATGAATGCAATAAAGACATTTCACAAAATGAGAACCTCCTCCATTTATTTTTTATGAAAAGCTTACCTTCGAAAGTTGTTCCAAAAAAGTTTGTTTGTTTATCTCTATTAAAAAATGGCAAGTGAGTAAGAAGCATCCTATATATCTAAATAATTTAAATTTAAGTAGGCATTTACTAAGTGAAATTAAAAAAAAATCTAATGAATTTGCAGAATTATTCGTTTAAACTGGAAAGATTTGAATTGCTTAAACTAGAATAGGATAATTAATTTTTATTTGACTTGACTTTCTTGGAGTCCAAAAGGAAAGGCCTTGAAATAGAAAAGTGTGATAGGAGAAATTATACAAAGTGCCAAAAGATATATTTTTATAATTTTGTCAAATTGTTTATGAATGATAAAAAATATGTAAAGAAAATACAATGCTATTAAAAATATATGTTATTTTTTATCGTTATATTAATTTAGATACTCTAATAGAATGAACAAAACAAAAGAGTATACAAAAAATGAACAATACAAAAAGGGATATTTACAAATTGTACAGAACTAAGGCGGATTATCTAAAATATTTTAAACTATTAAAGTCATCGATAACCAAACTAGAAGTATTATTTTTCAAAGTGATATATTTTATATATAAGTACATAGTTTTTGTAGTACAACTCACATTTGTATGTATTTACCGTCAGTTTTTTTGATTTTCTGATTAAAGCAATTAGGATCACTTTGGTCAAAATTTAATATCACAGAGAGCTAAATCACTTGTTATTATTTTAATAACAAATACCCTTTTACAAATACCCTCAGTCGGGACTGAGAATTACACTTTTAATTTGTTTACATTTTGTTAACTTACCACATACACAAATAGGAACCAGATCTCGAAAACTATTTATCGCCTTATCTTTTTAACTATACTATTAAGTAAGCAATTAATGGTGTTATTATTTATACCAACACAAAATATGTTGCCACTGTCCAATAAATAGTCCAATAGTCCAACGACCCACTTTCTACCACGATTTCAACTGTGAATATTTTTTTTACTGACGTCTGTATCAAAAATGCCCGGTGATAAAGGACTGTTTGCCAGAAATACCGTTTTTTTTCGTTCACAAATTAACATCAAATCGTAAAAAATGTTATTATTATAATAAAAAAAAAAAAATAATTATTGGACTTTTAAATTTTATACTTTTAAATAATTGTCACGTGAATACAGAAGATTGGGGTAAGTTCATTTTGAAATATGTAGGGTTAAAAGATAGTTTTTAGATGCGTAAACGTCGACTGACTTCTGATTTAAAGTTGGTGCAAAGGGCCATTAATCGACGAGCAACTAGCCACAGCCTACTAGTCCTCAAACACAGTATGCACTTAATGTAAATAATTCAAGTTATTGTTAATGAACTCATTTGTTTATGACGTCGCGTATCAGAGGAGTTCGAGTGCAACTAATGAAGGAAATTATCGTAACTTTATGGCTTCAGCTAGGATTGCTTTTTCTACAATAAACAATTAGTGTCATATCAAAAGCCTCAGTAAACATGTTAGCGGATTGTATCGCTTTGCAACCACTCAAACATAATACCTACACCATGCTCTAAAAAACGCTATTCAGCTTTATACGAGCATAATACGCATAATTCAGGTTTTGGCTAAAATATCAGTCATAGCCTCCCAAGCTATCGGATTTCTTCGGCCTGTTCCAGCGTATCTGGTAATACTTTATCCTTCGTTTCGGGCAGTCGGAAAATGGCCAGAGCAGGAATGGCCAGGGTTACTCCGTAGATCACCATCGGCAGTGACGGGTTTATTCTGCCCAACAGTAGCACCTGCGGCGAAAGCATTCCTCCTATATATCCGAACAAAACGCAGATGCTCAAAGAAGTATTACGCAACACTGTTGGAAATAATTCGGAAGTGTACACAAACATCAATGAGTTGATTGTATTTACTAACATCATACTAAATAAATAAAATATAAATCTAGGAGATGCACCTAAATTGGGAACTAAACCGTAGCAAACACATAAGAATGCTCCTGTTAAGAAGCTGAGAATCAAACCCAACCTGCGAGGCAAATATTGCAAAATCAAATAATAGACGAGCACTCCTGGCAACTGCATCAATGCCACCATGATATAGTCGAAGTACACGTCCTCGTCTTTCGAAGAAAGGTTGACAGAGTTGATCGTCAATCCGTTGTACACCATGATGTTGCTGAACCAGCAGAGCGACGTGAGCAACACTCTGCAAAGCAACCGCGAAGACCTGAACATGGCCACGATCGATAGGCTATTGCTCGGATCGTATATACCCATGGAGTCCGCAGAGAAAACGTTCAGTTCCGTCATGGTATTGGTCGACAGAAAAACGCCGTTGACCCTGGCCGACCTTTTCACGATATCGACGCATTTCCTCCTCTCGTTCTTGACGTAGAGCCATCTCAGACTCTCCGGCAAAAAGAACAGCGTCAGCGAAACTGACAACAAAGGAGCGTTCGCGTATCTTAGAAAATATCTCCATGTAGGTGAAATTAAAGCCAGCACTCCGACGAAAGCAGCGCTCAGGGCGTTCGTCACCTCGATTGTGGCACAGCCATAGAGCCTTTTGGTCGGAGGAAGAGTTTCAATCCCCAGGATATAAGCCATGCCGTAGGATGACGCACCGATGCCCATGTTCGCAAACTCCAACGCAGTAAAAAGCCAGTAGCTGCTGGCAAACGACTGACACATTCCAACGACCCCCGAAGCGACCATCAAAACAACCATGGAATTTCGTCTCCCGTACTTATCCGACAGAACGCCGCCATATATGAGGCTGACGAATACGCCTGCGCTGTTGAATGTGCCCACCAAGCTCCTCTTCCAGTCTACGCAGGGAATATCGAAGCTTTTGACGATGGAATCTCCCTTTCCGTAGATCCAGTCGGTGCATCCCTCGACGGACTCGTTAGAGAACATCGATCGGCTGCACGCGATGCTTGCCTTCCGGCCGAAGGTGGACGCGTTGACCGGAACGTACCGCTGGCACTTGGCGGGCTGGCCGTGGCTGAAGGGCAACGCGTCTGTGAGCCACGGCTGCTCGAAGGTCGACCCTCCCGCCTCGCACTCAGGGACGAGGCAGCGGTAGGACGTGTCCCTGGCTGTGAAGACGTATGTCGCCGTGCTCAGGTCTATGAAGACGATCGGCAGGCAAACGAATATCAAATTGATAATCTGGAACTTTCCGATTCCGATTTCGTCGAGGGCTCTGTTGATCACTTCGAATTGATCGTCGTCCAACTCATCGTCCATTTTGATAACAGCGAATGGCGAAATCGCGATAAAGCAGGCCTTCGGCGCGCCGGCTGCGGCGACTGCGGCCAGCTGAGCGAACGCGACTGGGTTTTAATGATTTCATTCTAGCAAAGCGACTCACTGACACGCTCAAGGTTTAGATAAGAATCTCATGTTACAATCGATTTTTATGATTATATAGCATCGTTAGACTCACTAAAGTCATAACTAATATTGTTTATACACGTATTGTAAATATTTATTGGAAAAAATGACATTTCATTAACAAAATAACATATAGCTAATTGTATGATAATTATTAAAGTACTTTATGATGGATAGTTAAATATAACAGAATAGCATAGTATTAATCAAACGCCCACCCAATGTCTTGCCGCAATT
The DNA here is from genome assembly GCA_020383195.1 of Neomicropteryx cornuta. Classification (NCBI taxonomy): domain Eukaryota; kingdom Metazoa; phylum Arthropoda; class Insecta; order Lepidoptera; family Micropterigidae; genus Neomicropteryx; species Neomicropteryx cornuta. Next base: position 21,671,166 of record JAHKQU010000008.1, on the reverse strand, counting down.
AAATGAATTTCGAGTATTCATACTCTTCATTCGCTAAACCGATAGTTTAAATATTTAGTCGCCAATGATGGAATTATTTTTTTTAAAACAAGATCTATGATTCTGACGAAACTAAGTTTCTCGATTATACATATTAAAAATAATAATTGGAAAGCATAACTTTTGAAACATATCGGGGTCAAATTTCCACCGCACATTCCTATTAAACGTATATGTATTATTTATGAGTAAAATTATTAATTTTAAAAATATTACTGTAGTACGTAGGTTAAACGCAATTAAACAATAATTTTGTAATTTTTGTGTAACTGCTGAAAACAAATTTTAAGTTACACCTCTGCCAAATAGCCAAATGTTCTAGTAGAAATATTTTAACTAATTAAATTAAATCTCAATTAGGAGCTATATTACATAAATGCGCATGCACCGTAGTTCAGAGATAGAATAATTGAGCAGTTTGAAAAAAAGCAACAATCGTGCAATCGACATTTCTTATCGATTGTAAACTGCACGTCTCTATAATAACAACATAAGAAGCAAAGGCGCTTTCCCTCCTCGGCCCTCTCGCTCGCACGTCGCCCTGATGCAATAACAGCTCAGCTGATTGCACAAATATCTACTTCCTAGATCGACCGAGGGCATTGTTGGGCTGAGCGCGGGTACGGAAGTAGATAGCGGTGTGTGTGTGTGTGAGAGAGAGAGAGAGACTCTTCGGTCTCGCGCGGTGCAGCGACGCGACGCTTCTCTGAGCGATGGCCAAAACGCCAAGGATTTTAGGGTCAGAACTGACGCTAATGAGGAGTGTTTTTCCAAAGCCATTATTTACATTTTTAAATATTCTATGTTTTTTCTTATCGGGTTTAAAATCCTTTACAGACCATAAGCCAATTTAGTTTAAAATTAAATGTCATTTTAAAGAATTAACGTAACATGTAAAAAAAAACAATATTTTCAATAGATATTTGCATATTAAATACAAATTTGTATCAAAAACCAATATTTTTATATTTTTTGTAAATTCCATAACTTATTAATGTCGTAAGTTAACCTATTATAGAATGTTTTAAGGTATTTTATGTTTAAAGAAATTATAAGCACTGAATGTCAATTGTCTTTTCAATTAATTACTTGAAACTAGCTAAAATATTGTTTATCCCAATATTGTTTTTGTTTGTAGCCAAACTACATTTTTGTCAAATTTATCGCTGTATTGTAATTTATAAATAAATAAATAAATTATATAAATACTATGTTGGCCATGGCCTTTAATGAATAATAAGATCAACTTTAAAAAAGTAATATTGTGAGTTGTATTATTTACAAATTATATATTAAGCTTTAAAAATACATTTACGCATTTATCGGAAATTAACCAGCAATAATATAGTGGTTAATAATAATCGTATATTAATTGCTTGGGTTGATTTGATGATATAATTAATGACCTACTTCTTGCAAAATATATGCGCGTTAGCAGTAAGTGTTGACGCGATAATCATATAACTTTAAAAATAATTGATTTGTGCGACATTGCCATGGTGTCGCTCGCAACGAGATTTCCGCGACTCTAGCGATGAGCCAGCTTCAGTAACGCGGTGATTCGTTCCGCTAGAATAATAGGGTGATTTAAACGGCGTTTGTTTATAGCGCACGTCTAATAGGTCACGTCACGCTTTGCCCTATTTTAGGTCTTTGTCAACTAGAAGATGCACCAGAAATATTTCGTTCGGCAGTTGACAATTGACAAGCGATTAGAAAACCCACGGCACGTTTTTCTGTGGATGCATTTGGGCTAAATAATCGACAAAAGGGACGTTCGAAGCAAAATAATCTGGTGAATAAGTAACAATGTGTAGTTTTAGTTAGACAAACAAATCCATGCCATGGCATCGCTTTGTTTATATGAAAAGATTTCGGTCGCTATTGTAATATATATGTAGGCCCGTGGGCCTGGGTTCAGGGTCTGATGGCGAGTTTCTCGAAGGACTTTGAGTTAGCGAAGGCCAACTTTTAATACTTTTAATTATTGGCGACAAGTCGGGTTACAGAAATCTGACAGTAGAGGTCATCGGATGGAATTCAACAAAAAGGATTAGCAAATTAGTAAAAAATCACCGACCTTGATGATGCTGATGTCTTCGCGTTTCTGCTGCGGCTGAAGCGTGGCTGCCAACTTCCACCCCTTTCACTTTTGCACGCACAATAATGTTCGTAGTTCTGCAACCGAGCGACCACTTTACCAGGACGAGGGCTGGTTACCTACCCAGTCGCGGAGTGCACGAGCGATCTCAAGACGACACAATTCGCGACGATCGGCGTCTAGTATTCCAACGGCTGGACCCGGATCGACTGGTCGCTCGAACGCGGTTTGTTTTGGTATTCTTTGTTTGGCTCGTCCGAAACTACCCCCAGATAATTTGTCCTACGTTTTATCATAAAGGTGAAGACATGGTAGCAGGAAATTATAGGGATTTATGAAATATCATAACTAGTTTGAACAATATGACTTACAGAATCTATCAGAATAATGGTCGTGTTTTTTTGCATGCCTGTTTGTTATAGGTTTGGTAACCGAATAATATTTTGAATGTATTTTTGTGGAAATAAGGAGTAGGTAGCTACTTAACAAAAAAACGTAGATTTTTAATTTTTTGCAAAATTTTTGCATTCAAAAATTCGAAAAAAATACATTTCTAAGCGATAACTGGTTCCCTGTCAATCGCTGAATTGTTCGTCAGGTAAAAGAATCTGCTAAAAATAAATTCAGAAAATTAAAAAAACCCTGACACACAAATGGCTAAACGGATTTTCTTGAATCACTCCCAACCAAGTCACCTTCATCGGTACCAAAATCGGTTTATCCGGCTCATTCAAATTGAGAGACAGATAAATATGATACCACAGACACACTTTAAACACCTCTGTTTACATGAGGGGTTAAGGGTTAAGGATTAAGGGTTAAAAAAGGATTCCCGTTAGGCCTTAAAATTGAAGTAGGTAAATGTAAAGTTACAAGATTAAATAGTTTTATCTTGGTTTCGAACTCGATAAGATAATAATAATTTCCAACAGTTCTTTTGACAATAGTATTTATTCTGATAATAGCGCATTGACATAATGATTTGTTCTCATTGCACATATATAATGATTTCTATGTGCCACGTTGTTGACGAGTAACTAGCATTTACCACCACGAATTCGGGATTTAAGTAAAGGCGACATATTTTTGTTTGTAGATTTTAATAAAACAATCTATATTAACGCCATCACAAAAGTACAATGATAACATTTTAAATAGCTAAAACTCATTTTTTAAAGTATACTTTGGCGAATGAGCGGTCATGACATATGAGTTTTACCTCATTATTTACTAAATAATAATTAAATACGTAACTAATTAATTCAGCATTTTGTCTTATTAAATTAATTAATCTAATAAAAAGATAACCTATTCTTATTTTGTATTTCTTAAGATATCACTCTTCCAACCATAAACCGCAAATTAAATTAATATTTTTTTCGAATTGACACTTTATTAGCCTCTAATATTTTTCTAAATACTACATAAGGAATATATCTTTCATACACATCATTCTATCTACATGGCAAATTACAACTTTTTACAATCTACAGGCCTGGTAAAAAATTATAACAACGATAGCAACACCACACTATAACCAACTCACTAAAAGTAAGTCTTAAACATTAAAATTATTATAATGGAAAAAGTTTTTGAAAAATGGTTATGCATCAAAAATACATTAATAATCATTTTAATAAATTCCTACACAAGGATAATAAACCTGTTGTATCGTCACCTGAACATCTGATTTCCGATTTATCAAAATTAAATTTCTTTGATGTAACAAAAAAATGTTGTAAAGTGTACACAAATTTTCATTTGAAAGTTGGCAGACCTAACAAAACAGTATTGCAATGTGTACACAGCTTTCATTATTCTATGCAGATTGTTTGGTATAGGTTACAAGAAAGTTTTGTTATGTGTACGATTTATCAATCTACAGGAATTGGTTTGTATAGTCTATCAAACGGATTGTATAGATTGCAATATACTTCGGTTGGGCCTACTCAAATTCAGTAGCCACAACAAATTATGATTCTACTGAACTTTTCGGTTAACTCAGAGCTCGATATTATTTTCAGTAAGTACACTTATACAGTAAGTACAATTCATACAGATATGATATAATATTAGCCATAGCATTGAAGCTTTCTTGTACTCCATACATATTTATGTATGCGGCTTCGCTTATCCGTACTAGCTCGTTTAATCGTGTATTTATTTAACATTACATTCACTTTGGAGGTGGATTCCTCCGGTGGTGGATTGGCAGGTGGCAAGTGGCAGGTGGCAGGTGGCAGGTGGCAGGTGGTACGTCCTTCTTCGTAGCTGGGAACGGATCTCAAGGAAAGGTTTGAAGATGCTGCAGTTGAGACTATTCTACTCTCTCATGATACGAGGAAGAAAAGAATGTAACCCGACGGTGCGTATAGTATAGGTAGACAAAATCCTATTTAGCAGTTTCTCAAACGTTAGACATCAATGCATTGTTATATTTTGTAATGGTAGGAACATATGCGTCCAGATTATTAATAGAAGTGATTTCAATTCGAGGAAGTGGAAAACAGTTTTAAAATCTAGTATAGAAAAACTAAAACAATACTTATGTGTTGTTTATAAACAAATTTTAAATGTGTATATCCTTATATATATATTCATATCGGGTCAAAAATGCTAATAAGTCTAATTCTTTGTAAAACATCGAAGATCGTGTTCTTTACTTAGCGTAAACAGAAATCCAAAAATTATGACCCTACAAAAAATGAAAATCAGTCGTATAGAATCAAATCGGGAATCTAGCAAAAATATTATACGAATATTATATTATATTATATTATTAGAAGTTTAAAATAAATACAAAACCTTATTATTAAGGTTTTGTATTTATTTTAAACTTCTGACAAATTCAAGCTAGAAATAATAATCTAAAACAAAAATCTGAGCCAATAAAACGTGTTTAAAATATTAGGTTTGGATCAAAACAAACAATCTGCAGCCATGTTAGAATTACTTATAAAACTGATATTAAATTATGATTACTTATCTACACCTCTTTGTCATTGTGACATCATTAGCAACACGTTGGAAACAAAACAATTTGCAAGACTCAGTTTCAAAAACAATAGTAATTAAAAAATACTGATGTTAATACCTTATTCTAGATGTAAATTGTTTTGATTAAATTGCCACAAAACAGATTTACTGCAGATTTCTGTTTTTGATTCCATTGAATGATTCTCTGGACGCATCTTTATCTCAGCCCCTCTTCTCTGCTCATATCGGGTAAAGAAAAGAAATCTGTTTTTGTAAAAAACAATACTAAACGAAATCATGATTAAATAAAAAAGGCTCCTTTATAATCCACTCTTACTGGTATATCGTTCGTACTGCTTCCCTCAAACCTCGGATTTACTGGCCGAAAAGGCCGTCACCAAGAAGGCCTGGAAAGGCGAGGAAAGGCGAAGATTCATTATAGATGCTGATGCTGATGCTGAAGCATTTCGCCGTTCGTGCCGTTCGACGTCGAGGAGTGTCCGTTGGCGGTCCCGTTCGAGGATTGTCTCTCCCGCTCTTGTATCTGTTGCACTCGCGCGGCGACCTGGCCGCGGGGCGACGTCCGCTCCAGCGCCGGCCGCGGCTTCGGGCACCGGCGCCGGCGCCGGCGGATCGCGCAGAGCAGCCCGAGGGCCGTGACGACGCCCACGACCAGGAGGGCCCACCACCAGCTCCATCTGGAACGGACAAATATTAGGTGAACGGAAGGAATATATGCGGTCTGCGCTGGAGATTGAACCAAAGTCTAATTGGCACAGGTAACCGCTTGCTTATATTAGGTTAGATCATTTTCTTAATACTTTGTATATCTAGCATAAACACTCTACAAGGCAATTATCGTCAGAAATGTTTAAGGAGATAGGCAAGGTTTCGCATACAAAGTTTCAAAAGAAGGTAGTTCGCAGTTTCGGTTAATCATGACAGTTGCGTGTGACGCCAAAATGCTACTACGCATTTCTACAAGATTTCATTACGCTTGCAATGTTTGTACCAAATCTTGCAGCTGAATTAGAACCAGTTCCTCTCGTCCTACGGAGTTGAAATATGACATGTTGGCTCAGTTCCGATGACGATGCATTTTTACGATAACCATGACCTGGTTTATACCCAGGATTGGCTCCAAACGAAGGAACACCTCAACGGTCCAGACACGAAATTTTGTATACGCATTCGAGCACATAAATAAAAGCTTGTTTTTAAAAGTCAATTTTTACTATTAATTTGCCTATTGTTACATTTGAAATTACTTTATAAAAGATCTATTTGATAATGAACTATTGAAACATCTAAAAGATTAAAAAAATATATATGTGTTTTGGATTTTGTCTTTTTTGTTCAAGAATATAATCTATTTTGTTACCCTTGGTCTCCTGCAGGGATATCCTCGTCTCTCCAAGGCTGCCAGATGCCGCCGTGCAGGTTGGGGTTGGACATGGGGTCTGCTGGAAGGTTCCTCGGCGGCCGAGACCTGCTGCGGCTCTCGCCAAGCACCACCAGCAGCTTGGCCACGATCGCCGGGCGGGCAGAGCTGATGTCGACGCTCTCGCACGGGTCTGAATCTAAGTTTCAATAACGCAAACGATACACAGAGTTAGGACGCCTAAATACCTTTGTACGGTTGTACATGGATTAGGGAAGCGGACTGTATGGTTTTATGGATGGGAAGGTTCACAGCTGAGAATAAATGCCAATTTAACAAGAAACCAAAAGAGACCAACCTTTGCTGTGTTGATGGCCGTCTGTGGTTCGCCTGCCTTAGCCTATTTCCTCACTGCTTCCTTGATGGTTGTGGGTTTCACGAGCTCGGTGAAATGATGATGTGTCGAGATGTCACGGATTGCGGTACGCGGCGAAAAGGCACGTTATTTGCACGCGCGATCACGGGTTGCAGGCGACGGTACTCGTTTGTATTTCTTTTGCAACTGACACTTACCGACAGCCGTGACAATTGGAAAGGGTTGCCAGTAATAAAAACTGGGGGAATTAGAGAATGGTAATTTTGAAATGTATAATAAACATAAATAATAAACATTTATAGGATAAATATTAATATTGAATTTAAATATTGTATTAAATAGCTTAATTATAGGGTGACGTCGGAACATTCCGCCCGCCAAAATCAATGATTTTAAACTATATCAAAACCCGATTGAGGATTATGCTCCGAAAGCTGTAATCGGAAACAGCCCTGGAGCAACAGATAAAATTTTTTTTTTTTTTAGATGGAGCCCGGAAGCGGGCATAGCTTAACCACTGGACGAGTGATTAAACCCAGTTTGGTGCGTATTGCTACTACGCGAACTACTCCATCCCTACCAGCCTTTACTTCTTCGATTCTGCCGAGACGCCATTGTAATGGTGGGAGATTATCCTCTTTGATCAATACGACCTCACCGATCTCAATGTTTCTCGAAGACTTGAGCCAACGCGAGCGAGTCTGAAGAGATGACAAGTATTCTCGGTGCCATCGCTTCCAAAAGGATTGAAAAATCTGCTGGAGTAGCATCCACCGGGTCAACCGATTGGTAGCTGTATCCAACAGTGATGGACACACTAGCGCCGTAGCAGGACCTTGCATCAAGAAATGGGCAGGGGTAAGAGCGCTGTAATCGTTCGCACTGGAACTTAAAGGGCAGAGTGGCCTTGAATTGAGAGTTGCTTCAATTTGCACCAAGACCGTGTTGAACTCTTCGTATGTCAATCTTTGTTCTCCAACTACGCGAGTTAAGAGTGTCTTTACAGATTTAACTCCTGCTTCCCACAAACCCCCGAAATGGGGCGCTGAAGCAGCGTTAAAGTGCCAAGAGATACCCCCATCAGATAGAGACCTTGATACACACTCGTTGTAAGACGATGATTTTACTAAATGAAGCCAAGAAGAGAGTTTTCGATTGGCACCTACAAAATTAGTGCCGCAGTCGCTGTAGATATCTCTAACTGGACCATGGCGAGCGATAAAACGACGCAATGCTGCAATGAATGCGTCAGATGAGAGGTCCGAGGCTAATTCCAGGTGAATAGCCTTACTTGAAAAGCATATGAAAATGCAAATGTAGGCCTTCAACGTGGGAGCACGACGATTTCTGGCCATACAAATGCTGAATGGTCCTCCATAGTCAACACCAGACACCGTAAAAGGCTTCAATTCTTGAAGTCTAGACGAGGGCAAATCACCCATCATTGGCTGCATGGTAGATGGTTTCATTCGAAAGCATCTCCAGCACTTGGACAAACGTTTGCGTATGGCATCACGATCCGCAAGTATCCAGTATTGAGCTCTGATAATACTTTGCAAATTTTGTGGTCCAGGGTGTAGGTACATCACATGGTAGTGGTCGATAAGGAGATTAGTGAGATGACCCGTTTTTGGAAGTAAGAGCGGGTGTCTCTGGTCGTATTTTAGGTTAGAATGTCGGAGGCGACCGCCCGCCCTAACCAAACCCTCCGAATCGAGAAATGGGTTGAGTTTTCTTACTTGGTGTGAAGTAAGTTTGTTTGATTTCATAGCTGAAATATCCTTGCCAAATGCCTTGCCTTGGGTATAACGTATTAGAATGTTAAGAGCTGTACCCAGCTCTGTTGCAGATGCAGGACCATATTTCCTAACTGCAGAAGGTTTAGCATTATTAATGAAGCGCAAACAGAGTGCTGTAACGCGTTTGAGTTTAGTGAGAGAGGAGAAACGTTGTAACAAACCAAAATCGTCATCGATTTGATGAACAAATGTTAATATACGTTTTTCAGAGTCGATTGTGTCTGTTAAAGACTCCAAAGCTGTGTTTGGAAATGATTGTGGCCATTGATCTACATTCAATGACAACCAAGATGGGCCATGCCACCATATAGGATGAGAAACAAGATCGGACGGAAATAAACCCCTGGAAGCGCAGTCCGCAGGGTTATCCTTAGAGGGAACGTATCGAAGACAACTGGGATCGATCAGTTCTTGTATCTGTGCAACACGGTTAGCAACAAATGTTTTCCATCGATGCGGAGAACTCTGGATCCACTTTATGGCTACCTGAGAATCAGACCAGGTGATGACCGGCACAGACGGTGGTACGCCAGGTAATCCTGAGCGTACGGTTTTTATAAGTCTTGCTAGAAGCAGAGAGGAGCAAAGCTCGAGACGGGGCAAAGTAACTCGCTTGACAGGAGCCACCTTTGACTTTGCCATGAGCAAGTGTATGCTTACTTCCATGTTTGTATTTTGTATTCGTAGGTATACTACCGCAGCATAGCCCTTCTCAGAACTGTCTGAGAATCCATGAAGTTGAATATCAAATGGACTTTCGCAAGGAATATGCCTTGGAATTGATAAATTTGTCAAAAGTAAGAGTTCCCTTCTGAACTTAGACCATTTCTCACAAACATCCTCCGGAGGAGTCGCATCCCATCCGAGACCAAGGGCCCACAGATGTTGAATAAGGTGCTTTGCAAAAAACGTGAGAGGTGATAACCAACCCATTGGGTCGAAAACTCGAGCAATGTCAGACAGAATTGCTCTTTTTGTGAAATTAATGGGACTTAGATTTACGGAGTAAGAAAATGAATCCGTATGAGGGTTCCAGTGCATACCAAGAATCTTTACGGAATACGTACCATCATCGTCGAAAGAAATGGGTGAGGAAGTTAACGCTCTGTGTTCACTTGGAACAGATGACAAGATCTCAGGTTCGTTACTGACCCACTTTCTAAGCTCGAAACATGCTAGTTGAAGTAACTCGATTAGTTCACACTGCATCCTTTTAGCAGTGGCAACATCAGTAGCACCGGTGACAATGTCGTCGACATAAATGTCTGATAATAACACTCGAGATGCTAATGGAAAACGAGAGCCTTCATCTTGCACTAGCTGATGAATTGTGCGAATGGCGAGAAAGGGAGAAGATGTGACTCCGAATGTAACCGTATTAAGACGATATTCTTGTACGGCATCCTTGGGATTGAAACGCCACAGAATTCGCTGATAGTCGCGTTGAGCTTCTACAATATTAACCTGTAGGAACATCTTACGCAAATCGGCTGTAAAAACAACGGAATGCATTCGAAAGTGTAATAAGATTTCAGTTAAATTTCTCTGAAGCTTAGGACCTGGCAGAAGCATGTCATTTAAAGATACTCCAATGTCAGACTTAGAAGAAGCATCAAAAACTACGCGAATGCTTGAGGGTCCTTCGTTCCGCACGACACAATGGTGCGGGATATAGTAAGCGTTCGGTGAGCTCAAATGAGCTTCTGGAGCAATTTCCATGTAACCATGATCGAGGAAATCTTGCAGGAATTTGTGATAAGCCATTTTCAAATCGTTATCACGATCTAAACGACGTTCTAAATAAGTCAACCTGCGCTCAGCAATCTTACGAGTGTTCCCAATGACAGGTAAATTATTTTGTTCTTCTCGAAATGGAAGGGATACAATATACCTACCGGATGACTCGCGTAAGACCGTTGACTTATAAATCTGTTCACATTTATCACTATCAGGATTAGTCGATACTGGATTGGCTAACTCTTCGGTTTCCCAGAATTTCCTCAAATTAGAGTCTAACAAGCCATCGGTAGAAATGCAAAAGGTATTGATCAACCGTGGTGTATCGGGAATCCGACCTATGACAGCCCAACCGAAAACAGTTTCGATTGCTGATGGTGTACCTGGATCACCAAGAATACGACCACCAAGAACGATGTGAGGATAAAGGTCTGCACCTATAAGAATATCTATAGCACGAGGTTCACTAAACTGAGGATCTGCTAACCGTAAGTTGGCTATATGTGGCCATGTGTTCAAGGGAGTAAATTGAGTACTCATAATCTTAGGTACAACCAAAGCCTGGAGCTCGAGATCTGATGCGTTTGGAGATTGAAGATAGCATTTCACAATGCCCTTTGATGTATCGAGAGCGATATTCGAGAGGCCGTGTATCGGAACAGATGCCTTACGTCTTGATAAACCCAGACGACTGACACAATTGTCAGTGATCAGACTAGCCTGACTGGCAGAATCTACAAGTCCTAGTGCGGACTGGTAATTTCCAATAGAGTCCCTAACTAGAACCTGAACAGTAGCCAATAGGACAGTTGTGTTTATACTAGCAGGATCAGGAAGAGAAGCAATCAGAGAAAGTTTTGGACTTGCTTCTTGTACATCTGAACTAGTAGATGGTGTAGGATTGTTGTTTACTCGAGAAACAACAAATGCAGAGTGGAGAGAAGTATGATGTCTCTCTTGGCATAAGCGACATGTATACTTCGAAGAACATTCCTTATCGAAATGAGTTTTAGCAAGACAATTGAAACAATGTTTATGTTTACGGATGAATGACAATTTATTTCTGGGTGAAAACTGAATATATTTAGGGCATTTGCCTAAACTATGCTCAGACGACTGACAGAGAGCACAAGAGTACGTTTGAGGGATAGTTTTTACCACAAGAGTATTCACCGGTCGAGAGGGCTTGAAATTTGTTTTGCTAGTTTTGGGCTGAACCATAGCACCAAAGGAAGTACTAGCTTCACGAACGCGAACTTCGCGTTCCAAGTGATTTGTGAAATCTTCAATAGTTGGAAACGAATCAGCCAAAAGAGATTGTTCCCAACTCTTGCGCAACGATATATCAATTTTCTTTGAGAATAGAAAAACTAATAACGTTGACCAAGTATCAACTGGATGTCCTAGAGTACGGAGTGCACCGATATGTTCTAGGATGCCATTCAAAAATGTTCTAAGTGATGAAGTATCACTATTGATAGCTGGAATATTCATGAGGGCTTCGAGATGAGCTGATGTAATAACACGCTTGTTATCATAGCGACTTTGAAGTAGATCCCATGCAACCTGATAATTTCCATCCGTTGTTGGCAAGGAACATACAATGGCGAGAGCGTCACCCTTCAAGGTGGTTTTTAAATATAAAAACTTCTCGACGTTCGACAGACCGGGATTGGTATGAATTAATACCTTGAAAACATCTGCAAACGCTGTCCACTGTTTTACATCACCTTCAAAGGAAATTAGGTCAACTTTAGGAAGTCGCAAATTGTTATGATGGGCAGATTCAACCTTTTCTTCAAAAGTGTTTTTATTTTCAATCTGAATCAATCTGGAGTTAATCGCTACAATTTTATAAAAATATTCCTTAAATGTCGATTGCAAACCCTGTTGCGTGACTTCAATATTATTTTTAAAGCAATAAGACACCAATCGCTTGTATGTAGTGTCAAAGTTATTTATTAAGGCGGACAAATCATTGAACATCGCTTTGAAAAGGTGATAATTTTCGGACCCGATAGAAGTACTAATTGCTCCTTCGGCATGTTCGAAAATCTGGTTTATTTGTGAAATATACGATTTCAAATCAAATTCAGCTTCAGAAATATAAGCCATGATCGTTAGAATGATAAGCAGAGAAAAATATAAATATCAACTTTTTTTGACAAATGTAATATAATAATAATAATATTAATATATATTACTTATTAATATGAATATATTAATAACATAGATTTAATAATAATATCAATAATATTAATTAATATTAATTATATCAATATTATATTATATCGAAACGATACTGGAGCGAAGCACGCTAAATCGTATAGCAGATTGCAAGCTAAATGTAGCAGTCTATGAGGCAACCGATTTAATAAGGCAAAAACTTGGCTAGAGTGAAGCACGCGCGATGCCGTTCTGCGTTCGCAAAGAATGGCTGAAATACCGGACGGTAGTTTCAATGGTTAAATTGGTGATTTATATTCTTCGAAAACATTTTCTATGTAATGCAATACATGAAATACAATAAAATATGCTTAAATAAAATACGTATGGTAATTATATATTTTAAATTAAACTTGGAGGATATATTACGAATGTACTGTCATACAATATAATATTATTATAGGTTATCTTCGGCGAGTATATCTCGGTTCGAATAGACCAGAAATATCTCGGTTCGAATGAACCAGAATTATCCGGCTCGAAGGACCAGAAGTGTACGGTTGTACATGGATTAGGGGAAGTGGACTGTATGGTTTTATGGATGGGAAGGTTCACAGCTGAGAATAAATGCCAATTTAACAAGAAACCAAAAGAGACCAACCTTTGCTGTGTTGATGGCCGTCTGTGGTTCGCCTGCCTTAGCCTATTTCCTCACTGCTTCCTTGATGGTTGTGGGTTTCACGAGCTCGGTGAAATGATGATGTGTCGAGATGTCACGGATTGCGGTACGCGGCGAAAAGGCACGTTATTTGCACGCGCGATCACGGGTTGCAGGCGACGGTACTCGTTTGTATTTCTTTTGCAACTGACACTTACCGACAGCCGTGACAATTGGAAAGGGTTGCCAGTAATAAAAACTGGGGGAATTAGAGAATGGTAATTTTGAAATGTATAATAAACATAAATAATAAACATTTATAGGATAAATATTAATATTGAATTTAAATATTGTATTAAATAGCTTAATTATAGGGTGACGTCGGAACAACCTTAATGCTATAAAAAGGCGAATTTTACAGGTTTTCAAAGACATTAGGAGAGGTGTAAGTAATCTAGTTTATTTACATTAAAGATTATTTATTATTCTAGGGAATAGCAAAAGGAAATTTCTTTAAACATTATGCGAAAAATATAAACAAAAAAAAAGACCAAACAACCGTGTTTTTAAAATAGCATTTTTTAAAGTCACTCTTTTATGAACCAGAAACATCCCAAATAAAATAAATATAATTTAATGATGAGAATAAAGTGAAGGAGGGATTTACTTGAGCTATTTGAGATTTATGGTATAACAACTTAGAAATAAAACAATTGGGGATTTTTGTTTTCGTTTTTAAATATGAAAATGATAATTTATGCTAAAAGTTCAGAAAATATATGTTTTTGTGTTATGAAAAAAATATATTTAATTAAAAAAATGTATCCCTTATTTTATTAAAAAATAACTATATGCTATCAATATTTCATACAAAATGGTTGGCCGCGGTTTGTGTTATAAGCGCCGTTATGCCGTCATAGAGTTTACACCTTTCCGTTCATCGTGTAAGGCTTCCTTTCGTAGGCAACAATTCATAGGTCAGAATCGTTCAAATATGTTACAAATGCTGTCGCATGAAATTCGCACTCGTGGTAGTTCGACTATTGGACCCAGGGGCCGCGGGTTCGAATCCGCACATGGTCATACCATTTTTTTGCCTAAAATCTCCATGTCAGCATGTCTGCGGGGAATTCAGTCGAAAGGCTGCCAGTTCTGAAGGGTGGTCGTTTGTGAGAACAAAGTAACCCTTCTAACATTCACACATCTAACCAGCTCCAGTAAAATCATAATATTAAAGTCAATATCTGATGAATATCATAATGTTCTTTTATAACACTAACAATAATGTTACAGAATGCTGTAAAATAATGTTAAATGTGTAGATAAATATTTTTTTTAAAACTTAAATAGTAAACTTAATAAGATGCTTAAGCTTTGTCGAACTGATGTGTTATTTACGGCAAAATGAATATTTAAATTAATTGAAAAGATGCATTTTCGGCTGTTTCTTACTTTAATTTTTTTTTTATTTCTCTAAATAGTGCGGCTTTCAGCCATTCAGGTAGCAAACGGACGCTCCACGCAGAGCACGATTTTCCTATCGTCTAAGTCTAGAGTCTAGAGTACTCTAGAGTCTAGAGCGCCGCACATTTATATTTATTATACAAAGTCCATTAAATCGTCTCAGATTTCAGTAATAATTAGCCCTGTTTGTTCTTTGTGCTGTTTCTTATGAATAAAATAAAAAAGATTGTACCGAGGTCAAATAAGCAGGGGCTTTCGAAGGTGCATTTCTTGGGGCTGGTCGGCGGTGGCTGTGAGCAGCGCACGCGCAGTCTTTCTCTGAGGTCCAAGGCCTGTGCGGCCCAGGGGGCGCTGCCTTCTGGGGTCTGCGGAACCCCCGACAAGGCCAGGGTCGACGATAAGGCCAGACCCGCCGGAGACTGCAACACCTATATATAATATGAATGTAGATTTGTCTCTTATATGTATAAACTTCTAGGATACCATAAAAACTTAATTGAATAAAATTGATTCTTAATATGCCAGTAAAACACATAGAGAAGGATGCTAAGATCAGTGTTAAAATTACTAAGGGGAAACACAATAATTAAGAATAAAAAACACCTCACGAACTCACGTTCTTTATGAGCTCAATTTCATAAACTAATCCTTTATTAGTTCTTAAAGAATTCACATTCGTACTTAACTGGGCAATGCACGTCCTATGGTAAACTCTTCTTTAGTGACATTATGTTTTTTAATCATAATATGTGATGAGCAACGTACTTTTTTATACCGTCATAATTTAATTTCAGAACTATTTAAGGACCACGCCATACTCATATACCCAAACGCTTCTTTGAAACAGTATCGAATCGAACGCCTTGGTAAAGTCTAAGAAGATGCCGTCAGTCAAAAGCTATTGCATCTTGCCTTTGCTGGTCGCTTTTAAGGCCATTTTGATCAGGCAATTAATGTTGTAATCCTTAAAAGTGCGACTAATTATTCAACTATGGCTTGACTTGCACCTTTTGGGGGTAATTCGATTATAGCTTTGAAATGTTATTAAAGTTTTGTTAAAGTCTTTGTTCATTCAACTTATAGTGAAATGTTATTTATGTAATTTGTTTATTACAAGAAACCCATATGATATTCTTCCAGAGATAAGGTCTGATGGACAATGTTCAAATGTAGAAATTATGTACCAGTAATAAAATGTTTATTACTTCGTATTACCGACTCGTAACACCCACCCGTACCTAAATGTGAAAGTTATCGAGAGTTTAGTTTAGCTGCAACAGTGGTTTGTTGGTTTTTCATTTATCATTTTACCAAATTTATATATTAATACGAGTGAGAAAAAAATGTATAAAATATTTTGCGCGCACGTTGGCATCGTTAACGTTTATATCTATATGCACTGCGTTATATCTGCGTTTATATCTGTGTATACTGTTTTCTGCACTTCTCTAGAAGTGAAGAAAACTAAAATGTATCTATATGTATCTATAGAAATAAATTTAATTTAATAAATAAAACGTTCATACAACTGACAGCTCATTGATAGGATGAGTTTCAAACTGTGACTTTTGTGTGATTTCAAATGTTTCTTGTTCAATAGTCTGTCAATATCAATCAAAAATAATTATTAATAATTATTCATTATTATACTTCTATGAATGTCAAGTCTTATTTTTACATGAAACATTATAATTGTGTTTTTTTTAACTGTTACTAATGTTTAAATTTAAATTTCATAGGTATTGCAGGGAATTAAAGCAAACAACACATACTAATGACGTATTTATACACGCTCGTAGCTGGCGTAATAAAAATAAATTAAAAACATATATATGTAATGGTTATAGAGGTATATTCACCTCATTATAGAGGTATACTCACCTTAATAATGCTCAAACTTAAAAGTTTAATGGATTACGTTTAATAGGCCACTAGTAAAATATAAAAAAAATGATATAAACGCTTGCCTTGTCAATGTCATAAGACTTGTTGTCGTGTAGCGAGCCGAACCAGCCGTCGGGCACGACGGAGGCGTTGGTGGCAGCCAGCTTCCATCTTCCATCGGCTGAGAGTACGGCGAAGTACTCCTGGTCGACGATCACCGTCAGGCCGGCAGACCTTCCTCCGGAAGCCTCATCAGCGCCAGCCTGCCCCGACCGCCTCATGAGCGAGGGCCATTGGTCCACTCCGTCGAGCTGCGAAATCATACGATCGGATATTTATTGGATTTATATTTGGCATATTTGTGTTCATATATTTGTATTTGAATAAAAATATAATTCTCTGACACCTGTAGCCACCATTCAACCACCAACCCATTCAGCCATCAACTGCTTCTATACATTGTTTAGTAGTAGTAAATTATTTAAGTAAACGTTAATTAGTAAATTTTGTAACAGACCTGACGCCTTATAGTTATGTGATACAGGCGCCTGCTACTACTACTACTCGTGCCTGCCTGTGGTATCAACTTTTGTACTTTTATGTGAGTAGATTTAAATAAAAAAAACTTCTACATTTATATAGGGTGATGTTTTTAGAGGCGTGGTTTTCAAGAAGAGATAAAACGCATATAATTTGATGTTATGGCTAAGAATTTAGTTTTATTATAAAGATAAGGGTTTGCCATTATGTTTTAAAAATGATTTCGGGTAAGTGGCCGCCGCGGCTGACTCGAACAAATTCCAGCCGAGAGGCCCAATTTTCAACCACTTTTTGTCAGCAATAACGCGCCGAATATTCTCTTCCAAGGGGTTAATCGTGTCCGGCTTATCTGCGTAGACAAGCGACTTCACATAACCCCACAAAAAATAGTCCAGCGGTGTTAAATCGCACGATCTTGGAGGCCACGCCACAGGAGTAAGTCTATTCATTATGAAATGGCAAACCAAACTGAGCATAAATCAAGTGACAGCTGTCAAAAACACCAACTACGAAAAAAGTAGTGCCAGATTGAAAACCACGCCTCTAAAAAAAACACCCTATATAATAAGATTCCTTTAATTCAGCATAAATTTCAACATCATTTCAGTTTTTTTTGTAAATGTTACAAATTTACTGATTTTGTGATTTATTAATTGTTTGGCATCGCTGTCCATTATACCAATACTATAACAATACTAAATACTAATTCGTAAATATTTTACGAATGTGCAAAACCACGGACAAAATTCCTAGTTTATGGCCGTATTAAATAAGTTTTTTTTATTTTTTTCAATTATATAAATAACCAAAGTTTATTTTTTTTATTTATTTATTTGTATTCGTTTAATATATTTTAGTATCACCTACCCGTATTGTGTACAATTTCTGTTGTGTAACCACTATAAATAAATAAATAAATAGACACGGACATTATATTTCAACTTATAACATTTACAACGTGGCGATGAATACCCTTTTACATATTTCTATTTGCGCTCATAGATATGTTTATATTAATTTATACTGGCCAGCAATAAATAAAAAGATCCAATTGCCACGCTGTCAAATGTTTGAAAAACAAATTGATCGCACCCTAAAGATGAGTGCTGTGTCATATTGTTGTCAAATGTCAGTTTAGTACTAAAAAATGTTGACTTTAATGTTAAATATCTATATTATCCGACCAGCTTTCGATGTGATCTAAACGGTCGTGTCTGTCGCTCGCGTCACGGCAGATTTCGACACTGGTGCGAAGAGAGCTTCTTCTCGGTCTGTCGCTGGTCCGATGCGGATAATCATATATAATTTATTTTGAACTATTGGAACACATTTCAGAAAAAGTAATTAGGAATAAAATTTTGTTACTTTTGTTTGGGGTTTTTGTCAATACCTACAATTTAAAAAAACCTTAAAATATAAATATAGACTTTGCAAGATTATTTTATTTATTCGGCACACAGAAAAAAATTACCAAAAATAACCATGAATGGAACTAGACAAGGGTTCAGGGTATTTAATTTATTTATTTTTTATTTTTGTAATCGTCTTCACTTCTGAGAAATCCTTCTGAGAAAACGACGACCTACGAGTCCCCTTAACGAATTAGTCGAATTTTGACCACTGGGCGACCACTAGTATGAATGATTAGATCACTTTAGAATTGGCCTTACCCCGCTGAGGTTGCAGGGCTGGCCCGTGGCGGCGTGCAGCAGCGTCGGCAGCCAGTCGGCCGAGTGCCAGACCTGCCCGTTGGTGTGACCCTGCTCCTGACCCTGACCCTGTCTCCGGGCGGCCTCCTGCTGGGCTATCTTCAGACTCCAGACGGCGGCTGCTGTGTGCACTCCGCCCTCGAACGGACTTTGCTTCAACTGAAAAACATTAGTTCATAAGAATCTCTGTTTGCTTGCCAAGCAATATTTAATACCTACATTTCTTCACAAAACCCCTTCGTGAACGCTCTTGGAACACCCTTATATGTATGACATATATTTTAATGATTGTTTTATAATAGCAGCGAATCGCATAAAAATATAAATGTCACAACCTTTGACAATATTAAAAAAATTGGAAAAGTTTATTCATATTTTGATAAAGCATTGGATATAAAGGTCCTAAAGAGGTCCTGTACTTGAGAGCGCAGGATGTCGGTTTAAACCCAGCGCTGAGTTTTATAAAAATGCATTTTTAACTCTCACCTTGTCTATTTGTTTTATTAATAATTATTTTGTTATCTCACGCTTTTAAACAATTTTTACTAATTTAAACAATATTTGCAAATTTAAAGAATACCATTTTAAAAACGAAATTTAAAATTGAATTGCAATTCCGAATGTATTGCTGATTATAGTAACCACGCTTACCCCTCTGAAAGGCGCGTTGCTGCCCTTAGTGGCGTGGAAGTTCCCTCTCGTGGGAGCTCCGTTGTCAGACATGAAGACTAGCAGGGTTTGTCCCAGCATCCCCTTCCTGTGCAGTTCTTCGACAACCTGGCCCACGCTGGAGTCCAGATCCTCGACCACGCGGATGTAGGCGTCCTCTTCGTTTTCCGGACCTGCAGAAACACTAAAAAAATTATTGGAATCATTCATTTTCATACACGCAATTTAAATTCAAATTCAAAATTCTCTTTATTATTTATATACAGACGAGATATTTTACAATATAATTTGAATAATATGATAATTCTCATTAGGGTTGTTAATTACTCGATTAGATTAATCTTGTCTAGAATGACTATCTTTTTGTTTTAGTAAATCGTATAAAATAGTAGGTTATAGTCTAAATATAAAGAGAATCATACAACTAATTCTATTCAGTAATGCCATTAAAATTATTTTACTATTGTAATTAATTCTTCACTGTGTACGATAGCGAAATATATTAACTGTGTAGAGATCTTTTTATCAATATCTACTTTATGAATTGAGTTACAGTTCACTGCCGATACATGGCAACATATTACAGATAACTAATTATCTACTGGTGTAAATAAAACCTTACTCTAAAATGGCAGACATTGTTTCTAAAATACTATTCAATTCTGCGGTTTGATTTATTAGTTTTAAACGCAATAAAAGCATTTTTAATAGGGTAGCGCAATACCTTATCGTTTTTGAGGTATAATGAAATAAAATAACAGAGCAGGTATAGTGGTACAATATTAATTTGTCTATATGATAAGATTTTTTTTTTTCATCCTTCATTTATATAATTTACTATTACTAGATTAAAACTTTCATTGCATACAGAATACCCTGGTGTTAAAAGTTAGGATTTATTTCAGAAAGTGTTTAAAATCAACCGCACGATTACTTAGATATTGAGTCACATATTTTCTTTCTTTTTTCTTGTTTTTGAAAATATTTTTATCTTCACCATAGAAAAGGATGAACACCTTTCAAAACAACTTTTACATGTATTTGATTACATATAAACTCTTATTTTGTGTTTTATACTTTAGTTGTAATGAAAATAAATCAATACTAATTTCTTATGCTAATGTTAAATGTCCGAAATCCATAACTGGTTTTATATACTAGTAATAAGTTTTGTTTGTAATTATAAAAAATAATACTGTTGATTTTTCAATAAAGAATACATAAATAAATGTCTGTCACAGATAATATCTCTTTTCACAGATAATATCTTAAACTAGTAAGTATTTTATACGAGAACGCCTCTTAGATCATTTACGTCTGTTTAAATAGCAATTCAGAATTTTTAACTCCCTTTTCCAGAAACCATTATTAGGTACTTTAAAGTATACTTTAAAGTGGTTTTAGGACTTTTTCTTTTGCCATTTTAGACCAGTGTTTTTGCTTTAATTACAACGTTTTTCAACAAACGTCATTCAATTTGACGTGCAGACTTACCCCTTAAAACGATACTGCCGACTTTAAGTTCAACCTGTAAGTATTTGAGCATGAGGCGTATTTTTTAGCTAGGATAGGATAGGATAGGTGATGATGTGGTTTTACTGCCAGTACTAACGTGCGGTTGTCGCGATGGGGCGGCTGCGCCGGCGCGTGGGGCGCCAAGTGCGACACGAGGAGGAAGAGCGGGGCGCGGGGGTCGTGCGCCCTCACCAGCCTGCGCGCCTCCTGCGTGAGGAGGCCGGTGGTGTGGAGGCCCGCCGCCGCCCAGTCGGTCGAGAGGTCGCGCCGCATGTCGAAGCCGTTCATCGTACTCTCGAACTGTACACAGGGAGGGACAGAGAAGGCATCTTATTTATCTATATTTACAATTTACCAATAAATTAATTTATGTATTTATTTTACTGCCCTTTGTGTAATCATTTAAACATTTGTCTTTAAATTACCACAACAAATATATGTCGTATCTAATTATATTAACTTAAAGTACTTTTTTTTAAGTTATTTTATATGGCGATTTGAAAATGGGTTAACTTTAACAATCAAATGGTCCTCTTTCTTCTCCCCTCCTCTCGTTTACATTTAATTAGTTTGGAAAACATATTTTAAACTCTTAAACTCAAGATTTGTAGTGATCATTATAGTGCTTCGACGATATCTGTTTCACAGACATACCTTCTTCTAAAAATAGGTAAAAAGGTTTCAGGTTAGGTAAAACAAAACTTGAACAAAAAAGTGGAGATCAAAAGCCATATGCAAGCAGCATATGGCTTTTGAAGCAGCATATGGCTTAGCGGTATAGTGAAGGGATGTATATTGCATTTTTTTTTACCATGAAAAATAGTTCGTTTATGCTTGTTACGAAGGTTAGCCGGGGAAGGTCGATTTGAATATCTCAGAATAAACATAACCTTGAATCTGACATATAGACACATAATTGAGGACTTAATTTGATTGGCAGCTAATATATTCTAAACATGACGTATTTGATAATTAATAAATAATGGATTATATTAATAAATTATTTTCCTTTACCTAATTCCATTATCTAAAACGAATAAAGTGTTCGTACGCCGTAATTGATTTTATTAAAACGTCAATCTGTTAACACGTTTCATGTCTTAATTAACGAGTAAAATATATTTTTTAAGAACGTCGCTAGCTTTGTTTCAACAGATTAAATTTGCCTGGCGGTCGTCGCTTCATTAGCCTTGTCCATTTCAGCCAACGAGACACTTTATTAACAAAAGTGCTGTGATGATGGTGATGATGCGTATTTTTTCATTCGTTTCAATGCCCGACCCATCAATATTGAAACGTTCGCGAGTAATCGTGACACAGCTCGGATCCACTTCCACTTCGACCGAACGCTACAATGGCTACATATTCGGGATGGACGGCTAAACTAAATTCGGGGTTTTTTCCACTTGACCTAAGTGCCTCAACCGATGTTGCAATTGATGGATCTTCTCGCACATTCATCATACTCACGGTTCACTCTTTGTTCGACGCGTTGGGCAATTCTTATAGAATTTTCGAGAATTCAGCTCAGTACATGAATTGCAAGATTTGACAGTTGAACGAGTCTAAGAGTAGCCCTGATTTCACGCGCTGATTCCGATAAAATGACAAATTGTGTTTTTAAAGTTGAACCTCGATTAAGGTTAAGCTAAAAAAAAAACGCCAAGGTAATGCATTGACAAAAATGAGCAAAGTCACAACCTTATATAGCAACCGACCAAGTTTAGTTGAGAGAGCATGCATTTGAGAATGGTCTTACTAACGCGACTATGCACAAGGCCGTTTCTGAGCCATGTAAATCACTAATGTGCATATAAAAAAGATATTGATGTATATTAAAATATAAAACAAATTATGTTTTTACTAACATTAAAAATAAATCTACCAAAGGGTTTACAAATGCTAGTAAAATTCAGGAAAAAAGTATTATTGAGACCCCAAAGTAATTACATGCAGTTCGGTTCAAATCATAACAAATAACAAAGGAAAAATGATAAAATTAAACCCCAGAAGCACAAAACTTTATTTTTACAAAAATAGTCAATTATTTACATGTCGAACACTAAACTGAAAGATATGTACGTATGTGTTTGTGCGAAAGCGAATGTGTGTGTGTGTGTGTAATATGTCCATGCATTCACATATATTATTATATCTCACTTAGTAACAAGCGAGAAATTGTTCAAAATGTATTTACAAGAATTGTTTAGCAAACATTCTGAGGTCTCGCCCGAGGCACAGTATAAAGAGGGGTTCCCCAAGGCAGAGCGATGGGACTAATTTCTTTTTTTTAATAATGGCTTATTAAATAATTCTAGTTAATAAATATAGAAATGCTTTTACCGTCCCTCGCACCATATGAGTCCAGTAGTCCTGATAGCCCTGATAGTAGCCATAGTGGCTGTCGAATCCCCGCCTCGTGGGCGTGTAGGGCGTCTGGAAGAAGCCCAGGTGCCATTTGCCCAGCAGGTGGCTGGAGTAACCCTCGCGATGGAGATACTCGGGGAGCAACACCTGCAAGGCCAACATTTTTCATCTAAAAAACATACATTCATGGATGTTTCCTCGTTTAACAATGCTTGCATATTATTATTTCATTTAAATAAATTAGGTAATTCAAATAAACGTCCGTTCTGTTACGTTTATGATAACCCTTTACGTTTATGTTCATAAATTGAAAAACAAGTGGCGGCCAACGGGCCATATTTCGTTTGGACAACGACTTTCGCCGAAAGGGCGGAAGCGCGTGGTCCGCGCGTTTTGCGTACGGAGCGGAATGCGTCAAAATAGGGAAGTTTTACTCACCAATAAAACTTCCCTATTATGTGTCCGATCGATGTCTGGGACCCATTGAGAGATCTGTTTGTATCGCCTGGTGACAATGACGCTGTGTGATGTGTCATGAGCTACAATACATGAACACGAGGAACTAAAAGCCTAATAATATAAAAGCACTTCACAGATTTACATTTATACGTTATAGATTTATTAACTACAAGCCATTTTCTGCAAATAGGGCCTTTTCGTTCACTTTTAGCATAATATTAAGATATTGGTTTAAATTGTAAAGACTAATTGATAATAGGCTCTATATTCTGAGCATTAGAGATGATTTCACGATAGTAAAAGTCACTAAAGGTATTCTTGCTTCTTCATTTTCCTCTCGCAAGAATTTCTTCAATAGGGTGATTTTCCAATCAATTCAAAGAAGCAACTGCAGAACGTCCATTACCAGGAGATGCTTCCACTCCTACTTATTTTAAAGCTGACTTCCCAGCCTCCATGACCATGCGGGATGCCGCTCTTGGCAACTCAGTCACTAATAGATTATCGCATTTCATCTCTTTACTACGATGACAAGGTTCTTATCCAAAAGGTTAGATTCAATGATTTTTCCTTCCCCTCATGCAGTCTCCAACCAGATTTACGAAACTTAGCTCTATCTGTTTTAGTTCCAAAACCGGGCCACAAAATTATGTAATCTCCTTTGCCAACACCATAATCGGAAAAAGATGTCAAAAGAGTAAGGTCGAGTACCTGATGCTAAAAGTAGTAAGACAGCAGTTGTTCTTAATACTTCAAATAGATTGCTTTCCGATGGCATGTTATCAAGGAGTTAGGCACTGACATTTCTGGGGTTTATTATTCTTAGGGTTTTCGAGAGATATTCCTTTTATATGTATATGTTTAACAAGGAAATCCTCACTATTTTTTTATTTTATTTTATTTTTCTCTTCAAATTAAGACTGCAAAGGTAGAAATCACTGATTTATGTACTAAGATGGTACTTGTTGCGTAACCTAAATATAAAATTATAATCCGGCAAAAATGTTTCTACTTCGGCACTGGGTGGCTCTCTTGGGTTCATTTTATTTTCTGCGCTCCACCGCAGCCATCTTTTCAGGGCTGGTCGGTACGTTGGTACGGTTGACGCTTTCCAGCTTGATTTCAGAAGCTAATTTTCTTTGTCTGACAGGTTAGATATACATTTTCCCCACCTCTAATCCTCCACACTCTTAAATTGAAGTTCGTTACTTGTGGAGGTGGAAGGCCGTCCTTATTTTATTTTATTTTATTTATCTTTATTGGAGAAACCAACAATTTTACACAGTACATATAAAATAAAAAATACATTTGATGGATCGATAAAAAACTATGTAAAACTAAAAATAGGTTTCTACTAATAAAAAGTAATTAAGTTAATAACAAAAATAACAAAACCATTTTATATCAATATATATACAAATCTACTACACGAATTTAGAACAATTAATTTTTACACAAAAGATCGTTGCTGAACACTTTAAATTGCGATTTATTCAGAGTCATAACAGGACTCGCTCTAGAGATTCTATTTTCATGGCTCGATCGAAACTGCGATTTTTAGGTTCCCTTTCCAAGACCTTGTCCCACTTTGGAGCAACAAGTAGGAACGTCCCTTTTGTTGTATTTAATTGATCGAGTACTCTTGGTACCAAGCATGGCGGAGGAAATACCCATACGAGATTGTAATCTAAGCAACGACTGAAAGCGTTATGAAAACCAGCGGGTAAGTCGTTGGAGTCTAAACTGACATAACGCTCTGCGACGTGCGATCCTGCCGAGGTGAATAAGTCTATGTCCGGTAAACTTGCAAAATATTTTCCTTAGGACTTGACTCAGCAGATTCCATTCTGTTGTTTCTTATTATCTTAATAGACAATCTGCTATTCTGTTTTATCTTCTCGGAAGGTAATGCACTTTCAATGTTATACCTAAATTATCCACCATCAATATATTGAAAGTCTGTCCCAGGAGACGATCATTTTGTGCCCCCTTCCTTTCGAAGATATATTACTAAGGTGATGTCTGACTGTAGAAGAATGCTCGAATTTGTTAAGGAATCCTGATAGGATATTAATGTTGTATATACAGCAAACAACTCCTTCCGGCTTCCATCAGATGTTCCCCGCCACTCTAGATCTTTTCGAGCATCCAAGGAAATGTATATCTTGCTGTTCCTGACCAGTATTCGGCGAGTTAATTTCTGAACAGGTCTGCAGTGTAATCGCCCTCTCGGAACTTCAAACGATGCTAAATTGAGGTTTCCGCTTAATCTTTGAATGCTCCGTAATGATAGTCTTTTTGAACAGACATAACGGTATTCTTTGTGCTGATTTCTAGCTTTCTCATTCGGCAATATTTTCTGGTTGCAGTATATTCCACGTAATGCCCAAATATTCTCTGGTCTCTGTGTCGGTAGGAGTACCGATTTTTCGTAGTTTACACTCCAGCCCGGGTTTATTAAAAGGTCTAGTGCCACTGTCAGTTCTGACAACAAACTCGCAATTGAAAATCTTCCAGGTAGACGACTATCCTCAATCCTCTTGATCTTAAAGTTTCTGCTATCCAGTTTATTACCGCTGCTTAATCCAGACTTTTGGGGCTGACGAGAGGCCGAAAGGAAGGCATGTCATCTGTAGCACTTGGTTGCCAAAGATCGACCCTTCGCAGGCCTACTTTCAACTCCCTATCGCAGAATCTCACAGACGATCAGCATTTTCAGGGAGTTTGTTTAAGGAACTGCAATGTAAATGTAAATGTAATGTAATTTTAAAGAAATGTAAAAAAAAAGTGGGTGAAGGTAGGAGTATCAATTTCAATTTTGAAGCTCTTAAGTGGAGCTCGGATTCCCTTTTAATATACATTGTCCCCTGAAATGCAGAATCAAATAAGTGTCATGAGGGAGCTTGGAATTCTGGAGAAGTTTTGCAAGTCATTTAGAACGCCAAGTGTCTTTTCTCGCTGGGCTCCGAAGACTTGAACTGGAATTAAACTTATCGTTTCTTGCAACCTTTCTTTTAGTTCGCTTGAAATGTAGGCCTTTTGTCCTGCAGACGAAACGGCTTATAAAGCTTTGAGGGTTCAGCCGTTGGCGTATATGAACCCCGACC
This sequence comes from Neomicropteryx cornuta, assembly GCA_020383195.1. Taxonomy (NCBI): domain Eukaryota; kingdom Metazoa; phylum Arthropoda; class Insecta; order Lepidoptera; family Micropterigidae; genus Neomicropteryx; species Neomicropteryx cornuta. The sequence goes on along the minus strand of JAHKQU010000008.1, from coordinate 21,644,219 downwards.
CTGATTACAGCAGGCTGTAACAGCGGCCCAAAGCACCGTTTGATTCCTCCCATAGACGAAACGGCTTATAAAGCATTAAGGGTTCAGTTGCTGGCGTATATGAACCCCGACCCTGATTACAGCCCTACGCAGGCTGTAACAGCGGCCAAAATCACCGTTTGATTCCTCCCATAGACGAAACGGCTTACAAAGCTTTGAGGGTTCAGCCGTTGGCGTATATGAACCCCGACCCTGATTACAGCAGGCTGTAACAGCGGCCCAAAGCACCGTTTGATTCCTCCCATAGACGAAACGGCTTATAAAGCATTAAGGGTTCAGTTGCTGGCGTATATGAACCCCGACCCTGATTACAGCCCTACGCAGGCTGTAACAGCGGCCAAAATCACCGTTTGATTCCTTCCATAGACGAAACGGCTTATAAAGCTTTGAGGGTTCAGCCGTTGGCGTATATGAACCCCGACCCTGATTACAGCAGGCTGTAACAGCGGCCCAAAGCACCGTTTGATTCCTCCCATAGACGAAACGGCTTATAAAGCATTAAGGGTTCAGTTGCTGGCGTATATGAACCCCGACCCTGATTACAGCCCTACGCAGGCTGTAACAGCGGCCAAAATCACCGTTTGATTCCTCCCATAGACGAAACGGCTTATAAAGCTTTGAGGGTTCAGCCGTTGGCGTATATGAACCCCGACCCTGATTACAGCAGGCTGTAACAGCGGCCAAAATCACCGTTTGATTCCTTCCATAGACGAAACGGCTTATAAAGCTTTGAGGGTTCAGCCGTTGGCGTATATGAACCCCGACCCTGATTACAGCAGGCTGTAACAGCGGCCCAAAGCACCGTTTGATTCCTCCCATAGACGAAACGGCTTATAAAGCATTAAGGGTTCAGTTGCTGGCGTATATGAACCCCGACCCTGATTACAGCCCTACGCAGGCTGTAACAGCGGCCAAAATCACCGTTTGATTCCTCCCATAGACGAAACGGCTTATAAAGCTTTGAGGGTTCAGCCGTTGGCGTATATGAACCCCGACCCTGATTACAGCAGGCTGTAACAGCGGCCCAAAGCACCGTTCGATTCTTTCCATAGACGTTATATTTTTATAAAAAAGATGCTTCGAAGTAGGTAGAATTTTCCGCAGACCCACTTTAGCACTTATATCAGGTATTCTAGACAGGATACGCTCCCGCCTGTTTTGCAAACATTGCGAATGTTTGCCACAAACTACCTGTGAACTGGCATTCGATACTTTCAAAAAAGTCGAAATTTGAAGTAAAGAACCCTTCAATCTTATAAAAGAGAGCAGAACTACCAACATCTGCATTAGGGCCTGATGGCCACTCGAAAGCGTTCGTAAGAGCAGCTTCTGTTAAAGCAATCGGTATCAGTATAGATTATTTGAATGTGAACTGATTTAATTCATCATTAATATCAAACTCTTTGAATGCAGGACTTGCGAGGTACTTTACTTGACTTCTGCGAACCGTAAGTCATTCCAGTTTGTTGTAACAAACTTCTGTAGCTCAATCCTTATGTGCAGCAGCGATAACTGGGTTCTTAATTTAGAAATTAGTACCTAAATAGAAATATTACATATGTCCCTCGCACATTCTCCACCAAGTCCTTCCGATGAAATGTTATCACATTTTTAAACGCCCCAGGTGTATTATTTCCCTTAGAACAAATTCTAATCGTAAGAAAACTCACCCGTTTAATCGGTACATCGATACGAGGATCGCTCTTTCGTTTGCCTTTATGTCGTTGACGTTTTAAAGGCAAAAAATCGTCTGCACTATGAGTATTTATTTTCACTTTCTAATGACACACTTTCAATAATTTCATCACCTTCCGAACTCATTCTAAAACCAACATCACGTGGCGTTCCCAAGCGATGACCCATCCAAGTACTGACCACGCCCGACGTTGCTTAACTTCGGTGATCGAACGAGAACACGATTCAACGTGATATGGACGATGGCTCGCAATCTTATAACAGAATATGACACCGAACATACCATAAACCAAAAACAAAAAGAAACACAATCAATATCAATAATCACGATATTAAATTGACCCTGATGGCTTATAAGTTATAACTTTACAGGAGAATCACACTGCAAATCACTGATATTATAAAGTTCACAACTTTTAGAAATGAATATAAAAGTCGTTTTGTTTGCAATAATAGCGCAACGCGACGCGATGTTATCCCGGCGAAACAAGACGACGCTATGAAGAAGGGTTCCTCACGAACCTACACCAGTGACATACGACACTGTCGTCGAGGAACGCTAATGGGAGCAGAGGAGATCACACGTGCCGCGCGGTGTTTTCAAACGACAAGACGGCTGCACTCTCAATGGGTCCCAGACATCTTTGGAACATAATAGGATATTACGACATTATGACACAAGAGAAAGGGATGCAGTAAGGATCGCCGCACGTAAGACGCCCGCAAAACGCCTTTCGTCTCTTTCTACCTCAAAAGGCCAAAATTGAATATCTTCAGACATAAATCAAATATAAACCGTGTGTACTAAAGCCCAAATATTATTATTATTAGCCAAGGTTTTTAATAGATTTATTGATTAATAATAAGCGCTTTAAAACCTCATTAAATACGTAAGATTGATTAACGATAGCAAATTAATCTATAAATCATAAAGCAAAATGCTTGTAATGAATATGTTTTAGAAATCAATACCCTAAGCGAGTGTCTACGGTGATTGATTGGTCGTGGCCAATGGCCATAGAGATTAATGGCCGTAAACTTTGCAGTTTTGTTAACCATGACGAATACCTTAGATGTAATTATTAGCATAATATGACAAGCAATTATCACGGACTGATGGTGGTATATAACAGACGCGACATAACGTCGTCGGAGGTTTTTGTTATATAAACTAATATTATATTCATTGTAGCAATTCGCCTTAATTATTATATATTTTTAATGCGAATTTAGAACTCAAATCTATTAAACCTAGATGAAAAATCCGATTAAAGTAGACTTGCGTATGTCATTAAACTACGAGTTACGGACGCACGCCAATACTATTTTAATTGAATATCCAAGATTAAATTGTTCAATATGATTTATAAAACATTCAAGGCCTTTAGAACTGAAACCTTTTTAAATAGACAATGGATTCAAGTCGCTGATAAATATATAGCAGCAAGACACGATAAAAACTAGATATTTTCAGACATACAAATAATTTTGATCCTATACGACTAAGCTAATTTGCTTTTACTAGAGTGAGAGGAGATGGTGGGTGGTATTGAAGCTTTAAAAATCGTATGTGGGGATTCGAACACGTGACCTCCGGGTCAATAGTCAAACGCCCTGACTACTACTAAACTACCGCTATAAGTAACAATTTTCTTTTTCTTTCAACAAATACGTTTATTACATAGAACCTTACAAAGCGAATTTTCACGGAGCCTCTAAATGAGCCTCGAAGGGTCTAGTTTTTTGTTCCGGATGGGTCGCTTCGCAGCTAATTCTAACTAGTGACTGTGATAGGACCTTTATCATGATAATGGGCGAAGCTTTTCAAATTTGTAATTGAGGCACGTTCGTCACCAAAAGACTAGTGGCTTCTGCACTCGGGATGAATCGCTTCGGTATAAACCTCTTAACACATGCTTTATATTACAGAAACTTTGATAATAGTCTAGTCTATTCTATTCGCAGGATTGGAGGCGTCTATGGTCTATGGGATCTATGCTTAGAGGCGCTTGAAGCGTGTCGAGCGAGCCACCTTCGGGGGCGTTATGGCCGGCATCGGTCGGGTTGGGTGGGACTCACTGGTCAGCCGAATCCAGGCCTGTAATCCGTGTTCTATAGAAATGACTCCTAACACTAATCTTAAGCAAAGACAAACCTCTTCCAGCGGTAGGCCCCAAGGCTCAGGTTCTCCTATAACCAGATGCTGCATACCTGCGGAATAGAAGTCCACGTTTGAGAACCAGAGCATACACATTTGCAATGCCTGGATGCTTCTGCAGCGATCCTGACAGCTGATTATGACCGTTGCATCATAATTAGACGTCATTTGTATGACGTCTTTGTTTTGATCGATTGTGTTGAGCTGAAATGTTTAATTAACGAGCGCACGACTAGGAATGAGACAATTTTTTTAGATAATATAACATAGTTAATATCGTTTTAAATCTTTTGAAGATTAACTTTACATCTGTTTTTTTAAATAAATAGACTATTATTATTTACGTATTACTATACAATATTTTGTAAATATTGCTAGTATTGACAATTGAAGGGTCTTTTGTTAGGGTTTAAAAGGTCCGCGCAATTTTACCCTTCCGCTTTAATTTTCTTACGTCACTATTATTAATGACAAAGATAAACTAACGGACTATCCTCTATCCAGGATTTATGATCAAAGGGTAGGTTAGTGACACAATTCTACCCTGATTTATTTTTAAGGGCTTCTGGTCTTCTATTGCATATAAATTAATATTATTATCGTTGTTTAAGATTAGAATAGTAATAAACACTTTTGCCCAGAAAGTGAAACTGATACTAACTACTGAAAGTGTCACTTTTTGTATCTCGATTTGGCAATTATTTGTTCGGAAGTTATAGTTTGGAAAATAAATACTAAATATTAAACGTTAGCAGTCAAAATGTAAAATTAAACACATTAAAGTCACATCTCGAGGGATGGAATAAGATCTTTAGAATCTTAAATGTATGCATAATATTTAAATAACGAAATGATCATGTAAATGTCAATTATAATTCACCGGCTGAGGTGGCAAAATTCTTTTTTTCTTAGGTTTGTTAAGTAAATCGTCTGAAGCGAAATGTTTGAATAATTTAGAATAACAAATTCGTCGTTCACAAAAGAAGGCCGAAAGCCAGTGACATAATATATCTAGTGAACAAAGCAAAGCAAAGGCGGAAGGAGAGAAAGTGGTGAAGTAACCGCAACGTGAAGTCTGCAAAGCGAACTCTTCGACAATAAAGTCGTCTCTAAAATGTCCAACTTCATTATAAGTAATGGGCAAAATGAAATATATAAATTGATTAATGACAACGAGCTCGGAGCTTTGAACTGCTCGCCGCGACTCCAAAAGACAAACGCATTGTTGACAAATCACGTAATTCTCGTAATCGATTCACCCCAGCCACCAATCCGCCCAGGTCTAACGCAGGCTTTAGAGCACCGCTTGACAAATTAGTATAATTAGTATTTGGAATTACAACACCCTTCCTTCTTTGGATTCCAGGCTCAGAATGAGTCCCGCTTTTCGTTAATGAGTGCAAATGGCTCAAACCTGTGCTGGATGGGTACTTCCCGGTGAGGAGCGCTGCCCGGCTGGGCGTGCAAAGTGGCGGCGAGTAGTGCCTGGACAGGGCCACTCCGTGCAGAGCCAACGCGTCGATGTTGGGCGTCTGGATGCGAGCTGAACCCTGGTAGCTCACGTCGTCCCAACCCTGGAAGAAGCGTTACATCATTGACAGACGGCCACAAATAAAAAATCCCTTTCGGCACGCCGAGAGGCGGTGGTATATTTCTCCGGATCAAAGTAGGGGATAGGCGAACTCCAATTGTACGAACTTGATTCGCTCGCATCCGCCGCCGCAAGGGTTTGCGCAGAGAGAGTGCCTATACTGAATCTCTCTCTATACTGTGCCATAAGGGTTGCTAATATCAAAAATTGTGTTAAACAAAAATTGTAGTAAGGGAGGTATGATTTTTTTGAATTGTAAAAAACTAATTTTTTTCCATCCCTATGACCAATGGTTGGTGCTGTATTGTATACAATTTCTGATGTGTAACCACAATAAATATATAAATAAATAGACTAGGACATTATATTTCAATTTATAATAATTATGACCATTATGGCAATAACCATTTTTTACATATTTCTATTTGCGCTCATAGATAAGTTTATATTCATTTATACTGGTCAGCAATAAATAAAACGTTCCAATTGCCACGCTGTCAAATGTTTGAAAAACAAATTGATCGCACCCTAATGATGAGCGCTATGTCAGTTTCATACTAAAAAATGTTGACTCTAATGTTAAATATCTATATTATGGACCAGCCTCCGATGTGATTTAAACGGCTGTGGCGGTTTTTCAAGAGCATCAATCCTCACACAAAAAATCAACTCTTTTGCATTTGTATTTACTTCTCGAGTTGAAAATGCAACAGACAAACGGGCGGACTTATAGTATAGCTACATGAACGTATGTATATAAGCTAATAAGCGAAGATTTAGAGTAAGCATAACAAAATATATTTATTAACTTACGAGTTGGTCATCAGCTGAATTCGTCTTTTGGAGGGTAGACAGACGTAATGGTCGGCCATATAAACTAGGTTTTGGATTGAATTCGATTTATGCTAGACAACTGTCGTACAAAAGCTGCTCGCAGAAAGAGGAGGGCTGCTTCTAAAAAGTTGCAAGGAATTTTGATGTGGTAGCTAAACCCTTAGACCCTGAAGTAATCTCATGAATGGAGGGGAAGAAGTCTGCAGGTACGTAAGCGGGCGTTCTAAAGCTGGAACTTTTTACTATTAATCAATATTAATAGTAACGAAGAAAGGCTACGACACCTGTAGCTATCATTTAATATCAACTGCTTCCATACAGTGTTTAGTAGTATTAAATTATTTAACCAGACGTCAATAAGTAAATTATGTAACAGACATTATGGTTTATAGTTATGTCCTACAGGCATATCTAATCGTGCCTGTCTGAGTTTCAACTTGTGATGGCTTGAATAGATTAAAATAAAAAAAACTTAGGTTCTTTCAAGTCATCATAAATTTTAACACCATTTCAGTTTGAAGGCAAATGTCGCTTACGACGTTTTTACTGTTTTGAATCTGAAAACAATTTCATACTATAATGAGCAGTTTTCTGATACAATCTGTACACGTCATGCTCTCATTTTTGTTTAGTGTATTGGCAATTGAATAGTGTTTAATTAAATATAATTTTGATTATTCTTATGGTTTAAAATGTTAGGTTTTGTGCAATAATTCAAAGGACAGAATATTTTAGGATTTTTATTTTGTAAATTTTTGTTCCAAATTATTCAAAATTTGTCGGTTAAATGTTTCCCTTTTTTTAGCTTCCATACAAAAATATCATGCACATTCACATGCTGTCACTACAAATTTTAAAGGCCTTTTGCATAGTTGCGTGCTATACTAATAGCGCGTGTATTTTCTTATGCGACTATGCATAAGGCCGTGACCGAAATAAGCATTGCTTTGCATGTTTACAATAACAAATATTTAATGCGTTATATGCAGAAAGATGATAGATTTTAAAAAAAAAACAACGTTTGCTAAATATTGTAGAAATACCGCAGATTTGGGGCGATATATTTGGAAAGCATAAACGGCCAGCCGCATTCAAAATATATTTTTTTTCTACTTCCCAATAGGAAGTAGAAAACGTTGAGGAACGTTGACCTGCCAAAATCGCAGGCCAATTTATCTAATACGAGTATATTTCGTACTCGCTTTCATCAAAACCACATTTTTTTCGTATTTTTTACTCGATTACATAAATTATTACGCGCTGTACTAAAATTTTGCATATTTAATGGCCAAATTATAAACAATTTGAGTGTTTTCTCTTTATATCATTTATGCTCTGCGGTTGCATCGCATCTCAAACAGCTAATTTTCCCAGCGAGATTTTGCATTTGAGCCTGTTCGAAATCTTAGGGTTTCTATCCCTTCCCAACAAGTCCACCGACCACTTGTTTATTATTTGACCTGTAGCGCCAGCGACTGACAGATGACCCGCGCCCTGACCTGTGCCCAAACCTCATTTATTTTTTAGTTTCTTTTAGCTTCTATGCATTCATGTTTAAGAAGCTACTATCCCCGTCCTATGAAGCATCTTTCTACTCGAAAATTACAAACGCGAAAGAGTTGAAATTGTGTGTGTAGATCGATGATCTTGATAACCAACCATAGCCGTTTAGATCGCATCTGAGGCTGGTCGAATTATATAGATATATAATATTAAAGTCAAAATTTTGTTTGTACTGATCAATAAAACATTGACAGTTCGATGACAGCGTGATCTGTTTATGGCTAGTAGTGGACGCTAACGCGATGTTAATATAACCGAGGTTGAGTTACGCGTGATTTTCAACTAGCCTAATACTTAAACGGCTACAAATAACTGCGTGATTTGTAGCTGAACTCGTCACCGTGCTTCGTTGTCCTGGTGTTTTGCAAGCAATAATGGTCGAGCGAAGCGACTTCGTCGAACGCGACTCTGTAGCCGTGGCTGTGAATGAACGCGATTTCGTCACCGCTATTCATTATCAAATCAACTTACCAAGTCATTATTATTATCAAGTCAAACAAGAAATGATTCTGGCTACAAATAACGAAATTACCCAAACCTGCCAAAGGCTTATATTTTTTATTTGCAGAAATCTTATTCTCGGCGGCGCGGTTAAAGTGGGGGCACCGAGATATTTTTCTCTGGAGGGCGCCAGGGCTACAAAGTCCCGGAGTACCTTTGATCAAGAACCCTGGAAAATGCCAGCAAATGGCACGATATCGACTGAAGTGGAAACTCTTTGTGACCTCTATGCCTAACAGCACGCTGAGGTCAGAATGAGGCTAGTCAACTCATATAATCGTTTTATAATCAAGTTTTTAGTTAAGCCCGAGTTAAACTCGTATGCGACCATAATATACACTTTTTATTTATTTGTATTTTAGCTATTTTGTGCATCACTATCACACTTATTAATTATATTACTTATAGGTATATTTTATCAAATTAAAACATTATTTTTATCGCTTTTTAACGACAATTCGGTTGACATAGTATTGGTAATTTAGGCATTTGTGTTAATACCAATTTTGATTGTCGGCGTGTTAAATGTTGTCAATTTCAGTCGTTTGTTTATTAAAGCTAAGTCGATGGATTATATTTTCCCAAAAACAAATTGTTGCGCAAAAATAAAAACTTATAAACAAAGTTATATTCTAATGTATTCATCCCATATACCATTTAAATTCAATATTTTACTTCGACTTAGATTAAATTCTTACAATTTACTGTGGGATTTAATTCAATAATAAAAGATAAAAAAAATCCCACAATGATTGCCTTCGAGTAATTTCTTCTAACTAACAATTAATTCTAAATGGTACTAACTATATTTTTTTGACTGATAATCAAAAAGATCTTAGGAATTTAAAGTACAGACTGTTTTAAATGTCGTGGCTTGGATATTTAACACTTGGATTATATTTAAGATTGAACTATTTAATCTGAAAAATATTTAGAAATGTACTGGAAACTGGGCAGTTGGTCCAATAGAACTTAACCGACGTCAAAAACCTACCAAATCATCTGCCAGAAATATGACAATATGTAAGGGCTCGTCCTTCGAGGCTGCGACGAGGGCGAGGGCGAGCAGGACAGACGACCAGTGGCGCACAGCCATCTCTCTCTCACTGGCGGTAGCAGTAGCAGAGGGTGCCACTGACTGCTGCACTGACTGCTGACTGACTGACTGACTGCTGCACTGACTGCTGACTGCTGACTGACTGCTGCACTGACTGCTGACTGACTGCTGCTGACTGACTGGCTGACTGCTGACCGGCTACTGTCGCGGGCGCCGAGCGGACAAGGTTTTATAGCGGCGCGGCGGCGGCGTCACAAACGTCAATTCGCAAGTCCGCTCAATCGATGATGACTTCACCCCGCGCTCTGCTTTGGTGTGGTGAACTGTGGTGTGGAGTGGAAGACGAAAGGAAGAGAAAAGTGCACTCATTGGAGTGGAGGGGGACTTTCCAACTACTATACGAGTACGTAATAGACATAATCACAAAAACGCTACTTATGTATAACTCTTCAGACACACCTGCTACATGTTTTAATTTTAATTATTTAGGATGAAAACTTATGGTATTATTTTATTATGGAGAAACCGATCATCATCGGTTTTATTACACTAACTACTGATTTAGTAAAATTTGACCTGTTATCATTATTATTTATTTATTTATTTAATAAATTTCAAAGGAATCTACAGATTTACATTATGTAATAAAAGTCTAATGTAATAAAAAAGTGAATACCTATTCAAAATTACTGTACCTAAATATTAAAATAAAAAATAAATAGGTATCTTATAAAAAAAAGAAATCAATTAGGTACCTAAGTTCTACGGCTCATGTTGACCGATTTGATAAGGTCTAATATCTTTCTAAGTAGGTTTTTTATTATTTTTTTTAATTTTTCAAAAAGGTATTTCAAATGTAAATACAGGATATATTATAGAAATGTGATGTATATAAATGTATATTTTTAATATAACGAAAATGTATTTTAAACAAAACTATATACACTGATATACGCACCCTCACTAACGACACACACAAATGAACTCGAGTGTATAATCGTTACATACAAATAATTTACTTTTTAAGTAAAAAAATAAACGATCTTTTTAAATAAATAAATATTCTACGTAGAGTAGTGTTATTACTATCTAGTGATTAACGTTTTTTTGCACTCCAGGGAACTTATCTGATGAGGTTAGGTTAGGTCTGCCTGCATTCCGCAGCAGCGTTAGTATTAAGTGTGTATATATATATATATATATATATATATATACATTCGAATGGTACAAATATTGACGAAATATTCCAAAATCTTGTCGCTTATCGACAGTTTATTTAAATTGACGATAAGCGACAAGGCTTCCGAATATTTGGTCAGGTTTTGCACCATTCGAATGTATTTAAATATATATATATATAAGCTTAATACTACAATACTTTACTATAATCAGCATTATCGCTTATTTTTGGTAACCATAACGCACCTTCGAAAATCTATAACTACCTAACGCTTTTGCGTAATGCAGGCAGAGCAGGCCCACCCTAACGTCATCAGATAACCTACCCTACCCTGCAGAGTACCTATAAATAGTCAATCAGCCGTATCGCTTATAGTTATAAAAATCGAGCGACCTCTTAGACTATTTAGATCACATCTAAGTTCCTCCAGTTCCTTGAATTATGTTTTAAGGATCTCTCCTTAGGGTGCGGCGCATAACTAATAGACTCTGATCTCTAATGTGCTCCGTCCAGGCGTGCTTATTAATTTTAATATGGTTAGTAATTAATATAACATAAAATAGTTCTAAAGATTTATTTTAATATGGTTAGTAATTAATATAACATAAAATAGTTCTAAAGATTTATTTTAATATGGTTAGTAATTAATATAACATAAAATAGTTCTAAAGATTTATTTTAATATGGTTAGTAATTAATATAACATAAAATAGTTCTAAAGATTTATTAACGAAGCGAATTGTTAACATAGAAGATCCAACTCTTTTTTTTTTTAAATCTTTCATTAAAAGCGACATTGTCAAGTGTAGATATATTTTTTAATTAAATGTTTGGTTCTAGTCTAATTGAGTGTATAAATAATAAAGTCGTATAATGGTCAGTCACTGTAGATGAATATACAATACCGTTATGAAGACTCCTAGTAAATATGTGGTTTCTAACTCTACCTTCGGAACCCCTGGTGCCATGGAAATGTTCACAGCAGGGAATTGCATGCATCCATCATCGTCACTTTGGAAATGTTTAGGTTGGGTTATGGGAATTTAATATCAGTCACCTGCAACGAGTTCCTTATCATTGAGCTTTTTAGAATATTTTTCAATACTTAGGAAGCAAGTAATATTGTGAATAGACGGAGATCTGTAAATTCAAAATATTCGGAGATCATTCGGTTAATAAGTACTCGTTTTAGGCAATTGGAAATAGTCAAACTTATTTCATTTACTGACAGACTTAGAACTTTTTTATTATTATTATTGACGACTATACGGGACTATACCACCGTTTTGATTGAAATTGATGGATGTGCGGAAGCTAATATTGGTTAATTCTTTCAATTTAATGGCCTTCATTATAAATGACTTTGGCCAGTGTCAAGTCACAATTATTATGACATATAAAAAGTTAGATGGATCAATTTGACAATAAACAAAACATTGAAGTTTTAAAAGAAGACTACAAATTAAATAAAGTAAAAAAAATAAACGTAAAAATAAATACATGTACAAAATAAAACGATCCATCGCGACAAAATAATAATAATATTTTCATATTTTAAGACATAATTCAGAAATGGCATTAAAAGCAGGAAATAGTAAAAAAAATGAAATAGAGTGTGTTAAATTTTCAGGTTATTTAATATAATTAATTAAATAAATAAATTAAATAAATAAATAAATAAATAAATAAATAATAAATTTTATCAAAATGGAAATAATTTATTTACTAACTTGGAATAGAAGCTAGAAGTTGAATTGTGTTTAAAGCAAGACCTTTATACATAAAAGGATATTTATTTAAATTATTTTATTCTAAAAATATGTGGTAGTTCCTTCAGCCAAATCTCACTTAGAAATTGATTTAAAAATATGAATTTTGGATAAATCTAACGTGTAAGATGTCACCAAGAAATTGTGTATGATTGGATATTTTAATAATACCATTATCAACTGATAGATGTATCGGGGGAATAATGATTTTTTTAGTGAAACATATGCCACCGCTCTTACTAGGACCTAAAGCTAGACCGTGGTCTTGAAGCCAGATGTTTGACCCGTCCATCGCCATATTAACATTATGGGTTAAGGTAGCTATGTCCTTACCGGGCGAATAAATTAATATATATTCATAACACTGTAAAATTTTACAATATCTTGTGTATTTCGGTGATGTTTAAAGAATAGAACTTAAAACGGATCCTCGAGGAAGAACTTTCCAGACATTCAAAATTATGATTAAAATAATGATAAAGATGCGTAATTTAAAAGGAATGTTAGATGAAATTAATTTTTCTTTCAATAAATTTAAAAGAACGTTATCATACGCATTCAAAACGTCTAAAGGGGATGGAAGAACTGATTCGGATTTAGAAAAAGAAAGATGAATATCGGTAGCAAAAATAAAAAGATTATCTAATGTACTTTTAAATTTGCGAAAGCCAAATTGAGAAAGAGAAAAAATATTTTTATGTTCGCAGAACCATTACACACGATTTTTTATATGTTCTGAAAGAGCAGTGGGCTGCAAGAGGATTTAGCTGGTTTCCGCGGGGATGGGATTTCACCACGGAATGCATATTAGGTAATTAATGAGAAAATAATATGGAATACTATCAATATCAGGAGAAGAATCCTTGAGATGGTTTAAAACTAGACCAAACTCATTCATGGAAAAAGGCGCATCCATCCAATTCTCGTTTCCTGAAATTAATTCATAATTAGAAAGTCCATTAAAATTTGGAACCGAAGAGGGAGCTAGTTTATTAAGGAAAATATCAACCCATTCATAAGACTTTGAACGAGGGCTTTTAATAGAAACAGATTTTCGGAATCTTTTAATCTATTGGTAAATTAGAATGTTCACAATTTTTATATGCTGTTTGCTGTGTAAACATTTGCTATATAAAAAACGCACTATTTCTCTCCTTAGTTTTCATGATATAGAAAATTCTAGAGGTGGCGCACTGGCGCACCTGAGTGCCTATTTTATAGTGATGAGCATGTCGTGGATTGAGTCGATTATTTTTATCGATGTAGATCATTTTATGAGATGTGTGTTATTTAATAGGTATTCACCCGTCTTAAAATTCGGTAGATTTATCCGTGTCGGTAGATCTCCCAATAATCGCTAGGAACGGCAGCACTACATGGCACTAGACAAGTACATGTAAAGGCAGATTACATTTATTACAATAAATTTGTTCGAATGTGACTTTACAAAAATGACAGCTCATCCATCAGTCTGTCAGCCTTAGTAAGTAGGGATGAACGAAGTTTGAAATAAAAAAGTACAAATATAAAACAAAATAGATGTCAAACAAAACGATTTTTACTGGTCGGTAAATGTGAAACAAACCACCACTGCACTCTCTAGTAGCTGTTTTTTTTTTCTATATGAATCACAAACATATATTTAGTGCTTTTGTTAAAAATACTTAAAAACCTCAACGAGTTTAGAACAGATCAATAAAATAAAATAATATTTTTTACTCTAAATAATTTGGTTTATTGTGCAATTAGGATCAAATGTATCATGGCCATCGAAAACAAGTTATATCGTTTTTATTTATTGTAAATGCCGTATTGATAATCCATTCAATTGAAAAACTTGTTGTCGGGTTGACCACATTTAATCACTGGATTCTTTAAGTTAGTGGTAAAAATATTTGTCAGATACATGAAAATACATATTGCACTCTTTAAATTTAGCTAGTTAACACTAGCTGTTCCTCTGGTTCTATGCGTTTTATTATTGTATTAATTTATTCAGTTTCATAATGTCAGTGAAACATTATTGGTGGTGGTGGTGGAACATTAGTAACTAGTTACATATATGATAAATAGACTCCATTGAAGTATGCTCGAGGAAGTTCGGGGCGATGCAGGTATCGTTGCAGTTACTAACACGACGATGAACTATCAAGATATTATCCGCGTGACGGTGGAATGAGAGATGCCGAGCTCTGAAGTTACCAGCTCGGTGATGGTTGAGAGAGTGCAATGGATGTACTTCTGAGGCGGGTTTTTAAACCCGTGCCTTGGTGTAGGAGTCGAAGGCCACGCGCCGTCCTCGGCACGTGTCAGTCGTGCCGTGTGCAATGGACGTTGCTCCATTGTACACTAATTAACCCCGCTGGAGTTGACTCTCTTCAGATTCTTCCAATAGGTGTTGGATGTGTGAACTTCAGACTTTACGCGGCGTGGCGGATGTACTTGTCGTGCCATATTAGTTTCGATTAATTGCGTATATAATTAATTTATAACCGTAAAATAATAAATTAAGGTTTCCGTTCAAGATATTATCATGTACTTACTTTTTAGGTTGTAAGTATCCATCGTATCTTCTTTTAATTATAAGGGCGGTTTAATTTATTTTATAATTTAAAAAGTGTTTGAAGGATGTGGGATTTGGATATCGTGAATAGCAATGTTAGAATGACCTGCGAGAACACTTCCTAATTGTATTTCTATATTTTTTTTAGTACTGTCAAACGCATGAACACCACCTAACCTAACCTAACCTAACCTACCTTTCCGTTCAAACACAGTTTTTTAATTAATTCAAAATATCGTTTTCCTGTAAATCAAAAATCGATTTTCACCGATTATATGCTCGGCCACATTCTGACTAACATCGCTCATCCCTAACCTTTTAGTATAGTCTCACTCTCTCTCTCTCTCTCTCTTTAAAGTCGTCAATCAATCGGTCGTTGTCATTTCACTTTTAGAAACTAATTTTGCAATTGATCGGTAGATCAGCGAGTCGTGGAGAAATTCGCCCTTATTATAATTTGAATATAATGGAAGGCTTTGGCGATAGCTTTGATCAAAGTGATGTGGATCCCGCCGCAGATTTTCTCGCTAGAGAGCAGAATCAGCTCGCTGGTCTCGAAGACGAACTGGGCACGGCATCACCGGCAGTGGTGGCACCTCAACCCCTTGTGCACAATTACGATTTTGGAGGTATGCTTTGTGTCGATGTTGGCTCCGGGTTCGTCTTGTCTTAATGTGTGGTATTTACAGTTGATTTTGTCTGCAGAGGACGAGCTGGTCGGAATCGAGAACAGCAACGACGACTCTCTGCCGCCCCTCGAAATAAAACCCGTCAGAGAGGAGCCCGAAAAGATCCGGAAGTGGCGGGAAGAACAGAAACTTCGATTAGAAGAAAAAGGTTAGTTATGTAGGTACCTATTCCCTAATGAACTAAAGATTGGTAAACCTAGTACGGTATGCAATTTGAGTTATTACAATCGTTTATAAAGTGTGTGGTGTGGTTCACCTTACAAGTTTAATAGTGTAAAACCTATGTACCCATGAAAATGAAAAGATACTGCGTATTTCAAATATATTTTTTTACACCTTCAACGGCGTTTCATTATACTGACATTAAAAAATTAAAATTAAAATCGGGCATAATAAAACAATTACACACCAGGAATTAAACCTTGGATATAATGTTTATCGCAGAACTTGTCAACTGACCCATTTTCAATATTGTATGATGATTAGTGAGCTCTAGAAGTACATCATTCAAAATGACAGTTTCCATTCCACATGAGGAAAGACGCTAGCAGAGCGGCATTTTGAGAATCTTCAAGAGGGCGGAAGAGAGATTTTCTTATGTAGTGCATTACTCCCTTTAATGACTTAATACTCTGTTCTGTTTAAGATAGCTATTTTAGCATTAAAACCCTTTAGCTCTCACTAATATAAAATATATGAAACAAAGGCCTCTCATTCCGATTTTTTTCTCTGGTTGATTTTAAATACTTTGCAGCTATACTTTATTCCAAATGAAGCGAGAATCAATGTAACAACGATATTTGACAGTAGTCAGGCGTCAACGACCAAAAAAATAAATTGCTCTGTCTAATATTAATGCATATTACTTATATAATTCTAAATGAAATATTTGCAACATTCTTTTTTTTTCTCTAAAAAATGGTTTTCACTACCCCCGCCCCCCTTTATATCCTGCAAACCTTGATATTGATTGCACTTTATGTTTTATATCTATGATTATATGAGCGCCTTTGTAATGTATTTTTTGTACTTTAATTATAACTCTTTTTTGAGGTAGAACACGTCTTGTTTCTATACTGGGGTGCCACGCTCAATTAATTATGTGCGAATCAAAAATTAGAAAAAAAAACATACATCCTAGACACAATAAATATAACAAGAAATAATGGCTACATTTTGTCTTCAAATGTAACATTGATAAATTGGACAATGGTAACATTTTGAAATAGAAAAAATAACCAAACAAATTTAGGTCAATTTAAATAGACGAATTTAAAAAAAAATTTTTAACTGCCTGGCTGCGCCGTCAATTATTTATGACAGGATGTCTTAAAATCCCGGTTGCTCATCTCAAAAACAGGACCAAACTACCTAACCACCTAAGTACCTAACTGCACCTGAGCAAATTTTAGGGGAGAGTCTCAAATGGGTTTAAAGTTTATAAATAAGGAACCATTCTTCAGCACCTGGCGCTGATGATTTTCGACACCTGCCGCCGCGCCAATATCTGCTAATGTCCACTAATATCCAGTTTGATTCGGTTTAAACTGACAGTTGCATATATAGTATATAAACAGCTATGGTAGGAAGAGGCACTTGAATATGCATTCATTATTATTCTGCTGTTGGTTTTTTCGCGGACTATAAAGAGTTGGTTATAAAAAGTTGGTTGGTTTCTTTGCCTAAATGATAAATAAATAGATCCGTCTCAATTTTAAGATAATTCTCTGTATAATAAATAAAATATTTTCAGATGCCGAGGAGGAAAAAAAGAAGGCCGATCTACGCACAAATGCTAAAAAAGAGTTGGAAGATTGGTATAAAAATCACGAAGAACAAATTGCCAAAACCAAGGCCGCTAATCGGTAATCACTTCATTTTTATATCTGGCGTTACTTTCATATGAAAGTGCCCGCCACTAGCGATTTCAGTCTTATTTCATAATTTAACCCTAATTTTGTAAAGAAACAATAGATACTCTGATGTCCATTAATCTGCTAGTGCCCAGGGTCAAGGGCCAAGGGTCAAGGGTTTTGTATTCACATTGAATACAAAACATCAGGCGCAGGCTCCAAAACCTGCTGAAATGATCAAATTTTCAGTTACTAATGATACAGAAATCTTTTATCACAAAGAGAAAAAAAAGATTTATCCAAATGGGTTATATTCATCATTCAAAATCAAAGTTCTTTGAAATCTTGATATTACATAATTCCAATTTATTAAACCCTCAAGCGTCCGAGCCCTTATAAGCAAAACGACCAACGATTGCCCCATGAGATTATCAAAAATGGCCCAATTACGGGTGTTTACTAATATGCTTATTTTAGACGAATTATGTATGTTTGTTGATAATCTGCACTATTTTGAATAACTTATAAAATTCTCTAGAATATGGTATTATTGCTAACTATACAAAATGTATAAAAAAATACCATATACATAAAGAGGGTTCGTCACTCCTACCATTTTTTTTTTTTTTTTTAAATAATGTTATGAGACCTGTCACATTTTATTTTTATTTTCACTTTATAAGTTATTCTTCTACTCACTAAAATTGTGATTGTATTTTTAAAATTTAAAAACAAAAACTAAAATTGTGATTGTATTTTTAAAATTTAAAAACAAAAAAGAGCGTTACAAAAAAGGAATACATACTTTCAAAATTTAATTTTTTGATAAAGTAATAAAAAATGGAATATTTCTTTTATTTATTTCCATAAACAATGACATTTCTAAATGTTATAATTTATATCTAAACATTTATATTTTAAAAATAAAATGCCTGTGTTTGTAAACGCAGCGTTTGTTTGTATTACAATGTTTACATATCAGCTTTATACATTTTAGAATATTATTATGTTTAAACTGAATATTTTATCTGAATGTTTCTACATACAAATATATCAAGAGATATATTTTACATTAGTTTTTTGTGTTTGTGTAAATTAATGTAAAATACATCCTCACTATGTTTCTGTAACATTATAATAAAAATAATAGGTTGTCACTTTTTATAGCTAAAAATCATTTCAAAATAGAGCACAAATCCATACTGACACCGAAAAAGTGTACAAAGACGTTTGGCATTATTTTTATGAAGTTTCAATGCGGCAAAAACAGTTTTTCTTCTTTATCGGGCGGAATTTACTGCTTAATGTCGACAAGTCTCGACAGATTCTTTTTTTGTATCGAGGGGTCTCGACACGGACGCTTGAGGGGTTAATACATAAGTAGATAATTTTAGTTAAATTTCTATGTATTTAAAAATAAATATTTTTTTATTTTCACGCGTTCAACAGTGAGGCTGCAAAGTAAGTTACCTGTGTATTGTTTAGTACTCTATCCGTATTAGAATAGAATTTTTTTTGACTGGAAAGCGCTTGACGTTGGTGTTGTCTCTCTCTTATGTATGTCTTCCACAGACCATTGAATTAGGTTGATCAAATTTACGTACTGCGTGGAGTATCCATTTTCAAACAACGGAACGGCATTGGTGATAGTATACCGACACAACTAATACCGACGCGACTTAGTTTTCGACTGACGGCAATGTCATGGTTTTGTCATATCCGCTGCAGCTCGCTTACAGCGCTTCTATGCCATTACCTATTTCTGCGACAAGACGCCTATTTAATCCGTGACTTGTGTAACCAAAGGTTATTCAGTTAAAAAGTCTAATAGTGTTAGGATACCAGTTGGGAGTGTAATTTTTTCTATTTCCATTATAAAAATATCTCTTTAAACGGTCCAAACTATTTGTTAACTTTTCCAGTATATTTAGGGTTCATTCTACGAAAAAACGCCAGTAAGTCTTGTTGCTTGCTTTTAGTTTTCGAAATTTAAGTATGGATATTTTTTTTTAAATAAATTACTATGACCTTAGGTCATATACAATTATTTTGGGCCCTATTTAACTAGGGCAAATGTGCCTGTCCTGAGGTCAGGGGAGATGGTGGTAATGAAGCGTTAAAAATGGTATGACCATGTGCGGATTCGAACCCGAATCTTTGGGTCGATCGTTCAATGCTAGGCTACCCACGATCTTTAGAAGATCGTGACTTATAACTGACCTATTATTTTGAAAGTCATGCATTTATATAGAGTGATAAATGTATTTTACGAGTAGACAGTTGTTTTTTGTTATCTACTACTTTAGAGGCATTCGCTAAATAAAAAAGAATTATGTACAGTTATTCTTTGCTATATTCCATACGGTTTGAGAATAATTGACCTTTTCAAAATTCTTCGTTTAAGTAAGAATTTTGAAATCAACTTGACTGAGCATGGAATAACATCAAATTCACGGAACCTCAGTGATACAACGAAATAACGTAAAATTATTCAAGAAAAACTTTGTCTAGAAAAAGTTATGCAATAATATTTGCTTTTAGGTTTATTTGAACATTGTTTGCTAATGTTTTGGTTTAGGAGCGCAGAGCGCGCGTTGGCTGCCGAGGGGATGAACGGAACTACAAACGGAACATCGGGCGGCGAATGGGAGAGGGTGGCCACTCTGTGTGACTTTTCGGGCGGTAGAGGCGGCAGCGCCGTCGCGGGCGTCGCTGTAGGCGGAGCCACGCCTAGACCGGCGCCGTCCGCCACGTCGCGAGACACCGCTCGCCTGCGCTCCGTCATTCTGCAGCTGAAACAGGCAGGGGTTTCGCCACGACGTGGACCTGCTCTCACTAACTCGTAATTATACAATGTTATTTACCTACTCAAATGAAAGTCACCTATATTCCTGTATAATCGGAAATAACATTTTGTGATGACCACTGCTATCTTAGTTAAGATGACGTGAATACGGACGCTTAGAAAATGCTTATTTTTTTTTAAATTATGAATCTCATCTTGGTAACAGTAACTTGCACTAATTTGAATAGCTAATAGAATTTACCAGTTGCAAAATATTTTTTTAGCCAAATTTTATTTTTGATACTGAAAAATTACACCGACATGACCGATGACACCGGTTTTTTTTATCAAATGTATAAAACAAAACTGATTATAGTCACTTGTCAGTCAATTGTGCCTTAATAATTATTTTTATATATTATAAAAGAACTATCAAATTTAATTTTTATAGTCGCTTTATAACTTATTCTTTTATTTATTTTTTTACTAAAATTAAATATACCTATTTAAGATATAAAAAATAAGGAATTTTCAAAAGAAATACCTATTTTGAAAAATAAAATATAATAAACATTTCTATGAAAAAACATTTCTAAATAAAATCAGAAATATGTTATAGTGTATCTCAACATTTACATTTTGAAAGAATTGTCTGAGAATATTTGTAAGCACGGCATAGATTTGTAAAGAAATCTCTCAGGCTGCGGCTGAATTATGATGTTTATCGTATTAGCATATTGGAGTAAATACATTTTAGAATAACTGTGATTTGCTATAAATTTTTACTCGAAATATTTTTTCATACAAATATATTAAAAGATACGAAATATATTAGTTTCCTACGTTATTAACTTTTGTCAACATGGCGGCCACTGTCTTGGCAAAAGCAAAGTGGAAAACGTTAATTTTTTCAATTCCCGGGAAACGCCGATGCAAAAAAAAATACTTATAATATTTTGTATACTATGTTTATGTCATGTTATAAAAAAAATAATAGATTGCACTTACTTATAAATACTTAAAATCCTTCGTAAACCTCTGTTTCAAGTTCACACTAAACTCACAGGAAAAAATCACTTAAGGCGATCGCAGGATGTGAATATTTCAAGGCGGAAACTTACTGTTTTTTTTCTCATCGTGTGTTTAATGGAGAGTTTTATGGTATTTGAAGTTTCAATAAGCCAATTTTGCTAGTATTAAACCGACGAACGTTCGTGATGCCCGTAGGCGTCATAGTCATTCAAATCCTAGCGGCTATGATTCAAACGGTCAACAAATTACGAGTTTTGTTTAGCATTAAAATACATGAGCGGCAAGTAAAATGAGAATGGTTTGCATTCAATGTCTTTACGGGCAACTTTAAAACAATATTAGCAACAAAAATACAAAAAATACTTTTAAACAATTTTTATTTATTACACTTTGTCAAGCTCTTAAATGAAGTGAACTGCAATTGTATAATCACGTTACAAAGCTTTCTCTTTATCTCCCATATTGTCAGAAGGGTCATTTAAAATGTCACCACTGCGACAAGTTTATCAGAGACGATACGAGTGCAGATTTAGGCTTATCAGCATACGCTGCCTGCCTAAAACTAATAATAATAATACTTAGTGTATCCAACACATAAAATATCCCGATAATAGGGTGGGGGGGATAAGTTAAATATGGCATTAGATGCCGACGACCGCTCATTTGTCCACGACGCCGACGTGGTCCCATCATAGCTTAATTATATCCCACACAATGGCACGTTGGGTGTTTTGGCACCTCCAGCATCCGAGTGGAAGATGCCACCTTGCATGCTTTAGCACTAAACTTTATTCTCATATTAACAGAATTGCAATTTTATTAAATTAATGTTTTTCTTTTCACAGGGCGTAGTGGACGTTGGCGACAACGATGATCCAAATTCATATTCATTTATATCATAATGAAATAATTACTTAATGTATATTTTATGTACCAACTAAGCATTTAGTTGTAGTACAAAACATAGTGGATAGTGCAGGTTTTTTCAAAAGCTTTGTTGTTATTACGCCATTTGTATTGTTTGTTCAGAGTGTAAATCAATATTTTATGTTTATTAATCACAACTTTTAACTTTATCTTATGAAAAAAAAAATACATTGAATTCTTAAATTTTTATTTGTGATAAAAGTGCAGAAAACATTCCATAAAACATTATTTGCCAGCAACACATTCAATGAATCGATGCAATTTGAAATTTAACTAATTAATTTAGATATAGTATCATAATTATGTTGCATGGAGGAATGCATTCCTTTGTTTCAATATCCACATATTAGGTCGGGGTACCAAACAAGTCCCACTACCAATCTTCACAAGTTAATCAAGTTTGAGAACCACAAGGGTTATCCATCTACAAAGCGTTTATATCTGAAAGTGTTCACAAGCAAGTCTGCAATGCAAGTACGTAATTTGTTAAAATGCCATCCTAACAAATATACTAATTAGTAGATAGATTGTGAAATCTAATATTATGTAACTCACCAGATATGTTAATAAAATCTATATTATATTCTTGTGTTTTTATCTTATTATGATGGATGGATGATTTTTCCTCGAAACTCTGAGGGACAATTTTTTGTAGAGAACTTGGATTTTTCTATAATTAGTAAGCTTAGCTTTTAAAGATTATTTATTTTTTAATATAAAAAGCTGCTTTTGAGTGTACCTACGTATTTCATTTTTTAATTTGAATTTTCGAAGAGTATTAAGAAATGCTAAATAGTGACCTAAGGATAAACGGTCATTAGTACTAGAATATTGATTGATGCTTCTTTCGATCCATTGTCAACAGTAAACTAGATACTGACTGCATATTTAGTTAGCAATTGTCACGATTTGTTAATAATGGTCATTTTATCAAACATTACACTATGTCAATGTGTTTTGTGTCGTTTGTCAAAATGCACTACACGATTCTCTAATTTTGAACGGTTGACCCATTGCGAGTAGGTAAGAAATCGCTTTTCCATTCCGCCTGCGGAACGACCAACATCGCAGCATGTAGTGACGCAGCTATTTGGCGACGCTGTTGCCGCCGGTGCGTACTTGTACCATTTCTGCTGAGATAAGGAGATATTCGCCGCCGCACCTGCACCTGCACCGCAGGGGCGCCATGTTGAGGTAGAAGGCCACCCATTTGTCTCACCTTCATCTGTAAGTCTCCCGTAAATATTCACCAGCTCATCTAATATTCAGAACTCCGAATAGTCTTTTTATCTACTGTGAAGTGCTATTACTAATTTGGTATGATATTGACCCCCTCATAATCGTCTGTACGAGCCTGGAAACTCATCTAGTAACACATATTTTAATCATTTTCAAGCAGCCGATATATTTTTGTTGCAACATTTTATATTCATCATCTTATATGATTCGACGACATCAGTGTTGAACCTTAGTGACTTTCTACATTCCCGGAATTCAAGGATTAGGAGCCTCGTGAGAATCTGCAAAGAACAGTAACCTGCCCGCTGTACGCGTGCCACCATTTATCGAACTTCGTCCAGGTTTTATTTTAAATTACCTACCTTGATACTGAGGCTGAATTGCATTTTAACAATTTTAAATAATCATAAATAGTCGAGGAGTGGCTACGTAATGGTGTGGTACCGGGCGTTTACCCTCAAAGTGCGCTGTTTGGTTTTTATGACCGTTCAATATTGTTGTATTATTAAAGTTATTATGAATAAATAAAAGCAGAATCATAATTTTTTTTATCCCGAAATAAATAACCGATGGTAACACATATTTATTTACCCATAAAAAAAAATACATTTTTAAAAATTTATAAGACAGACAGACCGATTTTGGAATATGGCTTTCAATTATGGAATTATGGAATCTGGAAAAAGTGCCAAGCACACAAACGAATCGTAGTAAACATATGATTGGCATATGAGTGGTTGACGCGTGGAATCAACTGCAGGATTCGGTCATTAGCGCAAACAGCATCAACCAATTTAAGACCTGTCTTGATCTTCCACTATCTCAGTAACAGAAACAGACCCATCAGCTTTGCTGTCTGTCTGTTAATATAAGGACTAAATTTGTTCTTCGGTTCATGCAAAACGGAAAAGGTTCAATGCAATTTTGTGTATGCTTATACTCTGGAGTTATTCTTCATGTAATGAAAACATATCATATACGGCGGCCATAATATGACATAAAAACCAAACAGCGCACTTTGAAACACCAGGTACCACACCATATAATGAAGAGATTCCACTTAGTCACACCTTCGTTTCCTAAAAATTCCCACGGACTAGGTAAACGTGCTCCTGGACTAAAATCAAGTTTTGTCTAATTTAACTGCAGCATTATAAATCTCACTTTTGTTGCTATGCGAAATATTTTATTGCTGAAATTTCACAGACAAAGATCTTCAATTTAGAAGGTTATAGAGATCCATGGTTCACTAATTTGCTATTTTAATAAAATAAAAACTGCTTTTATTCTACTTATCTTGTAGCAATTCGATTGCCGACGGCCGAATTTCAGTTTAACTGGAACACCGTCCAAGGGTCGTTTTCGATATTAACCGTTGCATTAAGTAGAGCGACGCGGCGGGCCGAACGGCACCGCAGCCACTGCGGTGCCGTTCGGCTCAAAAGTCCATTATTAGAGTTATTACCAAAAGACCCTTCCGCTATCCATCAGATAAACTCTTTCACTGTTTCGAAGTTTTGGACATAAGACAAACCTTCGCCAAAAGCTGTCTTTTTTTTTATTTAAAACAACTAGACGACCATAAGGTAGTTTGTCACAGAATAGTTACGAGGCATCTTAGTAGCCACCGACATATTGTAGCGAAAGCAAAGATACGGTTTGCTCAGAGACGCTTCACTTAATTGTAATTGTATGTTGCGCAGTGAGACGGTTATGCTTATAAGAACGATGCTTTTAGTATAGTCTACCTTAGTACGGGCATTGCCTAGTTAGGTAGTACTTTGCATAATGTGAAATTAATGTTAAGTTATTGTCAACAAATATATAGAAATCCTAAAAAAATATATTTTTACCTATTATGTAAAAAACGAAAGTTTTTTTTTATTATTCGGAGCTAGCAGCTATTTACTCGTGAATCTCATTTTCAATTACTAGCGATTGTCTAGATTCAAGGAATTTATTTTCAGGCGGTCTTGAACTGGTTTACACTTATAGCTTTCACCACTTCCTGTGGTAGCCGATTCCAATTATCCACAACTCTATTGGAGATAAAGTTCTTCCTAGGTTAGTGAAAAAATAGATTTAGATAACTTCATTGAATGCCAAAAATCCACGGGCTACTAAAAATTATCACAAGCCTGACCTCGTTACTTCAACCGACCATAAAAATGGGTAAGAAATGCTTTTAATAGAAATGGATCCAATCAGGACTAAAAATTCAAAACAAAATGTGAACGTCCTTTCTGTTTTCTAAAAGTAACGTATAAATAACTTTAAGATGAGATTTATATACAGAATTGTTGGCACTGCCATTGTTACTATCAAATTATAAATAAATAAAAAAAACTATTTCTGCCAAAAACCAAAAAAATGCAATAACTCGGGAACTAGGATTGAAAAAGAGGGTTCGCCCTTCTCGCCGGACGTCATTACATAAAAAATATATACATATTTTTTGTTTTTGTTTTTGAACCCTGAAAAAAAGCAGGAAACGCACGAACCCGAATAACAAAGTAGGAGATTCAAGATTTCACAAAACCATCGACGAGTATCTCAAATAAAAGTTTTTTTTTGTATAAAATTGGGATTTTATTCGCAATTTTATAAATTAAGCTTGAATCGCAGCTAGGAAAATCACAAACAGTAGGTATACGACACTTTTACATTATTTTGCTCAATCCGTAATCTACAAAAACTACATTATTATATATATAAAAAACATACAAATTGCGGTACTCTGTACCAAACTTTATGTACTATTTGCATTTTAATATGGTGAATATATTATTTTAATAAGTAATGTCCAATAAGCTTTGAACGCATGCTTTCAGACTAGAGATAGCCTCTAAGTTTAATCCATGACGTGATCACTCGTCCCTCCCGACCACCTCAACTTGCCCTAGGTCTGCAACCTTGTTGCCTATTGAGATATCCTATCTCTTCTTATCCAATCTTATGGCTGGACCATTTTCTGCTCTTCTCCGTTCTCCGAGGAGATTGCTCCTCGCAAGGTAATTGCTTATTTACTAGAATAATAATTTGATTATAATACTGACAATAATTATATGTTTTTATGTACATAACGCCAACCATCATTTATGAAGCAGCTTACGATACAGGCTGCAAATAAATTATTTAATAGTCCAAAATAACTGTCGGAAATCTCGCATCTGCAGGATTGAATCGCCTGAAACAAAAGCGGGTATATTTTTGCTATTAATTGTGTTAAAGAAGCCACGAAAATGCAATATGTGCATCATAAATCGCTTTTATGATAATATAATATTGTTTAATGTTCGTATTTTAAATCACACCTTTCTCTCGCAAATAATTTTGATAATTAGCTAGCCACTTTTTAAAAAAAGCCAGTTACCGAGTTGGGCCAGGCTAGTTACTGAGTTCGGTCAGGCTGCGGTTTTTGTAACTTTTGTACAAGCAAGTTTTGTAAGCCATTTTTTCCACTCGAAAAGTACAAATGCAAAAGAGTTCAATTTTTGAGTGTTTTCAACTCTTTCAAGTGTTTCAAAATTTCAACTCTTTCGCATTTGTACTTTCCGAGTAGAAAGATACAACAGATGGACGGACAGACGGCCAATGGACGGGTATAGTAGCATGTATGTATAGAAGCTAAAAGCAGTTTGGGGGTTAGGTTAATAAAAAAAAGATTTTTGGTCAAATTCGCTATTACAATGATGAAATTAGAATTCATTTTGCAGGGTTGGCAGATTAAGAGTTTTCTTTTGACTTTAAGGTAAACTTTAAAAACCCTCAAAAATATAGCAATAAATCCTATCCCTCAAAAATATTTTATGATGACACACAGCACAACTATTGTTTTTTGTATATTATTAAAAATCATAGAAATATCAATGAAATTAACTGCACAATACCTATATATCTCCTTTAAAAAATATTTATTTTATCCGTTTTTATTGTCTCCTGAAAGTTATGATTTTTGTTACAGGATACATTTTTTGATTTTGTTTATTTATTAAATTTTAAAGCATTCTACATAATTACATGCGAAGAAAAAAAAATTAATACTACTAGAAACAAATGAACAAAATTTAATATTTTCATATATAAAAATAAAGTTTATTTTACATGCATGTAATAATTAACTTAATTGAAGTTTAAGCAATTTGTAGAAAGAGCCTATTAAAATGATACAGAAACAAAAAAGTTATAGACGTAATTTAAAAGGTTTTAAAAAATTAAATTAAAATTAAAATATATATATTGAAGGTACACAAAGCAACGTTAAATATTATACCATTTTGTGAGAAAGTTTCTCTGAAAAGGAAAGCCATTCTCGCCAGTCTTCGAGAAAATCTATGAAAGTTTTGTGTTTAGCGCATCTTAAAGCAAGAGAAAATAAATATTTCTCTTAAAGTGATCGTTCAGCTTCCAATCTCGACGGCATAACATTTGGCGTTGACAAAATCAAAATAAAAAATCAAAAATTCCAAAATGCGATTCAGTTATAAAAATGTAAATTGTTTACTCACATCTATTCGAGAATGATATTTCTTAGTGACTTGTAATTATTAAAGAAACATGTTTTTTTACCAGCTATGGCGGAATCACATTGGCACGTGTGAAGTTTGTGACAATTTTCAAAAATTTTTTGCATAGTTGCAGGTTTTACATCGCACATCATTAAATTTATATCCTCGATGGTATCACTGCTCGCTAAACAAATTTCTTCTACGCCTAAATCTGTGATCTGCAATAAATTAATGAAAATCTGTTATTTATTAATACCCAAGAATTATCGCGTCCTGCGTTAAGAAATGATACAGTATTAGGTAGATTTCTTTAGGAAAGCTATATACCTATTGCAATGGGTACCATCATCTCATGACTTCCGGAAAATTTCGACATATCTTCGCACTTCACATCCTCTAGAACCCAAAACCACCCTTAATTATAAAGTTTATATCACTTTCTTGTGGACACGATAACTGCCGTAATTTTACAGCAATCGCTTTGAATTTGATACGTAAAATTTAAGAGCACAAAATCTCGGTCAAGTTTGTTGATGGGCAAAATAAGACCAGAGGGGCGAGAACAGAGGGATTCTTTCAAAAAAGTGAAATTGCTATAACTTTCTTAGTATATAAAATATCGAATTCATTTAAATTGTATATTATTCTTCAGATAAGGGCTTAAAACTTTTTTGATAGCACCAACCATTGGTCCTAGGGGTGGGATAAAGTGGTTTTCAAAATTCAAAAAAAATCATACCTCCCTTAAAAGGCACATTATCAAATCCATTTAAAATGTAAATGTTAGGGCTATAATTTCCCTAGAACTTTTGTTTGAAACAATTTTTGATATGAGCAACCCTTATGGCACAGTATAAAGAGGGACGCGCAATGTTTAATGCAAGTTCGTGCAATTGGAGTTTGCCTATCCCCTACATACGACAACAGCCAGTTGGCCATAATTTCTTTAATGCAAGCAGCATATGAATCCGAGAAAGTACCTTCTTTTGGCCATACCACTTGATGGAGAAGGTAACCTCCGTCGATAACGTAGACACTATCCGTTATATCGATTGTTACCTCATTTTAAAACCAATATTTCATTCTTTCTTTTAGTAATAAATATTCGTAAAATAAACATATACATATTTGAAGTTGTAAATTGTGATTTTTAAAAGAAAACTTACCATTTTGTATTAAAATTTGATAAATGACGAAAAATGTTGTATTTAGTTAAAGATTGTGCAAAAACTATAAGTAATATCATTTTTTTGTGTATAAATGTTTTATAGTAAATTTATCAAGGATCATTTCGTTCCTACCTACTTTTCATGTATCTTTAATGGTTTTCTGTAAAGTTCGTGACACTTATAGAGTTGCGCGGGGGAGCTCGCCCCGGAGGGGGGGGGGGAGTCGATAAATTTTAACTTCGCTCTATAACTAATGTATTTCGATTCATAAAGTGACTCCATATATTTTGCCAAATTTTCCATACATCGAAATCTAAAATTACTGTACTATATGGGCTGATACTAATTGAACATAATATTCTTTAAAACGGTGAAATCTATCCGGGGTGCCGAAAGGGATTTTACTATGAGAAACGATAGGATAATAGTTTAACGCTCACTGTCTCCAAAATATGATTAATTCAAGTAAATAACAATAATTTACACTTCCAATATATATTTTTTTAGATTAAAAAAATGTATCATTGATACAACATGAATGAACCTTGTGATAACATGTTTTTTTTTTTTAAATAAAATATTTTTGAGGTACAGAGAGATTAATCTATTAAAATGGATTAGGTCACGGGAAGAGAGATTTATTTCTAAAGCCAAACTTTCATACTCCCTTCAATCGGAGATTATGCGCCTGAGTTAACCCACCTGAGTATGCGCAACATTCACTCCGACAAGTTTTAGTGTTTTCAAAGGTTCTGCACTTCGATCGGTAACTGCAGAACACCTTTGTATATCCAGTACATTCAAACCCTCACAGTTCTCACATAAACAATGCAGTACATCATCATTGACAGCTTTGCAGTTCTTTGCTATGAACGTCCTGAGGCCTTTTACACCTGGACTCTTCAGTATCTCCATTATACCTTCAAAACAAATAATTTAAGTATTAAATGGCAATGCTACTCAAGATCTTATGAACAAACATGATAAAAAGGACTAAAAATATGTTTGGTGCGGTGGTCAGTGCAACCGACTGCACATTTGAAGGCTCGGGTAAGTTTAATGTGAAAACACCGAGCAGAATGTTTCTTTTTTAATTTGTTTCTTTCAAGCGTAAATTTTAAAATGAAAAAGTTAAAATATTTAAGTAAATGATTATGAGTACATTGAAGGAATCTACCATAATACCAGTGGTCAAATGCAGACTAACTGGTAAATCACTGTCAAAATCCTCTACCACGAAGCAACTTGGAATTACCCTGTCATCTAATCTTCATTGGTTACTGTTTGTTATACAAAGTTTTAAAGGTGCTGATTTTAAAGCGCGAGCATTGGCATACCAAAACATTGGTTTGTGCTACCCTCGGATACTGCTCATCAGTATGGGAATTTTATGTCCATATCTTAAAGACGAACTGGAAGCAGTTCAGAGAAAAGCAAGCAGACATGTCTTTAGGCGTTATGATAGTCCATCTGAATTAATTTCAATTCTTAATTAAGAGCCACTCAGAAGAAGACGTTTTGAATTCAGATTAACTAGTTTATCAACTCTCAGCCTTCTTATATTGGTCGCAATGACCATCCTTCCAAGATAAGACGTATCTTGAGAAAACGGAACATTGGATTAAATTCTTTTCTTTCCATAACATTTCCCCATGGGAATGCTCTTCATAGGTCAGTATTTGACCCATTCCTGGTTCCAAGGCTGTTTTTAAGCGTAGGCTGCAAGTTTTTAAGCATTAATTTTTTTCCTTACCTACTAAAATCAACAGTATCACCGAAGCTAGCTTTAGGATTAATTACTTAATAATAATAATAATACCTTCTGGCGAAGTGTTTAGATCACTAATATTTAGCTTTTGCAAGTTTTTACATTGCAATACTAATTTCAAGACCTCATTGTCCAGGGTGATGTTTGACAGATCGATGCTTTGGAGGTCAGGATGAATGAGCATCTTCACCACTCTATGATTCAGAGCAGACTTGGGTCTTTTGCACAAAATCTCAAAGAAAATTGTCTTCAATTTCCTGGGCAACATTTCGAAGCCCTTGCTGCAAGTTTCTAAATGATCTATTGCATAGTATATGCAACTGAAAATTAAGAAAAAATATATTGTTATAAGTAATTAAGCGTAATTTATTAAATAGATAGGACGAAATAATGTAGTGCATACTTACAGATTCTTTAATGATATCATAATGTAGGCAAGAGTAACCACCGCACAACGAGAGGTCGATCGATAGGAAGGGAAGGCGACTCCGGCGAAATGATCTGAATCTGATGCACCAATAAATATTTTAATTATAGGTCGTAACGCTCGAGGTACTATTTTAGCTAAAATACCGTATTTTTTTACTTGACTGTTTCACTTAACATGCATTTTTAAGGTTTATTTATGAGCAGTCGATGCAAGTAGATCTAAAATGGCAAACAGATGTCAGGGAAAAACAAGTGGGTACCTATGCTTACAATCAATCCTTAGATGGCACAATTTACTTAGTTTCCGGCGTTAATTTGAAAAATAGGGCCAACAATAATAATTGGTTAAGTTATAGCACAGTTTTTCTTTATTCGAATGTAAAACCGCGGATATAGTATCAGTATAAAGTGTATTAAAATAAAACAGAAATGCAGCAATTAAGCGTTTATTGAATGTCACTCTGCGCCGGTAGTAGCTGACGGTTCACTGACCTCAGTACTAGCGTTGCGTCGTTCTCGAATGAGCCGTTCAAACGAATGGCGTCTTTTATTTTGAATGACTGAGCACTCGTTCTTTCTAAAATGCCATTCAGTCGTTCAAATAAAAGCAGAATGCCTCGCTATCGTTCACGAGCCGTGAGTCGGCTCCGCTGAGCTGTTTGCCAGCTCCGCTACGTCGTTCGTTTAAGAACTTATTTAAGAACGTTATCATTTGTATTAGTAGTACAAAATCTGTTCTATAATAACAGAAATTAAGAATAACAGAAAACTGTTATTACACTTATAACATTTAACTATCCAAAGTGTAGAGTGTGAGATACTTACATGAAACATATCGTAACTCTACAAATAGGCAAATGAACCGGCAAAAATTATTAAATCCAATCATCAATTAAATAATATTGAATTTATTATGCACTGTTAATAAAATATTACTTGATTCGTATTAAATATTAATTCCGTGATCTTATTGACCACGTAAAATAGCTTTGTTCACACCTATTCCGCGTAAAAGAAGAAATAATAAGATCTAACGCCAACAAAATGTATTCTGAACCTGGAAAGTCCATGCTATTTATTTGTGTAACAATAAAATACAAGAATACCTATGACACCTGTAGCTATCATATAATACCAACTGCTTATATACATTGTTTAGTATGAGTAAATTATTTAATCAGAACCTGACGTCTTACAGTTAGGCCCAACGGGCGTCATTAAAAGCCACCCAGACTACTCGCGCATGTTTTACCAACTTGTGATGAATTGCTTCACATTTGTATTTTCGAGTCGAAAGATGTATTTGACGGACGGATAGACAGGCGGCCAAAGAACGGGGATATTAGCTACTACAATAGAGGTTACATTTATATTCGTTATATAAAAAAATAGGGGCGCCGCTGTGGACTCAAGCCACAGAAAACAAATATAAGATTGCAATATAAACCTAATGGTGTCGCCGACTAGAGCTCCATGGAAAGTAATTTAAATAAATTTTCTGTAGTATTTCCTAGGGTGTACTTAAAAGGAAGTGGTAAGAAACCTTTTTCTACTACACCAAAAAAGAAAAAAAGCATTGCAGGTACATATACCCAAACCAAATAAACGTGTTAATAAAAATCATAACAATCAAATCATAATAAAAAAATCATAAAACGTAGGTACCCGAAAAAAAAGGTGCAGGCCGCTTGGTCGATGCCATTAGTAGCTTGATCGTGGGGTTCCATAAATTTCCCGGAACCCTACCGAGTGCCCAAAAGCGGGAGGGACCTTCGCGAATCAAGGGTATATTTCTATTAGGGAAAAAACCTACAATATTAAAACCCTGAAATGCGAGTAAAAGAGGAAATTAATTAAACTCGACAGTAATCTTAATAACCCCACGCCGTTTCTATTTGGAGAACGGGTTTATCGATAGCTCAACTGAAATAATGTCATAATTAGACGACAGATGTACTTGTGGAGGATAAAGGATTTCATGACTTACACTACTTTTACATGAATGTAAGTATAGAAGCTGCATAGAAAATGTCGTTTATAATATTTCCTAATGATTTATTTTTCAAATCTGTCCAGCTTATTTTATTTATTTGTTTTAATTTATAAAAATATATATTTCAAAAATATATGGGTTAGGTTAGGCACTGGCTTTTATTGACGAACAGGGAGATGGAGCTTATGATACTCATTCGATCTGAGTGAACGATGAATGAGCGGCTCTTTCTTTGAGGCGAGCTGCACTGAGCTGCGCTCTCTGCGCGAACAGGTCTCTCTCTATCGCAGAAAATCGAATCAGATTACTTGAGAAAAAATGCATCGATTTTAATATTTTCAAGTGCTAACTTGCCAAAGTGAAAGTGATTCCCTAAAGATTTCTGTAACCTAATTGCTTTCCGATTATTTTTATTAACATTATTTTCTGTGTTTATTTATTTTTGTGTATTTTTTATTAAAATACATTTTTTATTTACAATTGTTTCTGTTTTAAAGCTTATTTATCGTGTATTTTTTATTTATTGGCTTCGATAAATATTTAGGGATATTTTTTTTGTGTTTGATTTGATCCCAAGCAATGACAGGCCCACCCTAGCCCCCCTCCCCCCCCCCCCCCTCCCTCCAGGTCACGCCTATGTAACTTTATTTATAAAACAGCAAATATGTAGTTATTAATTTGGTCAATTACATGAATCCACTGTTTAACAATTGAATTGAAAGGTAGGTTTATCTAGAACTGATTACATAAAAAAAAAAAATAAATGAGAAACGTAAATAAAATAGTTTAGGTTTGCATATTTACAGCGATAAAAATATTAATCAAAATATGAGTTTCTTCAAGTTATTATGATAAACATACATATTTAGGACTTTTACCTTCAATTACCTGTGTGAGACGAATATATTTTATTTACCTCATTTTTGAATGAATTCAAAGTACAGTTTAAAATGTCTAATTCCGAAAGATTACTGTAATATTCGTATCATATTCTATAAATTATTGCGTTTTGAGCATGTTTTGTGTTTATTTTATTCAATAAAAAAGAGCTGTTGATCTAGTAATTCTTTGGGGTACTCTAGTGAATACTCTGTAGAAGCTCTGGACAGTCTATTAAATTATTTAAGTAGTAAGTAAGTTTTTTTAAGTAGTCATTTAATTTAAGTAGTCATAAAAACAACACATAAATAGCTTAAATATCAACAGACGTAAATTTGATTGGATTTAAATATAAATGCTAAAAGTCTTCATTCTTTCTGAGAAAGATAGAATGAACGTTTCGCCCTCTCATCGACGTCCTCAGCCAGTGCCAAAGTCTCTCGGGCGCAGAACCACAAAAGCGTTACCTCTGCTCATCTTCCACTCAAACTCTGAGGTCATACCGGCTCGTCACCAGCAACAATACGAAGGCTTTAGGAGGAAGTGAACTGGAATCCGACAGCTTCCAGTCCCTTTCACTGCACCAACTAGAAATAATGTCATTCATTACTAGTAATTGTATCGTGAATAATAATAATAATTAGTGGCGCCGTCGTCCATCGGCAGGTAGGTAGGTATAGTCAATTTGTCACTTGTCACCGTTCGACGGTTCTCGCTCACTCCACGCCAATGAGTATGCAAAGGTTCCTTGGGCAGGAAGTTAATGATTATTACGCGGCGGGTGACAATAGTCGATAGTTCCCATTGTTGGAACACAATACGTAATATTTTTAAAATAGGTGTGAAAGTTGATATCCATATAATCCCAAACTTTGAAAATAATTTATACATGTATTGGAAAAAACTGCTAATAAATTGGCATGGCTTAAGTGCGTTCATTCTAAAAAAAGGAATCACAATTCTTTTTTACAATTCGACCGACGGTCTGAAAATATTGATCACAATTTTTTCAAAATGTATCCGCCACCCCTATGGCACAGACCACGGCTATGGCCAGACCTATGGCTATTAATATGTAATAAAATCTTACTTTAAATACATTTAAAAATCTATGAAATCATTCTAAATGTGGAAGTATCGCATTGTAAATTTTTGTGAGCGGTCTTCTATACTTCGCGTATTGTTACAATCCCTCATCATTCATGACGATCAATTTTTTTACCATTAAAAAGACTATTTTTTTTATAATTTAACTATTTTTTAGGGTACGAGTTTTATTGACAGCTATTCGTAATCACGAGCCAATTTGAGATAAAATATTTGCAAACGCCTGCGCGTCGCATCTTCCTTATTTGGCCGTCTGCCTTTGCGGTGAATATCGTCAATAATTCATTCGATACAAATGCATTCATCAGTGAAATACAACACAAGAATGTTTCCAGCTTGAAACTGATTTTCTTGGTCTATCCAACTAATAACTTGCCGACCGACGCCTCTATTCGTGCATGGGTGTCTACTATCTACTATCTACCTACACTAATCTACCTACAGATATTGACTGTCAGGAACATCAGTTGCGCTACAGCTGCTGATTGAAGAAGTGGAGGCTTTGGAAACGGAAACTAGTTAGTAATCAGTGACGTCACTAGGTTTTATATCCTGTTTCAGCGA
Organism: Neomicropteryx cornuta; assembly: GCA_020383195.1. NCBI lineage: Eukaryota > Metazoa > Arthropoda > Insecta > Lepidoptera > Micropterigidae > Neomicropteryx > Neomicropteryx cornuta. The sequence continues at coordinate 21,608,327 of JAHKQU010000008.1, read as the reverse complement.
TTTATTTTTGAAAACTTGTCACTTATGTACTACCTAGAAAATAATCGATATTTATGTGACCGTCATATTATTATATAAAAACACAAAAAATATGTTTTGATTCGAATAAACGATATGACTATACTTGCAGGCACCAATGCAATAAACAGCTGTTTTTGATCGGCGATAAATCTTGCTGGTGCTACTATTGTCGATGCAGCTCATATTTCGAGCAGTTGCAGATTGGCAGCCCTGCGAATAGCGTTCCACCTCCACCACCTCCACCACTGACATGACCACATCCTCCGCTCGTCTGTGGCACAACGCATGTGTCCATTGCGGCGGCATCCTCTCTCTCGCCCTCTCGCCCTCCGCCCTCGAGGGTCCCGCGGATGAACGCATTTATCGCCATCGCCAAATGGAAGCAATGTCCATTCGTAAGCTTTTGGTGTGCGCAGTGATTCTTGTCCATCTGTCGGTGAGTTGCTAAAAAGCCTTTCATTCGAATTTGGGCCGATTGGCTAATTATTTACTTTACAATGTTTATTCCTAAGTTTACTCCGTTTGCACATGCAGATGCTGTGTTCATCCTTCGGAATATTCAACCTCACGGGAGTGAAGGACACTTTCTTAAACATCAAGAAATTTCAAGTTGACTGCTCTGAGAATACGTAAGAAGTTAATATATATTCTAATATATATAATATATATTTATAACAAAACATTCAGTTTCTATTTGATTATTCACTAAACCTTTGCGGGTTTTTATGTGAATTAGTGGTTTTTATTGATTTGGTATTAAACGCGACGAGCAAATGAAAGCTCAAACTTTCTTTGACAGAATGGCGCTGGAAGCTAGAAACCGAACGTTCAAGATCTTTCTGTTATTGGATGCTTAGGATGAACCATTTTAGGGTCTTGCGCGATATCATATAGATACCTATATAATGCGCATTTCGAACCTTGTTTGCTAGAAGATTTATATTTAGGTACTATGCATAGTATTCATTACTTGTTGCGAGTGAATCAATGTTATTGAGACATTGTGCTAGAATTTTATGATAAAATTTTTGAATCAATCGTCAGAGTACCTATTCCTATTCACATAAAAACAAAAGGTTTAGTGAACAATCAAATCAACCTGTATGTTTTGTTTAAAAACAAAGAAAAAAAAAATAAAAAAAAGTCCCTAACCAATTACCTTTCTTTTCTATCGCAGTAATCGTCTACTGTACCTACTGAACATCGTCTGCAGCACAGCCCAGCCGACCAACGTGACCCTCAGGGACGCCTGCTACTCCTGCTTCTACCAGATCAACTCCCTCCCTTCAGTAAGCTCGCATTTCTCATATATATATATAAGTGCCGAACACACATTTAATATAAAATGAAGTCTTTATTGTTAACTCCCTATCAGAATGTTTTTAGGTATTTATTAACAATTTTTGAAATGATATTAATGATGTGCTTTTGATATTATTAACATTTAAATATTCTGACTCTTTACCATACCCACATTCTGAGTCGTTCCTAAATTGAACAAACTCAGGCCGAACTCCTAACCCTAACTGACACAGACCCTGGGGCAGGGTTTATTTTAGGCACTTTCAGTTGTGACGTCATTGTTAGCAGAGTGGTGTCGTTGATTTTGCTTAAAATATCATTGGCAGTATCCGTATTAAATCGACTTCTAATCCACAACGGACCCTATAAATATTTGCCTCTGTAGAGGCCAAAATGTTGAGGATTGTTCGTGATTGACGTTTTAATGAGAACGGTGACCAAAAGAAAATGAACTGGAAATTTGTGAGGTAAGAAATGACAATGTTCTAAAACGGGACCTTCAGGGCCAGACCTTCGAAGGATCGAATCACCATATTTGTGTAACAGTCAATGGTGAAGTAGTCTTTAAGCATGCTTTCCACTCTTAGGTGAACCTTTTTAGTAGTTTGTAATTACTTCACGTTTAAATCGCTAGTGTTTTTCAACTTTTAGGGTACTTCGCAAATGAACTTGCTGAGCGTCTGCGCTTCACAGTACTTCACCAACACGGCATACGCCGCGTGCGCCTCGACTCTCACCGTAAGTACCACCCTCTCGCTCCCTCACTCTCACCGTAAGTACCACCCTCTCGCTCCCTCACTCTCACCGTAAGTACCACCCTCTCGCTCCCTCTTCTCTCACCGTAAGAACCACCCTCTCGCTCCCTCACTCTCACCGTAAGTACCACCCTCTCGCTCCCTCACTCTCACCGTAAGTACCACCCTCTCGCTCCCTCTTCTCTCACCGTAAGTACCACCCTCTCGCTCCCTCACTCTCACCGTAAGTACCACCCTCTCGCTCCCTCTTCTCTCACCGTAAGTACCACCCTCTCGCTCCCTCACTCTCACCGTAAGTACCACCCTCTCGCTCCCTCTTCTCTCACCGTAAGTACCACCCTCTCGCTCCCTCACTCTCACCGTAAGTACCACCCTCTCGCTCCCTCTTCTCTCACCGTAAGTACCACCCTCTCGCTCCCTCTTCGCTCACCGTAAGTACCACCCTCTCGCTCCCTCTTCTGCACGCCCCTAACTTCTGAGACGTCCCAAATAATGGGTCACTTCTAATCACAACCTTTGAAAATATTCGCGGGCGCGATTCGCATCTTTACACAGTGTTAAAATTGAAATTTAAATAGGTTTGACTATAGTGTGTTGATATAAAGTAATCGCAAAGGATCTTTTTAAACTTTATCCATTTAACCGAGAATAACTAGTTAAAACTTGAAATGCTGAAATGAAATGTTTTTAGAATCTTTTAGTAACAGGGGCGAATCCAGAAATCTTTCTCGGGGCACACGGGGGGAAAGGGCCGGGTGGTATAGAGTTTCCCGCCTCCCATCTTAAGCGGGGGATCCAAAATTTTAGAAATAAACGAGGCATAAAACTCAGTTTTAGCCTATTTTTAAATGTTTTTATTTAGACCCTAGTAAAAATAGTTCGAGATAGTGATTTGCACCAGTAATTTTACAGTAGCGATTCTGCTATTAATTCTCAATATTGGTGATTGTTTCTTCCCCAGTGAGAAATGAATATGCCGCCGATACGTTGAGACGTTTGTCCCTTTACATTGAGAGTGACAGTGAACACCCGAGCTTTGTTATTTTACACTCAAAGTGCTTGTTTTTGCGTTGACAGATGACCGTCACGAACGGACTCCCCGTCCAGGCGAATCCAGGACAATGCTATCTGGGCTTTTGCCAGTTCGTGAGGTGTCTCAGAAGGATTAATTCGAACAACTTGGTAAAACAAAACTTTATTAAATTATTAAATAAACAAGAATGACTATGACAACCTTTCTCTATCTTATTATATCAACTGTTTATATATTCTTTAGAAGTAGTTAATTATTTAACTAGAACCTGATTTCTTACAGCTAGGCCCGGTTGGTTTGGTTGCTATGGGTTGATTTTATTTCGTTTATTGTGTCTGCGGCATTTTTGGGCTATTCGATGTGATTTGGATGGCTATAGAGGCGACAGTGGGTTATTTATTAGGTCTGAGTAGATTAAAATAAAAATATATACAATGATATCATGATATTCTTTCTACTCATAACTTTTGACACTAACTTTTGACCACTCTAGTTTTTTTTTTGTAAAAACATTTCTTACTTTCCAAACTCTAAATATTCAGAATTCGTCGTTCAAAAGAATATCATCTCTGAGACAGTGACGCAGCGAGTGAGTACATATTGCTGTGATTTGGAAGTCATGTGTGTAGGCGCCTTATATACGACCTAACCTGTCAGACGGGGTGTATTTGGTCATCCCTGAATTACCTGCAATAAGCCTAAGAATAGGTTTGTATATTTTATTAATAAATAATGTTTCCACCGTTCGCGTTGTGAAGATAATTCAGTGCAGCCGCGAGGCGCGGCCGGGGGTGAACATCACGGCAGACGGGGACAGCCTTCGCTTCTTCGTCAACATGACCAGCTGCGTTCTCGCCAGGGCCAGGTTTGACACCTTCCTCCATCTTCCTCCACCTTCCTACTGCACGATATCTCGCGTAATAGTTTCTAGGTACCCGGAAACGTATTGATAAATAAATATAGGCTAAATTAATCTTTGTCAACATACTACTAGTAAGATTTATTTATTATTTATTTATATCGTCTTTTATATGCACTCTTATACAGCAAAATAGCGGTTACATTTATATCATATATTTTCATAATTTGTTTAAACGGTTTAGAACTTTATTAGCCTCTGTTTTACTATTAAAATAAATTTAATTATGGAAAAGTGAGAATCTGACCTTAATTTCTTTTAGGTTAAGTACTCCGAAATGGTGACAGAATTCGGCAGCCACTTTTAAGGCGAAGCACTTGATTTCTATAGGGCGTCAGGTTTTACTCTTTGCGCGATCAAGCAATTGTTGGTTTTTATTTAATTACAGTTTCGTAATATAGAAATGAAAAAACAAACTTAGACCCTTCATTTGTCTTTCGATTTGTCTAATGTCTTTTATAAGAGAGCGATTCTATAAAAAAAAACTATTAGCAGTTTATCATTTATTAAATTTTTCAGAAATAGAATTGAATTTTAAAAATCTTATTTTGTTGAAGACATAACATCAAAGTATCTAAAAATATTTTTTTATGATTAAATATCCAATTGTTACCAAATTCTGGCCATAGAGAAAGGGTCGAAATGAATCTAAATTAATATTCATCCTTTGGCTTCGCCTTAAAGTATTGTAAAAACGGGATCAAGATATGGTTTGTCGGCGGTTGCGAAAAGAGCACAAATTTGTAGCGTTTTTATGGCATAACATTTTAATGGAAGGAACATTTGTAATAATTTTAGATGCGGAGCTTACAACCCGATAACTGGCGAGCCACAGATCCCGGGATCCACCCTGCAGAGCGGGCCCAAGGGCGCCGTCCAGGTCCCCGTCTTCAACTCGCTGCAGGTGTCGGCGGCCGGAGACATCCGCGTCGTGTCCTTCCCTTCCTCGGTCATCGTCCAGCCCTTCTACTGCGCCGCCGACAATTCCTTGACGCAATCCACCTGGACGAATTCTGTTTGTTGACGATGACAACTATATCGACGACCGATCTGTTTTCTTTCATGCCTAAGTACCAATTAAGATTTATAATCGGAGGGTGAAACCAACTATAAAAATATTATATCTCATTTCTTTTTTGTTCTTTTCGGCATTAAGGTATTTGTTTCACTAGAGACGCCATTGAACGTTTACAATATTTTGGTACAATACTTTTAAAAGAAGATTTTATTCAATGAACTATTATTATGTCCAGCTTAATAAACAAATCACATATTTCCGGCGCTGGTTTAAATTATAATTATTGTCATCGAAGCAAGATGGAACTATCGGAAGTGGTTGAAAAATCGAAAGCAATATTTGCGCCCAGAGAGAGGAAGAAGTCAAATACAATCTTGTAAAAATAAATAATTTACAATCATAAAACTAACGAATCATTAAAATTTATTTCGATATAAATATTTGTGGTCGATCACACGGTTATGTAGACCCGTTTCCTGTGCAGCAACGCTGCAATGACGAGCCAAAGCACCGCTCCCGAGGAACACTCCAGCAGCCTGATTAGGTGGCTGCTCATGGCTCCGAGGCGCCAGTGGAAGGGGAAGGCGGCGTACAGCAGCTGATGGCCCACGTAGAGGAGCAGCGCGTTTCGGCCGGCGGCCAGGAAGGGCGCCCCCGACCAGCGGGGCGCCCATCGCGCCCAGCGGCGCCCCCCGCACTCGTCCGACAGCGCGCTCAACACGGCTAGCAGAGCCGCCGATATGGCCGCCGTCACCAAAGCGAATGATAATGACCTGTGGACGTATTTATTTATTTATCTCAGGAAACAACAGCTAATACAAAAATAAAGTTATAATAAAAAATACCAGAATACAAAATACAGCATAACTCCTTAAAAATAATATATTATTACTCTAGGGTTAGAGCTAGAGTAGATACTAATTAATCTGTGCCTTTACAATAATATCATAATATTAAAGACAATGTTCTTAGCCTGTCGTCAATCTATGGATTAATAAATGTGTGTTTAAATAGTACGTACCTACTTATTAATGAATATTGTAATGTATGGATAGTAAATTTAAAATAAAAATAGCATTGACGTCTCTGTACTGCCTTGAGAAGGTCTGCATATCACCAGTGGTCCGCGTACCACAGTTTGAGATCAAATACTATAGAAATTAGACTGCCGGGACAGATACGAAAACAAACGGAAGAGATGCTTTCGCTTACCAAATGCTTTTGTTGAGTGGTATGGGTCCGCCGTCTCCGAACGAGCCTCCGCAGAGAGCAGCCCCCAAGGCGCCGACCACAGCAGCCTGCAGCAGCAGCCTCATCCGCGCCCCACGTTGGGCGCCACGCGCTATAGCGACACTAGCGCCTGCCTGCGCTCCTAGCATTACCGTCAAAATCGAGGGGATCGTACTCATCAGACCTTCAGGGTCTACGTTCAGGCTGGATGAGTAGACTTGCTTCACCTATAACACGATAATTACATATTGTTTAACTTTTCAAAGAGTACGCTACTTCGAAATGTAATTTTGTTGTGTCTAAGTGTCGTTTACATGCTCTTAAATAACCAGCAATTCATAATATGTTACACTTTGTTTGTGTATGTTTGTTTTTTTGTTTGTTTCTTTGTTTGTTTGTGTAACACTTTGTTTTGCTAATGTAATATCGAATGGGATGAACTAAGGATGCTGCGATGATGCAAGAAATTGGCTTTACAACATTCGACCGTATATTATGATCTCAACATTTAGAAAATACTAAAAACTATTTTCGTACTGTTAAATACAAAATAAAAATAAGAATGTTTCGTTTAATTACTTATTTAAAATCGTTTTATAAAAATCTTTAATGAATCAAGACTATGCATTCCGATACGTATTAAAATTACATTTCATAGACTGTACAGTGCAAGAATTCAGTCTTGGCGCGAGTTAACTGGTATGAATAAAAGTTAAAACTAGTTGTATGGTTGTAAAACATATTATTTATTGAGCAATTTTAAACAAACCGACAAAGTACTCACTCAATTGTAACAACTTCAAACATGCTCGTTCAGATAAACCGGATTTGCTACATTATTCTTTGCAAAGAGCAAATAAATATTTTTCACGTAATAAGGACCTACGAAAAAAACGGGTATTCCAACATTTTAATTAAAATCCTTCATTAAACAGATAATATGTCCTTCGGCATTTAGCCTGGTTTCAATTTGGCACGATGCAAAAACAGTTAAATTTATTATTTGGAACGATTTTATTTTGTCCTCGTTTCAGGAGCATTTTGAATTGTTCGTTTGAACTAGCTTTGGGACGGCCAGCAGACATTGCATCAAGCGATGGCTATATTTATGGTTATATTTGTGATTTATGAGTAGAAAAATCAAATATGAATTACTCTAAAAAAAATACATTCCATTCTATCCTCTGTCGATCCTCCTAAGATCCCCCTAATTAAGTATTATTTAGTACAGATAACTCCTCAAAGCCGAGAAGAGTACATGGTTTGTTCAAATAATATCCTGTTCAATGTAGGCCAAAATGTTAATTGTCAGCCTATAATTTCCATAGGAATTTGTTTGAAACTTTTTATTTGATATATTTCTTACTTTCCTTTGTATCTAAATTGTTCAATAATTAAATACATTTAAATTAGAATTTCATACGAAAATAATTTTACAAATATTCAATATTATAATAATATGAAGTGACGTATTTATTTTTAATTTGCACTATGATTGAAATGTAAGAATATACGTTGATCAGTTGATAAGGCAGATGGTAAATAAGGGTCACCTCCGACTTCTGGTAGAGATGAGTTTCCCCCAGGATGAGGGCGTCCAGGGCTCGGCTGACCCCGCCGCTGCAGCCGACGTGCGCCCAGTCCGAGTGCATTCCGCCGGGGCCCGCGTAACCCCTGAATATGTTTGAAAGTTCACATTTTTGCATTTAAGATAAAGGATATCTCAGATGTGATGATGATTACAAAGATAAAAAAAATGAAATTAAATGCATCGAACCTTTGTCTAGTATCACTATTTTTTGTAAATTTACACTGTGTATTGTTTAAAAAAAATAATCTTGCGGTGTCTATATTTATTATTATTATTATTTTATAATAGGCAGGCTTATTCAGTTTCAAAATTGTTATTATGTTTTCCTTTTTTTCCCTTAAATGTTCATCTAGATTGTTTTTAAATTGGTTAATTGTGTTTGATTCTATAACACTTTCTTGCAATCCATATTGGCGGCATATTGGTATATTTATAGGGTTTTTTAGGCCATTTTTGGTCGTAGATTATTGAAAAAAAAACCTCATGTAGAGATAAAATTAAAAAAAAATCCATTCCTGATTACTTTTTTAAAATTTATTTCAACAGTTCAAAATAAATTATTTTGTGATTGCGTGCGTGCGTTGGGCACAGCGACAGACCAAGAAGAAGCGTGCACTAGTTGTGTGTGCACGGCGCTCTCTTCGCACAGTATCGGAATTTACCGCGACGGGAACGACAGAGTGGGTTCCAACTTTTTTTTTTTTTTTTTTATAAGTTCTTTATTTATAAACAAAATACATATTTAATTTGTTTGTTCACAAAACCCTTGCGGGTTTTTATGTGAACTCATTCGTTCCTAATTTAACTTATTTAATAACATTTATATATACAAAACATATTCAATATTCACTTAAAAAACACATTTAGCAATGATGAGCTACACATGACGGTATCTCTCCAGACTGTCTTTAATTGTTTATTTATAAAAAAACGGTCACTTCCAGTCGCGTCGGTGTAATTATAATGAAATCGGTACGAGTACATCTCACACCGGTCGCTTTGAGTACATTCATCCACAAAAATACTATTTACAATATATTTTTTTTAATTCTTTTTTTAAACGTAATTCGATAAGTTATTAGATTGCTTTATATTACTCGGAAGGTTATTAAATAAAATTGGAACAATTCTCTCCAGCCTTCTTTTGCCATATTCATTGTTGAATTTGGCCACTTCCAAAATTCCTTTTGTTGTTTGCCTTGTTTTTATACTGTGCGGTATTTTCTGTTTATATTCCATAGAGTAAAATTGTTCCAATATTACCTGATAATCAATTTTTTTTCGATTGGTAATGTATTACAATATTTAAATAACTTATTTTCCTCACTTTTTAATTTATTTTTAATTTTTTTTGTTACTATAGTTTTTATTATTTGAAGCTGAAGTTTTTTAATTTTTTGAATGTATGTTTTAAATGTTAGACCATAAGTACTAATTCCATATGTTATTCGTGTTTCTGCAAGTGATATATATAATAATCTTAGTATTTTATAGGGTACTTTATATCTTAAAACCGATAGTTTGCTTAGTATTGCACGTAGGTTTTTACATACTTGTTCGATATGTGGACCCCAATTAAACTTTTCATCAATGGTCAGTCCTAAATATCTATTTGTAGCGACCTTATTTAAGGAGGGACAAGAGCAAGGCTTTTGTATGCTATGTAGACACGCGTCGAGGTGTGATTTTAATTCTATACTGTGGTTGCTTTTGTTGTGGGTGCTGTGAATATGAATGTAATTAGTTTTACTTGAATTTATGACTAATCCACTATCGTGAGCCCATTTGCATATTGAGTCGTATGCATTTTGCATTTTTTTTTGTGCTTCTACGATATCATTGTCCGCTGTCACTAGACAAGTGTCGTCCGCGAATTTTAGTATCTCACATTCTTTAATAACTCTGGCCATATCCCCTTTAAACCCTTTAAAACAGTTTTTCTAATTAATAATTACAAAAGTTATGGAGTATTTTTTGGTTATGGAGGTTTTTAGGTTTTTAACTTAAAAATGAATCGTTTCTATACTTTTTAATACAATTGATTGTTATGTTTTTTCGTACATTTATTAATATATTTACGAGGACCAAAAATCAAGACGCGTCGGTCTTTTTTTATTAACATCACTCTCTGATACTAGAAAAAACACAAAAAATAACACATTGTAATGTCATATAAACAGGTACCTGGATTATAAAAAGTAAAGAAAAACAACTTGTTTTAATGAGCCAAGTAATTGATTTATCTTGGGGTTAAAATTAACTTTTATTGTATCTTAGTGCGGTTCACCTGGGGCATCCAGGAACTGGTAGTAGGTAGACGACGGCCGTGTGGATGCCGAGCAGCATGATGGTAAGGATCCACTGCGGGCCCACTCCCGTGACGTCCCAGAAGAAAGCTGACAGTTTGCCCTGAAACGATTGGCACACATAGGTCGTTATTAGCAGCATAAAAGCTGCAGAAACAGTATTATCAAAAGAAAGCCTTACCTTGGCTTGAGGTCGATACTTTTTAGTGAAGACCGCAAACATAGTGGCGACGACGAAGTAGGTGATGGCAAACCGCTGCAGCACTCCGAGAATCCTCATCTCGGTCAGATCGGGGCCAAAGGCATTGGAGAGGGCCAGGCCTATTATGAACAGGAGGCAAGATCGCTGAAATGAAAGAGTAAAAGAGATGACAATGACATGCATGAGTCCATGACAATGGAAATGGTTAAAAGAGACCGACCGAGACAATGTCTCTGTCTCCGTCTCCCGTCTCGATGTTCTTCTAACATCTGAAACTCTAATCTGCACATATGAGTATGATACAAAAACATGTTTTGCTTTAAACATGACCAAATAATCTTCCGAGTGATCTACTACACTTCTTAGAAACGAGTTTGCCCGGTGAACATACACGGAAGTTAGGGAAAGTCAATATTTTGATGGTCAATCGAAAGACCGGTCCTGTCGAAGTACAGAAATCAGAGAAAAATAATCGTCTTTTTAAAAAAAATCTTGTCTGCTAACTTGATTTTGATTCCAAATGTTAACTCTAACAACCAATGTAGTCAGTCAAGGGGCAATAAAATCACTAAATTGGGATTTCTTGCATCCAACCAGAGCCAGCTTTAACCTAACCTAACCTAACCTTGCATTTCATCATCATCATCACAATTTTCAATCATGACTAGTCATAGACTAGTCTCTCCTATAATTTGCCGTGAAGATAAATTTCTTCGCGTTCATAATTTGTTTCGTTGCTAAAGTAATCTCATTTTCTGTTAAATATTTTGATTCAAATATGGGTTCTATAAGTGTTGCTATAATCAAAGGCACAACTAATCGCTTTTCATGGTTTCAGCAAATAAATAATGATTTTCATCATTTATGTCTCTATTCTCAGGATTATGATGGCACGTACTGGTCGCTCTTGGTCTCATTGGCCGCTCGGCAGTAGTCGAGTAGTCGGTGCATCCTGCAGAGACCAATTTAAATAACTTATTGCGTTTCTCTGACAGGGCCGAAAAACTCGGTTGGTTTTTACCGAGACCGAAACCGAACTTCCGGTCGGACCTTTGTGGTGCGAGTGGAGTTCTCTAACCAACCCTCCCAATCGAGAAATGGCTCGAATATATTTAATAGCTAAAATATCTATGATAAAATTGCTCTACCTTGGGTGGCAAATAAATGTCATTATAATATGCAGTTTTATATAAACCGCCTTACTAAACGACCGAGTTGCACTTAAGGTAAGGGAAAGGTATGGAAAGGTGAAATGGCGGAACTTTTATCCGTAAGCATGGACCACACTTCTATTTATATTCAGAAGCATGCACATTCGTATGCAAACTTAAAAAAGGTGGTGATTGGAATCGATAAATAGCATTCAACTCAAATGTCAACGTTGGCGTTTGTGCAAGAGTCGCGTCGCGATGAAGGTGACAAGGCAAATTGCAACATGGCCGAGGAGTGAAGTCCTCGCAAACGCCAAATGGCTTATTAATCTGGGATTTACATATAATAATGTCACGAAAAACCCGTTTAGTTTTAAAATCACACCAAGATAAATATACAATATAAATGAAGCAATAAATACGATTGATAGAGAGTATGCTCGATTATACGAGTCGTATAGAATCGAAAGCAGCAATCTGCCAAAATTATCATTTTAGGGTTTTGTATCGATTTTGAAACATCTTCATTTTTACCACAAACTGGAGCGAAAAATATTAATCTAAAACAACAATCTGACCCTATAACCCGTGTTTAAAATATTAGGTTTGGATCAAAACAAACAATCTGCAGCCATGTTAGAATTACTTATAAAACTGATATTAAATTATGTTCACTTATCTACACCTCTGTGTCATGGTGACATCATTAGCAACATGTTGGACACAAAAACGGCAATTTGCAAGACCCACTTTCAAAAACAACGGGAAATAAAAATATCGATGATATTACCTTCTTCTAAAGGTGAATTGCTTTCATTAAATTGCCGCAAAACACATTTACTGCAGATTGCTGCTTTCGATTCTATACTACTCATATAATATGATATTATTTTCTAATTACCCTGAAGATGTTAACGAGCATGGACAGCCTGGTCGCGTCTTTGCTGAGCAGGGCCTGCGTTTGCAGAGGGATCCCGACCCCCATGATCCACAGGAAGGCCGGCAGCACCACGTCGGCCAGGGTCAGGCCATCCCACGTGGAGTGCGCCCCCCACCGATAGCCCCCCATCCCGTCGTTCACCAGGATCATCACTATCACGTTAATTCTAAAGCAAAAACCACAATTTTCAATTATTTACGCTTTTCTAATTATTATTATTAAATAGTATTAGTGCAGACTGCATATTTGGCAATTGTATCGCAGAGTAGCTACTCTGCGATAATATTATTAGGATTGATAAATAATGTTCTGAAGAGTGGATGCAGAATGCAGTGCTGCAGGTACTTTTCTTTAAATACTACTGTTTTTGCTACCTAATTTCTTTTTTTATAGGTGTTCATTTATATATGATATACACGTCAAACATGTTATTTAATTTAATTTATTTATTTAATATATTTAAGGGAAACATTCAGTATACAGCGTAACTTAATTTTTAAAACAGCATATTAAAAACATAAATATAAACATATTTATTAATTTGGCCAATTACATGAATCCACTGTTTAACAATTGTATTGAAAGGTAGGTTAATCGTTACATGAAAAAAGAAAATAAACGAGAAACGTATATAAAATAGTATTTGCATATTTACACTGATAAAAATATGTTTTGATTAAAAAATAGGTTTGTTAGAGTTATATAATCCTCATGCTGTAACCAACCCGAGATTTATATTAGGAGTATTCTAAACCCTATGTAACACTATAGGGACATTTTACTTAAATTTAAATATTAAAATCATGACACGATATGATGTATTTTTTTCTTTGTAATGTTATCTGGGGAAAAATAAACGTCACTTATGGTGGCATTGAACTGAACTGAAGTTATCAGCAGCTTGTTATTTATACCTAACTGTATTTTTGTGACAGTGTTAGTCGGGATGTACTACAGATTCTCAAATGCTCACCCCCTGAAGATGTCCAGGGACCTGAGTCTGGATGCTGTCGACGGTTTGAGGGTGTCCATCCGGCCGCGTCTCCTCACAGCCAAGGTTAGTGCGCGCAAAGCTGAGAAGGTCAACCAGATCACGCCGAGTGCGCTCAGAAACACCCAAAGGGCTAAACCAGTAACAAAATTAATCACTATCGGTAGATGCGCATTCAAATGAAAAGTTGCGTGCACATTACAGGACTATTTTGTTGCGTGAACTAAACAACCAGTAGCTAAACGTTTAGCTGTCACTGTATCTACAAGAATTTCCTGTAGAGCGCACAGGATTTTTTGCTTATGATATCGTAAGTAAGGAGAGTATATTTTTATTTGATTACAAAAATAGTGTTTTTTATTCCGGCACCCCTCGAGATAAATCTGCGATGCCCGCTCCATTGATTCGTTTAAAACTTGTTTGAATGATAACATTACTAAAATGTTACTCAAAAGGTTCCTTTACGTAAACGCCGTGGTCATCATACTCTTAAGTATACTTTATCAAATTCCTAACTCAAAAAATCAATCCATATTTTTGAATTCTTTCTCTTTTGTAATGAACATGGAATGTCTCTTCGTTCCCAAAACAATGCCCCGTTGCCCAGTTTTCACACCCTGCCCGCGACATCTCCTTCTGGAAATAACTCGACGATAATACAAGGCTAGCGATGAATATCGAAATATTCGAATCATACTTCGAAAAGCTTACTTCTCAATCTCATTCCGAAAAACCTAATATTTTGCTTTATTATTGCCATCATATATCAGTACTAACAATATTATAAATTACAACTATGTAATAGTTTGTCTAAATAAGGCAATAAGTTCCCCATATACTTATTACTAAACTTTATTATATAAAATGAAGAAACTAAAATGTGAACTTACGTTTGTAAATATCGACCGGTTCTTTGAGGGTTGTGAGCGTACAGTCAGTGTCGTTGACGTCCAGCCGATAAACTCCGAACTCCCCCATGGAAGGTTGCAACTCGCAAAGCAGGTCTCTGCAATGTGCAAATGTATGAAGGTTTTGGTTCTTTATTGTTTTATTAAGGATTAATGTAGTCATTTTGGCCACCAGAAGAGACGATACATATCCTGTAAAAAAATAGTGATGAATATTTGAATATTGATATTTTGAAAACGATTTTTGAGGCCTAGAAATCCTAAGGGCCTAAGGAACTTGGATAAACTTTAAATGTAGGTGCTTAACTTCACTAGTAAAAATTACTGAAAAACGAATAAAAATGGAATAGAGAGCAGAAAACTGCTGAAGGGATTATTATTGGTGTTAACAGTTAAACTAAACTATACTATAAAACTAAAATAGTTTTCTGCTTAAAAATTATATAGTTACTATTTACTTAATATTTACATGCTTTTATGCAATTAAAATCGTACTTACCAAGTTTTAGAGTATCGTGACATTTAGGAAAACAAGGCATTGTTTGTGGAACAATGTGGGTAATGGAAGACATTAGGTGGAAATAAGTAGAATGCGGTATTTAGACGGATAGTAACACCAAAACAGTCTAGCAATTGAGGGCAGTCTAATCTGTGCGTAAACGAAGTGTTTAAGTACGAATAAGACAAATCAATTAATACGCTCCCGTTACTTAAATATTCACAATTATAAAACATACGCTTGGATCTCATAATCGCTGAATTTAACTCTTATGAATAATTTAAAGGTAACTGAGTTTAGTAGCGGTTTTTGAATTCTTTCAAATTGATCATTGTAAATTGAGTAAAAAGGATTCCAGGATTAAACGCATCCACATTCCGATTGCAATTGCCTGAAATAAACCCCAACAGCTTGTAGCATTTGGATGTGGTGCTATCAATATGCAAATTAAATGTTACTTTGTATCAAATAAAACGTCCAAATCTTTAAATTAAGTAACTCTCGTTAGAGTCAGATTATTTGTTTTATAAGAATACTGTATGGGCTGACGTGATCTGCTGAATGTCATAGTGTTTGTTTACCATTTACAAGAAAGAATCAAGAATCAAGGAAGAATTTATTGTTTTTACAATATTCAGATATCGAGAAATAAAAAATATTAGGTTATGAAAACCGTCACTAGCCCAGCCCTATGTTACCTCTATTCAGTTCCACGATCAGGCAGCACTGAGGTCGTGGCGCGGACAGCGAGTGACTTGAAGAATGATTACCGTGATAATGCTGCAGTGATGATTTAAAGGAAGCCCAAGGATTTGACAGAATTGTGGAAGCTTTACACTCACATACATGGCCAAATTTGAAAAGAAAATCAAATGGAGTTAACTCGAGCGAGTCAGAGTTAGTAAGAGATGAAGAGAAGTCAAAGAGGGATTCTATGATGTCGTTTATTCATATGAAAGGTGTTCAAAAAGACATGATAATTTTTTCGAGTTGAGAATTCAATTAATTAGACTTAAGCTCTCACTGCAATGAGGTAAGGAGAAACGTGGTTAAACTTACTTACAAAGGTGTAGCCGGAGCATTTGACAAAATAAACCTTATTATACCACCTACCAATTAGCTATACCACTGGAGGAATACTTCCAAGATATAGTATTTAATGAATAAATAAAGAATACAAAATTTTATAGATGTTCATGTTTATTAACCAAAATCTTCAAAATAAATGAAATCAAAAAGCACACATTAATACGAAAATCGATAATAATTAGCGCAACTCGATTGACTTTGGTTGAACAATTGTTGAAAAGGTGTTGAGAGTCGAAAGATTTACGATTGGATCTTGGACACAAGGAAAGGAAAGTATCCATTATTAGAACTATTTTTTTTAACAACTTACGAAAAAGGGATTACTGTTTTATTTAAGGCAATTTGTATGTAAGACGAAAGTAACTTCATTTGAGGTTACTAATAAAGTGATATTAATTAAGAGTTTTTTGTAAGCCAGTTTCAATGCCTGATTTACGAGTATATGTTAAAATGGTTTCAGGTCAATTTTTCATCGGTTTTCTGTTAACTTACCTTCTATTGAAACGGCAGGAAAACCAAAATAAAATGTTTTATTATCTCAATCTCGTATATAGTCCTGATTAATTTGTATTCGTTAAGTTTACGAGTGGCGGGTGCTATACTAACGTCCGGTTATGCTGGGAGACTGTTTGGTTGTCCTGGTCGAAGTAGACTCTCCAGGTCAAATGATCCGCCGTATTGACTGCCAGCACTTTATGATGAGCTCCTTCGCTCGCCCCCAAATATTCTTCCGTGCCATTATCCAGCGGGCTGGGTACGGCCACCAGGCGGCTGAATGGACACTAAAAAGTCATCATTTTTATCATCGCTCATAACGTATTCTAAAAAGAATATTTAATTTTAGAAAGCTGAATATATATAACATCACACTTAATACTTACAAGCCAAAGTGTTAATTAAATACCAGATTTTCCTTATAATGACCTTATAATTTTCCATAAAATGACCGTGAATGTTGAAAATCAGTTATTAGATTTTCTTTATTTTTTTTTTCCTACTTTGGTCTCCACGCAAATAAAACATAAAATGCCGACTGCGACGCCCGTCTGCGTGCAGTCGGCATAACTGCACGTGCAGTCGGCATAACTGCACGTGCAGTTGTCACGAATGCAAATGCAGTTGAGGAGAGGAGAGGAGAGAAGAGGCAACCAGTTGATCCATAATGAAATCAATATCAAGATGGATTCCAAAGAAGAAGCATTGTTCTATTTTATTTCACTAATTTAACTGCATTAAATGAATTAAAATTCAATGTTTTTATAATACAAAATAGGGTATCGGCAACATCGGTATTGTTAAAAGGCTATAGTAATATGATAGAGGCACACTTGAAAAACTGTAATTAAGCTTAATAAATTATATACCAGTTTGGTAAATACAAACTTTGAACTTTTTAATATGTTTACGAAGTTGAATACGACGAGGTCAAACAACAAAATAATATCAATAAAATAGTAAAATAATCGAATAACCCGATTTAGTAAACATTTAAATTTTAAAGTTATTTCTTGGTGAAATGGCGAAAACATTCTTGTAGGCTGGACGGATTGTGGATATGCAAGGAAAAGTTGTCTCTGATATTTGGAGCCACCAGGCCGGGCCCACAGCAGTGTGCTCACCGCTCAGCTGAGGACATTCATTCGTGATTTGAAGTACGGTTTGCCTTGAAGTGTCGCTGACTGAGATGCGAGAGGACAATAATCGCCGACGCCATGTATTAAGATAAGATAAAATTGAATCATTCATTTCTAAAATCGTAATAAACAAGAATGTCTTATAAAAAAAACACAGGCAGGACTGCCGACAGAAGTGAAAACTTCAAAAAAAAACTGTTTTCGCCCGGAATCGAACCGAGTACCTTGTGCATTGAAGCAAATTAACCTACGGGAATTGATATGAGCGACGACAGGAACATGTCATGACGCCAACCCATTAAATTTTCCCAATTGAAAATTCGCTCACACTGCCTATAGAAGTTTTGACTTTAAAAATATATAATATTTTTTTTTATACATATCACTATACGTTGTGCCGTTAGACGTTTGGTCGCTTCTACGTATTTCTATGGTTCCGTGCTTCTTTCTGGAAGTGTAAAATTATTTTACCCGGGAAATCGAAACTGTTCGAGGTTTTGCCGAACGAAGGTTAAGTTTTAAATCGCTGTTTTGTGCTTGATAAATATTCAATTTAAAGACAAATACTTATATTACATCTAACTAGGGACGCGACTGCCTTTGTAAATATAAATATTGCGATTTTATAAGGGAAATATTATTTTTAAAACTATGAATATCAAATCATATTAATAGTCAGCGAGTAGATATTTTCGGAATTTCTAAATAAAGCTTGTTATGAGCGCGAGGCGATGCAATAATTGGAAGTATTACCTTGTGACATTCTCCGCGAAGCTGATACACCGACGTGGAGTTGGCAGCCCAGTTGGAGATGTTCACGAAGGCCTCGTCCACTTTGAGTTCCGTCAACTGCAGGCCGAGGAAGTCGTCCGCCCCCGGATCCTCGAACCAAGACATGGCGTCGACTCGGGTCAGCGAACTTCACTAGGACTAGTCTTATCACTAAGCAAAGTTTTCTGAAAGAGGGAGTTTGCTAATTTTTATGAGTTATTTAGCGATCTCTCTATTTCATCTGGCAATTCAGAGCAGGCGATTGTGAACTCACTGTTGGTCAATTAAGAATGCAAACTTGATTTATGATCGAATAGGTCAAATATCGAGAGCCTTGACGCGCGTGCGAATGAACGAATGAACGGCCGAACGAATGAACGAGTGAACGAGTGAACGAGTGAACGTATTATCCGTTCGGCTGTCGGCAGCGGAGTGGCGCTCCACCTTCGCGGTCTTTAGAAAGTCGTGCCGCCGTCTGCCGGGCGCTCGCGTGACTCCGCGCAGTGGAACGGCCGGGAGATGAGATCCAGGCCGACTCTCCACTCTCGAGATCGTCAGCTGCGGCACTCGTCGCCGATCTCCCGCCCATCACCACTTTCAACTCCGCTCAACTGCACCGATTTTAAAAGACATTTTAGTCCGTGCCGTAGAAACTGTTCACAGCCAATCATTAAAATTGCCCAACAAACAAACAATTATTAGGAAAGCAATTATAGCTGTTCGGTTGGTATCTGATCTTTCTCGTATTGTAGCTAATTGAGATCATTAAAGCGTTCTATCTGCTAGTAGGTTTCCAAGTTTTAAGTATTGGCTGTCAAAATATATCTAAATGAAGTGATGGTGATTTAACAATACACTCGTATTACAAAGACAAACTGTAATATTTTTTTGAGCATCAATTTTAAATGATTTATATAAATAACAAAAGGTCGCGGGTTCGAATCCGCACATAGTTATACCATTTTTAACACGTCATTACCACCATCTCCCCTGACTCTAGCACAGGCACATTAAACCTATTTGAGAAGACCTTAAAATAATTCTATATGACCTAGAACATCGCAATTATTTAAAAAAAAATATGTATTTATATGTACATAAAGTACGAAAAATATTATTTGTCGTCGATTGTGCAGAAAGGTCAAGCAGGTGAGGAAGGATGGGAATCCGGAAGGATTCTGGAAGGAAGTGGAAGGAAGGAAGCCTTGCGCGAAAACGTAAGCTTTGAGTACTCTCTGGGCAATGAGATTATTCGCAGATGCGCCGAAATTCGCGTCCTGGGGGTTTTGTTTGACTCACATCTAACACTTCATTTGCACAGGCGAACCATAGCTACGCGTGCCAATAAAATGTTGGGATTCGTGCTTCGAGCCCGCTGTTTAATTTTTAGTCAGATTAATATCAATATTAATATTAATGTCAACTGTAATATACAAAAACTAAGTAATTTCATAAATAATACCAATACAAATACATCTTAAAAGTCTAATAATGGAACATTAACACAACACAAGTGCATTTTTTCATATCCGTAGAGGTTTTCATGGCTGCAAAAAGTTGTCGTTGAATTGCGACCTGTCCAGGTGGTATTGAAGAGGTTCGTCAGCCAAGTTTGGCGGAACGGTTGGTAGCAGTGGCTTCAGCTGGTAGGTCACCGGATCTGCCAAGTGTACCCTAAAGTATTCAAATATTTATTAGCTAGTAGGTGGCTGGCACAACATACGACAGTTAAATCTGTTATTATTAGGTATACAAATATTTTGGAGTCAACTCTTACGATATTGTTGGTATTGGCAAATGGTAGCTATTTAATGGTGGTTTAATGATACTATTGTACATTGAGTGTTGGTTGCGTTTGTTTGGTGGCTGGCGGATGGTGTGGTAAATGACTTCGATGGTCTGTATCTAGTATTAAAATGGTATCTTAAGTGCGGTTCTCACCCTGTGTAGACGAAGGTCTGCTTGAAGGGGTTATAGAGATGCCCTGAAGAGGGTGCCGGGGTGGGGGCGTTGAGGGGTACATCGCGAGCTGACCGGACCATCCTGCCGAATCGTTCCAGCGACGGGCCCAACGGAGCTCGCCGGCCAACCATTCCTGCACACTTCACAAATTTCAACTGAGATCCAAATAAATATCATCCAAAAAAGGTCCTTTAATCAGTGCAAATACCTGACGAAGTGGTCGGGTAAGGAAGATGCAATTTTAGCAGCATTCCGTCGGACGAAGGCAGCGACACTTTGGCGTGGGACGAGGCATTTTGACCTTTGGCGTGGGACGAGGCATCTTGACCTTTAGCGTGGGACGAGGCATTTTGACCTTTGGCGTGGGACGAGGCATTTTGACCTTTGGCGTGGGACGAGGCCCGCCCGGCGCTACCGATTTTAAATTCCTCTTCTCCTTTCGAAACTTCCTTCGACAGTTCCTTAAACTCGACCAGCGATCTCCCTTTGTATTGGTAAAAATAGTAACATTAACAGAACTGGCTATCTAACTATGTATATTTTACTAGTGGTCGCTCAGTTCGACCGTCATTTATTATTTTTCCAAGTTTGAGAGCTATTAAGGTTCTTATACCTCTATAATAGGGTGAGATTATAATAGCATGAAATTTAAAATTTAATGTTAAAAACACAATTACAACAGTTGGAAAAAAAACACAATTACATCTTGTAATTTATTAAATTTAATTTATTTGTAACACAAATTTATTTGTATAGATCAATTTTAGCTTTCTGCACTCCTCCATATAAACTTTAACCCTGCCAAATCTCATACTCCTCTGTAGGGGCAATATGCTTAAAAAGTTAAAATAATAGTAATAGTTAAAAGAAAACACCTTTCAGTTGGTAAACTAAAGAACTCGGTTACCAAATTCTGAACGGATTTAGGTAAGCATTGTATCATTTTATAGCTCAAGATGATCCATATCGCCAAACGATCGTGA
The DNA here is from genome assembly GCA_020383195.1 of Neomicropteryx cornuta. NCBI lineage: Eukaryota > Metazoa > Arthropoda > Insecta > Lepidoptera > Micropterigidae > Neomicropteryx > Neomicropteryx cornuta. The sequence continues at coordinate 21,587,022 of JAHKQU010000008.1, read as the reverse complement.
TTTTTCGAAATTCATTTGTTATGTACACGAAAAAGACATAAAAAAAGGTGTTGTCTCCTTCTTTTGGTCAAGGCTAGAAGGTTGGAAAGAGATAGTATTTCTCCCAATTGCTTCTACGTGAATTGCGCCCTTTGCCCTTTGTCGCGTCACTTTTGATAGGTACCTGACCGCGACCTGACGTTTTGAGGTTAAGCTGTCAGCTTTAGGATTAGAAGATTTTGTCACGCGCGTTTGCTTGAATCCAAGATGTTCAAAATTTGCAAATCCAATTCATTTCGATAAGTTAAAAAAAAATAAAAAACCACGACGAGAACCACAGATGACAACACCCTCATACACGGGTCACGGCGATGGGTTACTGAAATCGCTCGTAACTATAATTTAAAAGATATAGATACGGCATACGGGATATAGGGTGAAAAACGCACTACGCCAAGTACGCCACTTTGCGTCGATTACACTCTTCGCGTACCTCATGCACGGCGGAGTGTTGCGGCGCGCGGAACGGCGGGGGAAATCTACCTGTCGGGTTTTTACAACGACGATTCATATGATATGCCGTATCTATAAGTTCGTTGATTTTAACACTGACTTAAGGCTTATATCGTGGTTGTTTTGATTATTGATAAGGCGGACTTTTATCTTCGGTTAAGTCTGACTTAAAATTTAGGTTAGTCTTAAGTAGGGCTTGAAATTTCGGTCCTCAGTCCCGGTTACCTTCTAAGTACCTTTTCTCGCGGCTTCCTTCTCCAAAATGGGCTGAAATTCCCTCAAAAAGCCCCACTTCTCAGGCCAAGTCTCGGCCATCAGCCGTTCTTGCTCGACCGTGTGCACCCTGCAGGCAAGCGTAACAATCATCATCATCATCAATCCCTCTCCTTGCCTTGCGAATAAATTCCGAATGAATCAAGTTTTGTAGGTAAAAAATACTTACAAGATGGCCTGAGCTCTCACTGGGTTTAGCTTCGTCGCGGCCGACATCTTGCCTGCAATAAGTACATACTTTATTAATATAGTAAAATAAATGATGAACTCTTGAAACTGCGCTAAATTAATACTATAATGTTCTAATTAACCTTTTTCTTCCAAATGTATATTATTTAGAACTTTGTTTACATACACGATGTGAGATTTATTGCGAATTAATAAAAATTACGTACGATCAGATAAAAATATGAAAAAATAATTATAAGAATTAATAAAAATTACATAAAATCAGGTACATATTTATAAAAATCACCATTATTTGTTATAATTTTACATAAGTAAGTTTGAAAATATCTACTTTAATTACATTAGTCTTTGGTTAGAACTAGAACTTACCAAAACCGAACTTAAGTTATTTTAATGCGACTTAATAAATTAAATGGTACATATTTTCCCACAGAAAAGTCACTGTCAGACTCGTTTCTTCTTTAAATTAAATAAATTATTAAGGAAAATATGTAATTATTTGTATATTATTTTTAAATCACTATTTTTTAACGATACCTAGAAATCAGATTTAATATTTTATGCAGACAATCAATAAAAATAAATGGACGAAATGAATGTTTCGGCCCGCGACTTCATATCACCCGAATGAGATGATAATAGTATCGAGCGGTTGCCAGGGCGCCGAACGAGGCTGTCACGGCCTGGCACCACTCGATTCAAACGTGGAGCGGCCAGAGGGTCGCGAAGGGCGCGAAGGGCGCGAATGTCAGTCGAGCGCCGCTGTCAACGCGGACCGCTGCCGCCCAGCCGAGCTCCGATGTCGGCCGTGGAGCGCCGAGCGCGCGCCCCGGCGCCCTGGCCGCCCCAGGCGCCCCAGGCGCCCCACAAGAAGCTGAGGCTGTCTCCTCTGCCCGACGACGACTGCGTGAGCCTCGCCTGGCTTCTTAATTTCCGGTGAGCCGTTGCATTTAGGTTTTGTGTCAGTGCGTCATCAAAGTTGCTGATATCTTGGGACGCAAACATTTGTAAAGCTGTCCAGTTTTCCGGAGTATTATTTCCTCGGTGAAACTTTTACCTAAACTTTGAATGATCTGTATTTAATGAAATCACATCGATATTATATCGGTGAGAATTAAATTAAAAGCCGTTGCACAAAAAAGTTTTATTTCGTTATTATTTCAGTTTTATTTTACAATATTGTAACTGGAAATAATAATTTATAATGCATTTGTTTCCTGGATTTATTACTTCTAAACATTGTTCTTACTTTCCGATACCTTTATAAGCGTCCTAAAGTCTGTCGCACAGAACAAAGATATAAGTAGAAATGGCGACATTTGAGTATCCTTTCTCATTCATACGCACGGACTCCATTGCTATTGTATTCTAAGGACATTTATGGGCAGTCTTCGTACTTGATCTGTCGAGGAAATACGTTTTGCCTCGACATACTTTAAGTTCATAAATTCACGCTTATTTGTGATTTAGATTGGACTCCTTAACGGGAGCCTGCAGTCGTGAGTCATCTCCCCCGGCGCCGTCTCCCCCGGCGCCGTCTCCCCCGGCGCCGACTCCTCCGGCACCGACGGTCGGTCGTTTCCCGCCCGCGCAGCCGCCCGCCCTCGCTTCTTCGCCTGCCGCCCTCAAGCCGCCTTACACCTACACTGAACTCGTCGAGAAAGCTCTCAAGGAAAAGGGTCAGCTGAATGTCTCCGGCATCTACCGATGGATTTCGTTAGTACCTCGCCTATATTGTTTCAGTTGCTTCCTCCACCTCAAGGTTTTAGGCAGGTAGAAAAATGCCATGCATGTGATGATTTTTATTGAGTTTTATTTCATTTAAAGTATGTCTAATGCAATTCTCCTTCATTCGTATGGCTTGTGTTGTCAGAGAGGCGCTATTGGGCGCAGTTCCGATTGCCTTATTGTCGTTTTCATGATGCGAAGTCGTTCATTACAGGCAAACAACATTTCGTGTATATCTTGTTAGTTAACTCAGTCGACAGTGTTGAGAGAAGCGCCGTTGAATATTCTCAACGGCGAAAAATGACCCGGCCGGATTTGACACACTGGGGATTCGAACCCGGGATCTCTGTATTCAGAAGTGGTATAAGCGCCTTCTATGTCGAATGCAATACTTATACATCATTCGACAAATTTTGTATGTGCATTTTTATATATTATTATGTTTCACATTTTGCCATCCGGCAAATAATTTTTTTTTTTACATATTTTTGTTTTTAGCTAAATAAAATTATGGATCAACATTTTTGGTGGTGATTTTTAACAGATACGAAAATCTGAAAAATAATGATATTAGAAAGAACGCATTCAAAATGCACATATCGTAATTAGTAACGATAGCAAAACAGTAGTATTGCAATTAACAAGATTCAATTTTAAAAAATATACTTTTTGAATTGAAGTACTTTCATAGTTTTACTGGTAAGTATGGTAGCACAGCAAAACGTACTCTGTGTGGGTATATAGTTAACTTTTTTTTACATATATAGATTTCTATGTTGATTTACCATATATCGTAAATCGCTTACCTAAATCTTAATAAAACTACATTTATTTGTTTCTCGTTTCATAAGCGCGTGACCTCAAATAATGCTATTTCAAAAACATGGTGGTTTTGTTTTTTTTTTTGTACTCTGCATTATGTTTCCTTCAGTAATTCCCTAGAATAATAAATTATCTGTAATGCAAATAAACTAGATTACCTATATCTCTTAGAGTCTTTGAAAACCTGTAAACTTCGCATTTTTGCAGCATCATAGCCTTAACATTTCGTAACCAACTGGATTAATATCGTAATCGCCGGCGCCGATATTAAAGCTATCGGCAGCAATGAAGCGAATCGACCATCGACAATCGATGAGGTCGATCGGCAGGCGGTCCGTCGCCTGGCAACCGAAGCATAAACAAACCACCCCCTCCCCCCTCCCCGTCTGTCCTCATGGCAGACGGCTAATTAGATTCCTAATCGGATGTGAACTCCAACAAACACCGTGAAGATTGCAGATTGCAGCTATCACAAATGGGTAATCAGTAATGTTTCAGACGAGCATCAATGGGTGAAATTAAAGGCAGCAATGTCCTTTTAATCCCGACGGCCAATTCTACATCTTAGGTGACTTCAAACTTCCAGAATTAAAGTTTAACAAAATGCGTTCTTAAAAACAAGCTTTTATTTAAGCGCTTGAATGCGTATACAAAATTCGTGTCTGTCCTGTTGACCTTTGAGGAGTTGCTTCATCTGAAGCCATCAAAATGCATCGTCATCGAAACTGAACCATGCTAAATTTCAACTCCGTAGGATAAAAGGAAGGGGTTTTTAATCCAGCTTGCAAAATTTGACCTAAACCGACATCAAGATCATTGCATATCTGAACTTTATGACGCTTGCCTCTTAAACTCTCGTAACATAAGAAATAAAAATGACTTTAATTGTTTAAATACGCCATACTTCCATTTGTTTTGTCCGATTTGCATTAGGTACTAATATTTGTATTGCAAAATATAAATGAACTAATGAGAAATTAATGAAAATAATATGATTTGCAGAGAGCACTATCCCTTCTACAAAGCGACGGACGAGCGCTGGAAGAACTGCGTCAGGCACAACCTCTCCATCAACCCTCACTTCAGGTTTGGCCTTCTTAACACTCAAGTCTAACAATTGAATTGAAATTCATTAGGGAAATGGTTCCCTTGAATTGAATTGAATTGCCATCAGTTGCTTCTCTGTAATACATTGGTAAAACGTTTATTTAATTGCAATGCAACCGCAATGTTATTTAATAATGCTTACCAACACTTAGAAAGTATTTTTTGCTTCAAGATTTGGAAACAAATTTCTTATAACCTTACTTTGTTGTCATTCCTTGCAATAGTTTCTCGGTGAATGGTTATAGTTTGTAAATCAAAATAATTTTACATAAAAATTTATAATATTTGTGTAAAAGTATTAAAGGAATGAAACTATGAGTAATCCCAAAGAACCAAGAATAGTTTTATCTTATCAATTCGTGTGATTGTGTTCCAGGAAGGGCGCGCGCGCGTCCCGCGGCGCGGGGCACCTCTGGTCGTTGGCGGAGTGCGGGGGGGAGATCATCCCTCTGCGCAACCCGCCGCCCGCCCCGCCCGCCCTGCCAGCCCCGCCCCACAGGGACAGCGACCAGGCCGAGGTCGCCGCCGCGGTCTCCGCCCTCGAGGGCGCCGACGGGATTCACAGCATCATCGAAATATTTCCCGATAGATCATTTTCTGGTACCCAAGTAGCTCTCTATCAGTACTGCATAAACTATATCATTTCACCTTCTGCTGTTATCAATTTTCTATTTCAATTTCAATGTTGCCAGAGGCAATTTTTATTCATCAAATATATACAAATACACTGTAAATAAATCCGGCCAAGACGGTTTGATAAATGTAATAAAATAAAATACAAATTAAGTTAACATAATTCGTGTAATCTAAAAAGCGAACGTACGAGTTAATTTAATTACGATATTTTAATCAGTTTTAGTATTTTTTTTTTAATAAATTCTTTTAATTTGAGTTTTATTAAAGCGTTTTTTTTTCAGTTGTCTAACTTCTAGAGGTATTTTATTAAATAGGCTGGGTGCAGGGGACTCTTATGGCCATACTGCAGGGGGTGATAGTACATGTCAAACCAATCAAAAAAAGGGGGGTCACAATCGAAGGGTTCCGTAATTATTTCAGATTGAACGAATAGGGACAGACAAATTGCATTATGTTAGGTAGTAATATGGGTAAATTTTGTTATAAGTAGGGTTTTTTATTACAAAAATATTATTATTATGCTCTGTATGAACAGATCTTATAATGCGAATAGAAAATTCAAGTCCACATTATCATTTTAGTCTATTTGCGGAAGCCTAAACACTAAAAAAATACAAAAAAACATTTGAAAATTATAAAAAAGGGCATTCATTTTAAAAAAATGTAGTAATAACATGTAAATATTTTGGAACTTGTGAGCACAAACGCTCAGGAAACAGCGCTTTTCACTCGCACACTTCATTAATGAAATGGCTGAGAAGGAAGGAGAAAACTAAATAGTTAGACTATGCATAGTTTGAAGCCACCGCTGTATAATTTCGATTACACGAAAAATACAACTGTCACCGACTTAAGGCGAAGCCAAAGGATAAATATTAATCCCGATTCATTTAGACCCTTTTCTCGATGGCTGCCATTTGGTTAACATTGAATATTAAACCATAAACAACAAATGTTTAAATAACTTGATCTTATGCCCTTAACATAGTGAAGGCAATTTTTAAAAATTTAATTCTATTTATGAGAAATTTAATAAATATGTATATAGAAACTTAAGAAAAATAGTAATTGAAATGCAATTGAAGGGTTTAAAACATAGTATAGTTTGTCTTTTTCTTTTCTATATTATGAGCTGCAATTAAATAAAAAGCAAAGAATAAAACCCGACGCCCTATAAATATAAAGTCAATACGAGAATGCTTCGCCCTGAAATATCCTGAAAACCATGTTTCGATGTTCACAGCGTTCCTGAACCCCGTGTCCTCGGAGCAGGTGGCCCGCGAGTGCGGCCTTTTGGCGCCCGACTGACCTTAAGGACATCGGCGGACTATAATTTGTACCTAATAGTTTATAACTATAAATCCCGATCGAGTGATTACATTTTATTTTCATTGTTGAGTAACACGCAGGTGGAATCCCTTACTTTAACTCATTTAATGTTTTGTGTTTCTACCTACATATTACAATTTCGTTATTTTTAAAATAGGAATTGATTCTTACACATGTAAAAGGTGATATGATAGTGTTTTAATTTAAGAATACAATTAATAAAAGTTTTTTTAATATATCATATTTAATAACTCCTAAATACACGCTCCTGTGGTACCAACTTGCTATGGGTTGCTTCATTTCCTATCTCCACTTGTGCCACGGTACTTTTAGCCCATTCGACGTGCGTTTTAGATGACCATAGAGGCGACAGTCAGTTATTTCTCAGGTCTGAGTAGATTAAAATAAAATATTTTAATTAATATTTTGATTAAAATAAAAAAACATACAATGGTATCATGACATTCTTTAACTCATCATAAATTTTAATACTATTTTATTTTTTTTTTTAAATTTTGACCTAATTCGTGATTTAATTATTACTAACTTCTCCCAAATTAATATTCTTTTAATAACTTTGCAAAAGTTTCACAATCTTTGTCTTAAAATACCAACGCACAAAACCGCGGATAAAATTTCTAGTTTAGTTCTCTATTAAATCAGTTTTTTTTTGTTTCATGACTTTACATTAATTTTAACTGGCCAGTAATAAATAATAAATAAAAATCAGTAATTAAAAAAAATAGATACTGGCAGACGTCCTAATTAAAAAGCTAATTTTTATTACAAAAAATGAAGAATTCTCCAATCATCTCAGAACGCGTGTAACGCGTTCATTACAGTCAAGTCATTACAATGAAACATTTATTATAAAAGCGCATTTACTATACTAATCGCGTCGTACCGACTTTAATGGCCGATAAAAAAGCATTTCTGATTATGAAAGAATTAATTCTCCCTCCGACGCCGAGCCTTGCGAAGTACTTCCTGACATTATTGGTAAGACCCAGGCAGTCGATATATGCGCTGTCCATTGCAGTTCTAAAGTACTCAAACATGAAATGACACTTAAAAATAAAACTATAAATTATTGTAACCTAAAAACATGTCATACTAAAATAAAATAATTTCAGTGAGCACCACAGCACAGACATCATGGTTGACTGTGATGACGACGATCATGTCGAAAAGGTTTCGAAGGGATGCGCGGCGGGTCGAGTTCGCCTCTCGAAGAGGCTGTTCCTGGGCAGGAGCAGAGGAAGCCTTTCCTCCTCGGAGGACTCGCCTCGGGCTTACGAGAGGAACTCCTATTCGAGGTCATCCAGCGCTCGACGCTTGGCTCGTTTGGACAAAATCACTACTACCTCCTTTGTTAGCTTACCGGCGGATGATAGTGACGTCGATAAATACGAGAAGTTTATCAAAGCTGAAAAATTAGCAAAAAGCTTACAAAATAACCTTCATGAATTCCCGTTGGAATTGAAAATAGCACATACTATACGGCTATTGCCACTTTCGCGTAAATATGATATGCATAAAACATCTTTTTATTATTCTTCTTTCTTATATTATCTGCCGGAATACAAACTTCATATTTAATGTTATTTTCAGGGGTTGAAAATGAAACTATTTTACTTTCGAAGGATTCTACTGATAACACAAACGATGATAATAAAATTGACGTCAAACCTTTCGTCCGTCGGTCTAATCGTACGAACGCATATTTAAATGCGATAATAAAATTGATACAATTATCTAATTACTGTCAGGAAAATCGATTAGCTGCAGATACTAATTACAAGCCGTTACATTTCAATGATGACCGTCCCTACGAACCATCCCTATCTCGGCAGCCGTGGGCATCAGGAGTGGCCATCAGGAGCGCTGATAAGTCCCGCTGCGAGCGTGACGCCGTTTCGAGGGCGCCGTTCGTGCCGCTCGCAGACGCGGCGGTGCAATGTTCAGAGCGATCTTGGAATCGCCGACAATCCTCAAATGCATCAAGAAATAGAAATACAAAACTCGGTCGAAATGAGAAACAGTCTAAATACGCAAACCAAGACAGCTTTCCTGAAATGCTCGGACCAGTTTGCGAAGCATTCGCCGAAAGCCTTAACCCTTCCGTTATAAATGTCGACCGTAAAGCTCGTGATGCAAAATTAAAAATATACGGGTCGAAGAAGAAGGACCAATCAAACCATTCCACGAGGTACACGACAAAAGCTGGTGAAATGCTGCCAAACGATCCTAAAGAAAATATATCCAGGGAAAATATTGGCAATAGCCCTTGCAAGGAAAATGATAATCATATTTTGTCAGCTTCATTGCGAAGATCTAAAATTTTAAATTCGCGACAAAGGCCAAATGACAGATTTAAAATGTACGAAAATATACGATTGTATAAAAAGAAAGTCAAGCAGAATTCATGTCGCAGTGTCAGGGTTAATAAATAATACGATATTAAACACAAAAATCACACAAAAATGCAAAACGCATAATATAAGAAAAAGATCAACAAAATTTTACATTTTGAATAAAATACCTGCAAGAGCAAATTGCTATATTTTTGCTATTTCATTCCACTGATAACAGTGAATTTCAGAATATTCCACAATATAATTCTATCATCCGCATATCATATCTTACCGATGATTATTCAATTGGTGACTCAGCTAGAAGAGAACTTATCAGGACGGACACTGCATTACCAATTTAACACGATTGACACTACTGTCACTATTTAGGCAAAATGTTAACAATTTATATTTATTTATAAACGTGTACTTTATCATAGATTGTATTAACAAATTCGCCCTTAATAAGGAATATTTGCAAACATTAATAATATCACGAAACCAATTTACAAGATGGCATAAATTTGAACATTTTTTATTTGTTTTTTTTTTCATATGCTCTGATTCGATTCTGCATCAAACAACGCAATGTGATGTATTTAGAAAATGTGATTTTTTGTGATGCATGAAAATGCATCGGAACCGATGTCTATTTGGCGCTTCCAAACAAAGGAATGCTGTCAAGGCACAGATTTACAATTAATTTAATACCATCACTTTCTGCGAACTTTTTTACGCAATTGGTATCCAAAAGGAACTATACCTATCTATAGTGTGCTCGGAAGAAATGGGCACGAAATGAAAAGTGTTAAGCAAATTTACAAAAGTATTAAGATATTGATTTTTGGGTGGATAAGTATATGCCTTTCATATGAAATCAAAAAAATTTACAACCAAAAAACCCGTCCGACAGTAATGGCAAATCTTATCCGCTAACCGTATCGTACGATCGCGACACTTTCTACAGCAATAAGACTACCCTACATTAAAACGATGCACAAGTAGAAATAATGATTATCATTCGTAATGGGAAATGACGTCATTACCCTTCAAAATGGCCGCCTTAAACAGATCGGTGATTGTGAACTATTCGAAGACGCTAAGACTATTTCCCTGGAAGCGAATCCTTCAAAAAGCGCTGGAAAAATTAAATCCTCAATGATTTTGAACTATAAAACAAAAGAATTTAAACTCAATTTAACCAAATGTCTTACTCCCGCTACATCTTTATTAGAAAAAAGGAAACCAAAGAACTATATCCCTTCTACTCGCAAATCAAAATATCGCCACCAAAATCGAAAAGATCAGAACAAAAAATCAAATCCAATCAAACGCAGCGGGTAAAAGCGACCAGCCGACATCGGACCTTCCTTATCGTGCTAATTCGTTAGGAAAGTTAAATAATATTAGCAAATATAAAAATTATCTACAATCTGAAACTCCATCGTGTTTAGCAAGGATGAAAAGAAGAATAAATGCATTTAAAAGGTAAGCAAAGTTATTTTTTTAAAAATCATTAAGTAATTCTGCATAATAGTAGGAATCTAAATAAAGTATATTATTTTTTTTTAGTCCCCGAAGTGATGAATGTTTCTGCGAAGAAAAAATCGATAGATCAACAAAAGCAGTAAAATGCTTCGCCGAATTGAAAATGAACAAAGAATATTATGTGCAAAGTCTGTTTGTGGTTTGTTTTGGCATTAAAGGAAAATTACAAACCAATAAAACAAAAAAAAAAACAACCCGTACGTTATCAACTTCTACCGAAATCGTATCAAATTTTATATCCCGATTAATAATAGCATATTGGACAATATAAAAATAAAAATGTTAAATTTCCTACTGTCAAACAAAAAAATAAAATAAAAAGTAGCTAAAGAAATTCAGATCTACTCACCGACTTAATACTAATGGATGTAAAATTCTAGCAAATAAAATGAAATCTCCCCGGTATAGCAAAAAAGTGAAGCAACTTGAAAAACAGCTTTTAGCTAATAATTCTGTTTTAGAACTGTCACGTGTTTCGGTTTTATGTGAAGTTTGCCCTCCCCTATCGAAGGAAAAAAGTGTTATTTGGGTAAGAAGAAATTGCAAATATGGTGATCGAAGTACCTGTAATTGCCAAAAAAATATTTTTTACAAAGTTAAAGGCAAGAAACTGATACATATAAAAGAAGATCCGTCAGAATGGGTGAAAATGCTTACTAAAATTGCAGCGAAGTTGGGCATCCCGTTAGGCCACCGTCGGGGACAAAAGCTCACAAGAAAATTCTGAACTTTCAGACAGAAATCAAATTTTCGATTATAGAAAAACAGATCATAGTTTTGAAGATCTTCCTTACTCTGAAATAAAGAATAAAAATCACAGGAAAAATATAAAATGCGATGATCCAAATTCGTTCATCCATTTTATAAATGCAGTTGATGAAATTGAGTCAATCGAACAGTTTTGAAGTGAATCCTAATAAAACCAACATTAAATTACAATTAAAATCATTTCAACAAAACGAAAAGAATGCAAAAGGAAGCGAGCGTATGAATTAAAACAAATCGACGTCCTTTTCAAACAATAAAACAGAAGCAATACCCGAAAAAAAGTATTTCAAACAAACGCAATCTACCCAAACAACTGCTAGAGATTTCCAAATAGTTATAAATGAATCCGCTCGCAAAAACGTAACCAAATATTTGTCACTGCGAAGGAAACGTAAATGTCAAAACAACCCACTTAATAAGATAAAAAAAGCAAAGAAAACTTTTCGACATAAACGATGTCAAATCTTTATCGTTTTTACAATGCAGAGTTTTAAACTCAAGGATCAGAATACTCAAATATACCGGAATCTTATTGAATCAATTTTTGAAGATTCAATTAAAATAAATGCAGATACATCTGCTGTCGAAAGTTTCACGGATCAAATGAAAGTTCAGAAATATTTTGAATCTAAATTTGCTTCAAAAAAAGAAAATAGTTCTCAATATCATAAACCAGTCACACGAGGCTTTGAAAAGTCCGAGGACAAAAAAACAGGTACGAATAAAACAAGACCTTGTAAAATTGAGCAAATAAGCTGTCGCAAGCAAATTCTCCAGACCTCATACATGATTATAATGCCAATAATAAGATTTCAGAAAATATAAAAATGTCACAAATGATTTTGACAGAGCGACAAGTGAAAATAGTAAAAAATATACCTATAAATCTACGAAATCACAACCGAAAATGACAAACGGGTCAGTAATATAAGTTATTCAAATGATGATAGTTTTTTGAGGTTGAGTTTTCGCAGGAATGAAAATAGAAACGAAATTAACAAGAAAGATAAATTGGTATTTTGATAAAATACGATCAAAAAAATACAATAAATACAATGTGGTGTTGACAACACGGGAAGCGGTGGAGGAAAAATGAGACAGAAAACTGATTTCATCATGGGAAATAATATAAATCCGAGCGTAGAATCTATTCCAAAGAAGAAAAATAAAAAAAAAATATTGTAAAACAAATTCCAATTGAAAATATTCAAAGCAAAAACAAAGAAAAATATAAACGTAACTTTATACACGAAATTGAAAGTAAAGAAACTTCTACAGATAATTTATATAAGTTTTACGATAGCAATGAAAGAACGTGTAAAAAAGTAGCAAGGACGAAAACATGCAATAAGTTAACAATAAGTTCGTCGGATCTTCAATTGATGCATTCAAAACTACAACAAAAACAGGACAACTGCTCTAATACTGATTCTTTCAATTCGGATGAGCTTGACAATTGCATTAACAGAAAATGAAGATCGTCGTAGTAATTCTCTTACTAACGAGCGAAACTGCAATGTGGCAGTTGACTGCCTTTCAAAACGAATAAAACGAATGCCAGCAGCTCTTACGATAACAGCTTGATTTCAGAAGACAAAAATCAGGAGCCGTTGATGAAACGCGAAACAGGAAATTACTGCAAAACAAATGCGACTCTTCGCGACAGGACCTCAGAAACAGAAACAGAAACAGAAACAGAGCCCATATCGAGCGACGACTTTCGGAGTATCTCGAAAGGCAAGAAAATGATTTGGATAAAGCGTAAATGTCAACCGTGTGCAAAAGATTATTAGTAGTTTGACCTGCCTATGTGTTTGAGATTCGCACACAATAAAAAAAAAATAACAAAAATGTCCTTGTTTAGACTCCGTCGTCTATCTATGTTTTTACCTTGTCGACTTATAAAACTCTTGTATACTTGTATACTCTTGTGTTCACTTTCAGAGAGTTCACGGGTGGTGGGGGCCGATGAGTATAGAGTTCCCCATCCTTACTTGGGCGGGGGATCCAGAGGACTCCCCGGAAAACTTTAAAAAGAAATGCCTAAAACCAACGATCTTTTAACCTAAAACACAGTTTTAAATCAATTGACTTGCGCAGTTTATGGCCACGATTGGAGGAATTCAATCACTTCCAGCACCTTTAGATATTTAAAAGCAAGCGAGTGGGTTATTTCGATGTCCCCTATGTTTAGTTGTCGATATAGATCAACCCACTAAAAGGACACACATGAATATAATATATAAACATATGAAAACACCTCTTTTTGAATGTTAAAAAATATAGTTTCTTACAATACCTATATTATTACGTCCAGACGAAAAAACATATTATTTATTTTTTTTAGTTTATATTATAGATCTTTGGTTATATTTCAAATTTTCACTATGCTCTACGTCTTTTTAGCTTTTCCTGATTTCTCATGTCACTTTTCTGAGAAACTTTAATTATTTTTGCGCAATATTTTATAATTAAATTATTTTTATTTTAAATAATGACTTCTATAATGAGTAGTAATAATTAAACATTAAATTGAATTTACTTTTATTTTGGTACAACTAATAAGCCATATTATTTATATGAAGTAGAAGACAAACGTCAAATATACATTAGCCAGTGTTTGTCAAAGTGCGGCCCGTGGCGAAGTTTTTTCTGCACCAAAACTTACAATTTTAGTTTAGATTAATTTAGAGCAAGGGGGCCTAGCAAAATAATTAGGAACATGACAAATATTTTTTTTTGCATTTTTAGAAAAAATGGAATTGTATTTAAATGAGCTAAAACCACGGTGTGAAAACCGACCAAATGAAAGCTCTATGGATCGAATATCCTGAGAACCAGAGTGTGTACAATTTTGGAAATGTCTACTAAAGAAATCAAATACCTAGGCACTTACATGATTGATAAGAATTTATTTTTGCCCAATTTGCATGATCGACATACATACTTGCGCGAAGCTTCATTTACCATACTGAAACCTATTTAAAACAAAAATCGAAATCGACTAGCAACATTTGCAATGAGAAAGTAACACAATCACATGTCTTACTGATTTTTCCTCTTTTAACTCGTAATTAATAGACAATAGTAACATTGTTTACAATAATTACAATTTTATATATTTTTAGAGGTATTTTCTTTGGCTGCCGTCAATACGATGACCGGCATTGCCAAATCGCATTTAAAAAAAATATAGTTTTAAGTAGGTACTCGATGAGACATTTATGATTTTAAAAAAATAATTTGGTTAAATTGGGTTTGTTAATTCGATGTGCAAACATAAAAAAATACTCAAAAATCTTTTGTTGAAAAGTAATTGGTTTTTATGGAAAAAACCCCTCGTTAGTAACCCCAAATTTGAATGGTGTGCTATCGGCTCTGGATCTTATCAATCAAAAAAGTTTGGCAAACGCTGGTCTACACTTTACTCTGAGTGCTTAGTTGCCGTTGTCACTAGTTGCCATCCGTCCGTCGCCGACACACAAACAATAAACGAAATCGTTGGTTGAGGTGATTCAGTGGCTTGATTCGTCTTCCAAATTAGTACCTAGTGGCGGACCGTATAATAGGAAGGAGGACCTAGTTCAAAGTCTAGATGGAAGCGGTTCAAATGACTAAGAATAATTTAAAATGTACGTTTGAAGAATGCTCTTCTTCGTTCTCTCGGCCCTTTCGTTTAGAAGCTCATCTCAATGTTCATCGAGGACAAGTGAGTTCATTCATTCATATAGATTTTAGTTGTGGTTCTTGCTTTGCGGTCGAGTCGCCCTTTCTATGTTCGTCCCTCCGTCTGGAATCCAAACGGGCTCGCTAAGCACGGCAGGGTTAAGGCGATAGCTATAAGTGCTGGGCCGCTGAGAGTCAAAGTAATGTAATGGCACTGGACCATATAACCCAAATAACAATGCAGAATTCAGCCAGGCTAGGAAAGCTATGGCAGGGCCGTACTCACGTCTCACAAAATACTGTTTTAAGTTTGTCCAGAACAAACTGATTGTTTACAGACACATTTTGGGCATGACAGACCACCCCATCTGCTGACACACCAACACAAAGGATACTACAGAAAATGTGATCTGCCGCTGACCAGCAATCACCACTAAAGACGCACAATCTGTGGGGAGCACAATGACTTGCTTGCTATGGCCGAAATCACCAGCAGAAACAAAATCCATCCTGTGGCTTATTTCAGAGATGAAATTACCGCAAGAAGTCTAGATCAGCTGTATGGAGGTGTACATAAAGGGATGGGCCGTAAGAAAAGGTGGCGTAAATGTAAGTGGCCGTTGGTTATCATCATCATTGCACATTCCAGATTCTTTCGATGGTAAGTTCTTCTCTTGCAAGGATTCAAACTCTCTTTTCCATCCCATTTTACTTCCACACCCTCCCATCTCCTTCTAACCAACACTGTACAGGAGAGAAAGGGATGGGTGTACATTTGTGCTTTGATCAGCTCAGGTATCATTATCGGTTATTTCGTACAAAATGGCCTCCATGATAGTGGAAGTTATTCATATAAACTTGCAGTACTGTTGTGTAGCTGCAGAAACTCTTTGTCAGCAGCAAATAGGTAAAATTAAGTTGGCTGACAGTTTACGAAGGTTCTTTTAAATTTTCGGCATCGAAGATCTGGAACGACTTGCCTCCACCGCTGAGGAGCAAAACAAGCCCGGCCTCCGTCAGGACTAGGTGTCGACAATGGCTTCTGGAGCTGCAAACTATCAACACTTAGTTACGTTTTATATTGGTTTCGATGCTGGTCATACATATTGTATTTTGTTTTGTATATGTTATATAAGAGCATGTGAAGATTACAATTCACTGTAAATAAAAATAATATGTTTACGTTAAGTGTAAATTATATATCATAATATAATAAAACGTGACGTGCTGAAAATCAGCACCCTCCTCTGTCAGAAAGGAGGGTAGCTGAGCACTCCTTTTAGTGGAAATAGGATTAAGCTATGTACCTGCCATTTATTTTTGTTTTACATTTTTCAATAAAGAAACATTTTCTTCTTCTTTAATCCAAGAATTTTGGATAGTCAATAATAAGGTTTGTGGTCCTGGAAACTTAAACCGTAACATCCTGGTAGGTGTTACTACAAGCAAACCAACGATTTATATATTATACCAGAACAATTGTAAGCTCGTCCAATGACTAACCAGGCTTGGGAGATCTGACAGTAGCCAAGCTTAATCTAGATGTTTGTGGGGGAAAGAGGATGTCTACATGCACTATATCTTGACAGAGTTACCTTCTACTGCTAATCGCTTCAATGACATGCTGCGAAAACAATAAACCTTTCTTTATAGCGGGCTATGTAGCTAACATTCATAACACTTCACGGGGAAGTAAAGACACGAACAAAAGAGGTGAGCAAGTTTCTGAGTACCTATTCACAGGAAAGCAGGGCATTAGATCAACGTTCGGCACCTACCAATGTCAGACGGCGATCGACATCACGTTGTCAATAATTACTTAACTATATCGTGAACTAGCATTTCTTACCCTTGGCCTCTGAACAGAGACAGATATGCTCTAAATCTAACCTAAGCACATCCGGCAAAAGAACTTTTGGTAAACAAAATTGCCAGAATTTCAGTGAGATGACCGACTTTTACTGTACATTATTAATTTAGAGATGAGTCGAAAAGCGACTCGTCCCGAGTGCCACAGCGCCAACAAAGCCACCTGCAGGGCGTTGCCAGCTAGTTAACAGCTAGTATATATATGTAGATATTATATTTATACTCACTTTATTTCTTTTTCGTTTTTAATAATAAAAATAAATAAAGGATGTTTTTTTATTTTATTTTTATTTGTTGTAGACATTTATTAATTATTATTTTTAAATAATATTTATAAGAGAATTAGATCTAATACACAGTTGCCTCTTTCATACATCTGTCTGTATTTAATTATTGGTCATCTTCTGATTGAATCGTATTTCCAGTTTGAAAAGATTGTATTTTTACAAATACTTATTGGCTAATGGCGACAGGACGATTAATTGATGTTCTCGTATTTAATATATTTATTTTGTTTCAGAAACCTTTTGTATGCGGAGTGGTAAATTGCAAGAAAGCCTATACAAATAAAGCACATCTAATTAGGCATAATCGAGTCAATCATATGGAACACCACTACATAGACAAATATATGTGTGTGAGAGTTTATGTAACCATTTTCATATACACAGGATGTTTTTAAATTTAGGGCACTCCTTTTAGGATGTTGAACTAGTATTTTTCATATATATTCGATTAAATCATTAAAATTCTAAAATCGACGGTGAAATCATTGAGATCTGACATCACAAACATTTCGCTATTGGAGTCGATCCATGGCGGCTACGCTTCGCTCTCCGATCTGATAAAGTTATAGAAACAATTTTAAAGTAATTATATCTAATGGTGATACGATAGAAATCAGAGAACAGGTCTGTTTTTATTAGGAAAGCATAATCATTTTAAATGTGTTTGAACTTATATTATAATTTACAATTACAAACTTTCATAAGATGCGTTTCTTATCACCTGATGATATTTTACACTACTTTTATGAATATAATAATAATATTCAGGTAACATAATTAATTACTCACTCCTTGCTTTGACTGGCTGGAAGGAGTGAAGCTATTTCACGTTTATGCAACTTAATTTGGCTTATTTGTGCAAATAAGAAAGAAACCCCCCAGCCAGAGAAACTACTACTTTACGGGGAGTCTGAAATACCTGCGAATTAAAGTTGATTTTAATCCATTAATTATTGTCTAGGATACTTTTGCTATAGCCATGATCATAATAAACTATTTTTAAACCGATAAGTACTTCTTTCCCTAACCTAGATTCTTGCACAATATTTGCACATAAATTTCTGAATTTCTCATTGCGCATAGCATAAGGCAACAGCCTAATTAATCCGCACAAGTAAAATGATAAATTAATAAATTATTTACTAATTTTTCGATATAATAAATTTGTTTAAACATTTTTGTATCAAAATGAGTGAGTGTTAATTGCAATTTTAAAGTCAGTCTTTCGGAAACTCTGGCACATAAAAAAGCAATCAAGTGGGAAGCGGGTTTACATATCAAGAGGTTTGCCAAGAGAAAAATATTTTATTTACTTAAAAACATTATATGTAAAAGAAAGATTGTGGTAGTCTAGTGGTTAAGGCGTTGGACTATTGACCAAAAAAAAAAATTGACCCAAATTGTATACCATCTAGGACCTAGATGGTATACAATTATTTTGGGCCTATCCAACTAAGCCAAATGTGCCTATGCTAGAGACAGAAGAGATGGTGATAATGAAACGTTAAAAATTGTATAACTATGTGCAGATTCGAACCCGAGACCTTTGGGTCAATAGTCCAATGCCTTAACCACTAGACTACCACAATCTTTCTTTTACATATGTTTTTAAGTAAATATAATAATTTTTTTTCTCTTGGCAAACCTCTTGATATGTAAACCCGCTTCTAGACTCACTTCTCCGCTTCTTTATTGTGACCTAGATTCTAGGTCATAGCAAAAGACGAAAACCTTAGCATTGATATCAATAAAAAAATATATTAATCTTGTAAAACAAAATATTATTTAGTACAAGCATCTACTTTCCAATTCGAATGTCTGTATCCTATGTTGCTATTTTAATTTTGTTGCAGTTGTCCAACCTGCAAGGAATATTTCGCCAATCGACAGAATCTGAGACGTCATATAGTTCGATTCCATCAAGAGAGGAATGTATTCCACTGCAATTCTTGTACACAGCAATTTCATAAATTGTATTTGTTAAAAGCTCATGAATACCTCCACACAGGAATTATGCCATTCAGGTCAAGTACTAAGGTTATTTGTGAGTTTGAGCTATTAAGAACATACATTTTGATAAATATCCACCTAGAAATTGATAAAATCTAGTATTTTATGGAGGCATTAAAGAATTTGTTGACATTGTAGTTGTAAGATCTGCAACCGATCTTTCCTGAAGTTGTCGCAGTTGTCGAAGCACGAGCGGCGGCACCAGATCCGCGTTTGCCCCGTCTGCAGGGAGAGCTTCCCTCTGTGGTCCGTCTTCTTGGAGCATACGAAGAAAGCGCACAACGGTTTGTAGAACTTTCAACGTTTTAGGGGTACGATTATTAGTATTCGACTTTTCAGTCCACGTTTCGAGACGGTCACTCAATGTATTATCTCGGAAGCTCCACTCTTTACGATGTTTAGTGGAAAACTGAATAGGTTTTGTGGTGCTTGACATTATCATATCATACACACCACAGTTATTATTTGCTTAGCAAAATTACCACCCAACCAGAAAGCCACTAAATTGCCTGCTAAGCACCCTGGAGGGGTAGGTTGTAAAGTTCAAACATTATAATAGTAAGCTGTAACGCCAGATGATTATCTCTTGCTAACGTGTGGTAAGGATAAGGTGAGGATAGAGATAGAGTGCAGATCAGAGTCACCAAGTTGTTTATTGAGGTTTCACAAACTGATGGAAATGATTCATTAATGAGATATTAGTACTTAAGGCCCGGTAGATCGAGTTATTGCCTTGTTGTGCATCTTTTTAATTTTATTTGACTGAACTGTTATTCTAATTTATTTATTTGTTTTTCTCTTCCTGATCATTTGTTTAAGTTTATTCTTATAAATATTGTATACCTTAATACTGATATTTTACATAGTTGACATTGTTTACTCGTATAGATAACTTTGTTGTTTTTAATTTCTGTGATATTTATCACAGAAATTAAAAAAACATATGGATTTTCATATGTTATTAATATTAATATCACCTTGTTGAGATCTTACATTTCGCTGCGGGTGATTTGACGCATTTGTTTTTGAAGGCTTTATACTGTTTCTTCCGTGTCGATCGAAATAAACTTGATAATTGTTTCAGCTGATCAAGTCAGAGCCGGGAAGATTTCTTTTGTTTTGTTGGTGATCTGTCAGAGAAAGTTCCTCCACTCCATATTAAGGTCGCAGATCATTCCTATCTCCTATTTCCTTCTTGAACATGGCAGCACACATGAAGTGCCACCAAGCGCAGATTCCTCACTGCAAATCACTCTCGGCGCCCTCTTCGTCATCATGTTAATTTGACCATTTTGAGCGTCGTCTATGTTTAGTTATGTCACTAAGGTGTAATAGAAAGCACATTTTTAATCAGCCAAATAATATATTAAACTCTGCTAAAATGGAATTTGATAATTTGGCTGTGCAACCAGGTTAGGTTTAACCCACCATGACCAGTCATTATCGGCTGCCAGCTGCCATTGAACCATTACTCAAATTAGACCAAAAAAGTCTTTAATGTTACTTGCCTAAATAAACTATGTATTATTGACAAAACATACTGCATTTTTTTGAAAAAATAAAAGTATTATTTGTATGTAGAAATATAGTATATTCTTTGTTTTCAGACTTTATTTGCGACATTTGTTTGAAACATTTCAAAAGCAAAGCATATTTGAAATCACACTTGAGTGTTCATGCGGAAGATCAGCAGAGGCTCATGTTCACCTGCACAGAGGGCAACTGCACAAAGTAAGATATTCTCACTAAAATTATCAATTGAGATGTTTAAAAACAAAAAAATACATAGACAAAAGTAATCCGCCTGGAAAGCTTGGAGTGGTGGAGGTTTTCCTCCGCAGACCCCAAATAGTCATTGGCTTCGTCACCACTTGCTCATCGATCCCACTGCTAAAGTGTCTAAGAGAATAATAATACATATTGGTCACGATTCCAATTTAAGTAATATTGAAATGGTTCTTGCAGGATGTACTCGAGACGAAGCAATTTAGTGCAGCACATCAAGTCAGTTCACTGGAAGGTCACCTTCGACTGCAGCCACTGTGAGGCGCAACTCTCTACCAAGGTGACACATTACTAACCACCTTTGAAAATCAAATATTTTTGCTAATTAACTACTTTTGCCAATATAATTGCAACTTCAAGTTTATTAAATAAATCCAGAGTCCCATTAGACAACGTAGTCTGCTGCTCATTTAGCATGCTAGAAAAAAAATAAAAGTCTGCTATTTATAACGAGACTACTTTAAGATTCACCTTCAGGGAGTGGGCAATACTAAAACAAACACGAATAAACGGGGAGAAACATAGAATACCAGAGACACTTTTATTGTTTTACACTTCCTCTAAATAAATACTGCTTAATACAATAATAATGGTAATGATAATGGTTTACAAAGAAAGGAGGAACGTAACTTGAGGGTGGTCTCATCCAGCCCACTCGGACCTCGTGCGGTGGGGTTCAGGCAAAACCGACGATGAGGTGCGTCCTCGATCAGCCGGGCAGGAACCAAGGTCCTGTATACGACGGCACCACGGCGGAGGTTCACCACGTCGTGTGGGTTGGGGTACTCCTACCTCCTCATCCACGTAATGAAATAAATAACAAAACCAAGCGCCCTGTAACAAGCGAAGATTTACCTAAATTGGACGCCTTACGCAAACAGTGATCCCGTAGCCGAAATAAAAGTGAAGCACTTACCGAACTAATGTCGGGACGGAAGAACTTATGCCCGGATTTCTCCGAGGGCACCAACTGCCTCTGCCGGTTGCTCGAAGGGAAAGAAAAAAACCTACAAGCCAGCTACCGCTGTGACTGTCATACGACCGATCGGCTGACAGCCAGTTTATTTTCTTTTTATAGAGACGGCAATGGTAATGTTCGGCCAAAAGAAGAATTACTGCTTGACGGAAAGATTTCCAAAACGGAATATTGTTACATATTACAGGTTACGTATTCTGTGCTACTTTTGCGAATGGCCGTTTGTGTGTGCTTCAAAATGTACTATACAACATTCATTTCTGATTCTTGATAATTACTTTTTTATTTATAAGTAAATTTTAATAATATGTAGATTGATAAGTTTTCACCCTGGAAAATATATAAAGCTTGGTACCATAATTAAATTAACCTGACGATTACCTCGCGCACTTTAGGCGAAATATACGAAGTGTGACTGTGCGTGTTTTCAAAAATGAGGGCAATTACGGACGATGCTAAAATGTTTTTTTTGCTTGAATAGTGTATTAAATTCTCTACTTCTGATTCGAAATTTTATAACAAATGTTAACTTGTGATGGGTTGAATAGATTAAAATAAAAAAATCGGATACAAAGGTATGATGATATTCTTGCAATTCGTCAGAAATATCAACACCATTTCAGTTTTTTTTTGTAAATTTTGAGGCGCTAGTAATGAAACAACCCTCCCCTTTCTATTTTGTGATTTATTTAATACTAACTTCTCCCAAATTGACCTTCTTTCAATAACACATAAGTTTTCATTTTTTAATCATTTTTCCAATGCTGTCTATTTTACCAATACTATACCAACACGAATACAAATTCTATACGAATGTATAAAACCGCGGACAAAATACCTAGTTTAGTTGCATATTAAATCAGTTTTTTTTTCAATATATGTATATAAATAAAGTTTTAATTTGTGTATTTCATGGTTTTATCGTTGTACCTTTTTTAATTTAAAGTTATTCTTTTCTTGTATTTCATTTGTTTCTTATTTAAATTTGTTTAGTGTATTTTAATATTAACACGTCATTATCTGTATTGTGTACAATTTCTGTTGGTTAATCACAATAAATAAATAAATAAACACGGATATAATATATCAATTTATAATTACTCTAACGTACCATTGAACATTCTTTTACATATTTCTATTTGCGCTTATAGATGAGTAGAAACCCACAAACCACGAAAACAAATACTGATTCGGTTCTGTATTAAATCTGTTATTTTTTTGTATGTATAAATAATCAAAGTTGAAATTGTTCTTTTATATTTATTTGATCTTATTTAAATTCGTTTAATATACTTTTATATTTATTAATAATAAATATAATCGAAATTTCAGAATATCTATTGTTAATTTTAGAATATCAATCAATCATTTGAATAAAACTCTTTTAAAAATTAGTTGATAGTAATATATCCATATATTTCCTTTCAAGACATGTTCATATTTATATGTAAAAACGATTGTAACAAGATAACGTCTGCGCTGTCAGACGAAAACTATTTGGTCGCTGTAATTCAAAAGTGAAATTAGTTTGGACTGATTTCACCTCATTTAGTTCCTAAGCCAGCTTGCAATCTACATAAAAAATGCTATACAGTGGTATATATATTTGATATAAGTTATGGTTATATGCATTGCTTGAAGTTATTCTTCTACTTCAATTTTTGATGGTCTAATTCAAAAAATGACACTTATAATACTTTCCACGCTATTTATGTAATATTAGAAGAGATTCATTAATTATATCAACATTTTCTTGCAAAAAACACAAATTCTAAACTCTGAGAAACAAAAAATATGTTTTTGCGAGTTGGTTTGTTTTGCTTATCTACATCCAACTGTCCAATAAATAGGCTTACACCCAGTTCATGATTTTTGACACCAACTTTCCGGGTAATATTACAACTGGATAAAATATAATTTGTAAAATATTTTGCTTACAGATAAAAATTATATTTTGTTTCAGCAAAAGCTGGATGAACACCTTGCAAAGCATTCTAGAGGATTCCTCAAACGCGGTTCTGAAAGATCAGGACGGAAGCGTCGCACAAGAAAAGACAAGGGCTCTTTAAGGTGCAAGGTGCTCCAAAAGCTCTGTCCACAAAACGAGCAAAGTCTTGTCTGACTTTGCAAAGAAAAGTATCTTTTTGGTTTTATATATTTATTTGTATTCTTAGTTGAGTAACTACAAAATAGCCTAACGTAAATTAAATTAAAAGCTAAGAATGTTTTAATGTTAATCTTTCATTTCGCCTTCTTCGTCTTCATCCTCCGCGCCTCGAATGTAAAGCACATTGTTACACCTTATGAGAACCTCGCCAAGGTTACCTGCAACAATAACAAAGCCTTAAGATATAACCAACAACATATAAACATTTGTCACATATTTTATTATGTTTATACATTTTTAGAATTCATTGTTTTTATTGTGATTCTTAGAATTCATTGTATTCGGATTTTGCTCTACAGGAGAGTCCCAAAATATCATAGAGAAAGAATCCTAACAATCGTGGCAGTTGCCATCACCTATCTGAATCACATACTGCAGACCGGTATCCAAGGAAAGCCTTTTCAGGTGTTTATTTAGGTTCCTCGGTACAGCCCCGATAACTGTTGGAACCACAGATCAATGAGTAATCTAGATTAGCCGTTTTCCCCCGATGCAATATAAAAGCATTAAGCAAGCACCTGGTACGGGGAAGAGGGTAACGCATGCATGCAAGTGTATTTACACAAATAGCTAGACGAACACAGTCCAGCGTTTGTTGAGCATGAAGAGCACACTTGGCACTTCAAAGCATACCTTTATTACCGCTTCTAGG
Source organism: Neomicropteryx cornuta (assembly GCA_020383195.1). Lineage (NCBI taxonomy): Eukaryota > Metazoa > Arthropoda > Insecta > Lepidoptera > Micropterigidae > Neomicropteryx > Neomicropteryx cornuta. Next base: position 21,562,364 of record JAHKQU010000008.1, on the reverse strand, counting down.
AACTTGCATTTGCTGTAGTTGAAACCATCTCAGCAAGACGAGCACCCACCTGTTGATAGCCACCTCGTGTGCTAAGATAAGATAAACAAAGTTTGAGGAAAGGGGGTCAGGTCGTTTTGATGAAGTATAAGTCGATTCCAACAAAATAGACAGTTTCAGGCCTATATTTGTAGAATGGTATCATTTTATGTAGAATCAGTGATATTATCCACATTTAGAGCAATATGCCATTGAATTATTTTTGCAACCTATAAACATGAAATTTTGTGACGTAGTTTCCTTCCGTCTTAGAGGCCCTTTGAGTGTGAATCTCAAGGGAAGGGGAATCTTAGTTGCTTTTAGTATCATTTTCCCACCCAATGCTACTCATGACATCACGAAACATAAGGCAGTCGATTTTTTTACTCTGCATCACCCAGGGGCCGGATCTGGAAAAAATTTTGGGAGGGTAAAATGTCAAGGACATCCATTTTTAATTTGCAGAAAATTCATATATTTACAATGAAATTCAGTTTATTAACCTATTGTGACACACGAAGCCGGCGAATCGCCGGTCAACTAATTATAGGCACTACGTCGGTGCAACCCCGGTCTGTCTTTGCGTAATCATTTTATGTATAAAAAATTATTAACAACTTTATTCATGTAAATATTGTTGAGAAAATAATTACGAATTATATTTTGATGAAAAAATATAATTACATATTATTTTTAACTTATTTTGACAACCAAGTGTTTCCAAAATGGCCGTAATAAAAGTTGTAGTAATTAAATAGTGTTTTTAATTAACAAATTATGTCATACTATTAGTGGTGGAATGGGTTAAAACAGGTTTTATACAATTCGTCTAAAAACAATTTATCTAAAACTCTCGGAAAAGACAAATTGTAATTATATGAATTGTAATTAGACGAATTGTTTTAGGCGAATTTCCCGCAGACGCCCACTTCCACATTTATTTATTTATCTCTTTCTTTGGAATATACACACAGCGAAAAGAAAAAAAACCATAAAAATAACTTTTTGTTTGAAATTAAGGTTGATTTATTTATATAAATATTTCGAATTTACTCCGCTTTAAAAAAACCATTGTACTAATTACACTTTCAACGAAAAAAGCATAGTCTTTTTTAAAGACTTAAAATATAAAAGTGATTTAAAATTAATATTTCTAGTGGTACACTAGAAAAAGGAACAAACATTACGGAATGTGCACTGGCGAGTGTTACTGAAAGTTCTTAGAGGCGGTAATTACACCCTTTACCCTCCCCCTGGCATCACTGAGGCCTAAATTTGCCATCAATCTCATGAAGCTTGCTACTTTCCCTAACTTTGCATCCTGACCCTCACCGCCCGCCGCACACACCAGAGATCATCGGTAATCCCAAATTCAGCAATACAGATTATATTTATCCGGTTACCAAAATTTGATTGGCTGATAACTTGAGTCGCTTTCTCGAAAAGTACTATTTGTTAAGATGTCAATAGCAGCCAAACAAATTGTAATTTTTCATGAAATGTTCTAGTTGACGGGTTTCTATTTTGGAAGACAACTTTATGAGTTTCTCACCGGTACACTTGCCATCCAAATGCTCCTCCGTGTTGGCCAGCTGCAGATTCATATAGCCATCCACTGAGACCAGAAATCCTTTGTATTCATGGCCCCACTTTAGCTTCACCAGCACCGCTTTTCCCGTCAGACCATTCAAGAAGGGCTTAGGGTTTATGGGCATAGCCGCCGTGGACATGATGCCAAATAATTCCTTTCTCTTTAATACAAAGTGAAACCTGTTAAAATAGAACATTATATTAAAAGCAAGAAAAGAAAAATAATATTTACGGCTAAGATCCTGTGAACTTTGGAGGTTAAGTGATTATTTATATAAAATATATTGTATTTGGAAAATAAAAAATATAAAAAAAAGAAAAACAGTTAAAGCTAACGTTAAAGTCAATTAAACAAAACCAAGTAACGTAATAAAGTGAGAGCCACAATGCCTGACTTGAGTCTAAATTTCTTCGTCAGATGACGAATTATTGCGTACCTAATAATTAGTCGGCAAACAAAATATTTAGTTTGAGAATTTGCAGTTTGAGTTGAGGATCGCAGATGAAACAACCACGAAGCGTTTCTAACCTACTGGTTAGAAACGCTTCGTGGACAGACTTGACGATTGTTAAAATTTAACAATAGCCATAGCTTTAATCAGAGAAGTCAAACAACTGGCTGAAGGATAAGATCAAATTTCCAATATATTTCATAACCAAACGTGACATTTGTATTAGCTATTTAAGTATCTGAAATTATTTCTTTTGTAGACAACGGCACAAATAGAAAATTCAAATAAATACTTGGTTACCGATTATTTTTTTTTTAGTTTTCTGCAAAATTTAAAAATATGGAATCACAATTACACCTCAATTATTATCAGTAGTTTAATAGCTTAAAAATGGTTGATAAATTTAATTAGGTATACCTCAAGTTAATATCATTTTTATTTTGAAAAGTTCTACTTCATCGAAAACATTCCGTTGTTGCAATTTGTTGAATGCGAAAGCAAGACTCCTTTCACATTTTGACCATGTTGCTTCGAAAAATAAAAAAAACAAATAATTCCAGAATAAGCAGTTTTTTAACACAACACACTGCAAATATTCAATATTACACGTAGATCACGATATCAGTATAAAACCGGCTGGCAAATGATTAAAAAAATATTTACTCTGAATGTCACTTAGTAGTCAATTTTATAGGTTAAGTTGTATCTTTATTGTATCGAGAAAGCATTACTTTACTTTAGGAAATTACAAAAGTGCAAACGGACTCGTTTTTCTCTAAAATAGTCGTACCATATTAAACTTACCAACTAAAAGGCCACGAAGGGGCGCCGGTTCCGTTTCAAAATCCCACCAAAAAATACAACAGCGATGGTTGGGTTCAGTCGATTTTAGCCGGGCAAATAAAGCCAAGAAAAATGCGCCTTTGGATTTTGTACATATAAATGACGAATATAACACGACTAAACAATATTACTGATACTTGCTTACCGGCCCGCCCGACGGATTATACAAACAACCGCAGAAGAGTTGAAATCTTCTTCTTTTAATTTTATGGCTATCCACTCAAATTTGGGTGACTTTAGCCAAGGTAGTCTCTGATTAGCATTTTATTTTATTTTTATTTATATCTATAAATAGAACAATCACAACTCAAACACGAGGAATAACATAGGGGATAATCATTTCCGGTCACCAGGACAGCGGAGAGAATTCCTTATTCAAAAACATATTTAAAAGGTCTACGAAATATTTTTGTTATTTGAATGGAAAGCTCTTTAATAATGAAGTATGATATAAGGTCTTCACCAGGTGACGAATCTGTGAATTTTTAGAGAGTTATTTAATGTTCTTCGATCGTAAATGGAGCCTCCAGAGAGCTGGGAAGATAGGGATAGCTGGGTATATTGTGTATAGTTTCGAGACAGTTAGAAGGCCCCAAGTTCTTAGATATATTTTTAATATTTACGGTTATTGACCGACTTCGTACATTCCGGAGGGATGGGAAAATATTTTTCGGTGGTGGATGTAATAAAGTTTATGAACTGATTATAGTTTTCTTCTAGGTTTGGTTCTATTATTGGATCCAGTGGGGCTGCAGAGACTTCTAGTTCTTGAAAATATTTTGGGAATGCTTCTGAGTCTGTTTGCTGTTGATAAAAGTTTCTCTGATTAGATATCTTGGAGCGGTTGAAGTCCGAAAATTCTAGCTCAATAATAATGTGGAAATGCTTCAAACCGTGTGGATTATCTGATCTAGACAAAGAATTAATAAAGGTTAAAGGAGCAGCAAGAGGAGCAGAATAGATAGATAAATAAATAGTAGAGGGCCATTCGGTGGGGGATATAACGAAGGTGGGATATTCGTTATTAAGTGTAAAGGAGTGTTTATCAATAGTGTCTAATATTAACGATCCTTGCCGGTCGGAAAATGCACAGCCCCAGGTGATAGAGCGGGCATTGAAGTTCCCTAAAATATATGCAGGGTCTTTGAAAAAAATAATTATTATACCAGTGCTCGGAGATTACTTTTCTCGGCGAGGTGTAAAGAGATGTTACTACAACATCATTTATTTCAATTGGATATCTTCTGATGGTGCTGGGAGGTCAATACTTTGGAAACGAAGGGTCTTCCTGCCCACTAGCATAGAACCAACTCTTACGTCAGCTCGGTCATTACGAATAAACGTGCTGGGATGTTCTACTACATATACGTACTACAACTACATACATATATGTATATATTATATAGGGTAGTCTAAACCAGACATTAATGAGATATACTACCAGTACCACCCCTAGCTTGAAAAGTATTAGATTCAAGTTGCATACTAACTTCAATCTATTGTTGGAGAGTTTTAAGAAGCGGTAAAATTCCAGCTAGAGGGTTTTTGAGGGGGTTGTATAGGCTTCCACTACGATTTTTACTCTTCTGAAAGGGAAGTTGTCCCAATCTAGGATCAGTCCTGTTGTTAAGAAAGGGGAGGAGACAGTGAAGCTTTCCTTCTTTTAATTGGTTGAGATTTGGAGTTACAAGGAGAGTCCGACTCTATTTTATTTATTTATTTATTTTTATTTCTATAAGAAATGCTTACAGCTATTTTCGCGGGTTCTGAGATGTCACTTAATTTTCCGTCGATCGGGGGCTGTATGGTTGTAATAGGTGTTGCTCTCGCGACAGTGAAATACATAGTTTTTTTTTTGGGTCCTAGCTGCAGCCTCATAGTATGGGATATTTAGTTCAGACATTTTTTTAAAAATAGAATTCTGTCGAATATATTCGCCATCGGGTCTATCAATAGCGGTATGGTTTAAGGATCTGCACTGAAGACAAATAACTTTACTTACTGAACATGAATCACTAGTGTTTCGCAGTACTTTTATCAACATTTTTTATTTTCTGGGATTTATTAAATAACTAATAATAACAGTTTTCCTGTATAATTTATTGTTAGCTTCACCATAATATATTATTAGAGTTTTCATGTACCTAAATTAAACTTGCCATTGCCAGATAAGTGATGTTATTTTACAATTCATCGCTCTTAATCAGCTTTCAAATTAATCTTTTAATTTTTATTCTTATTTCATCTCTTTTTTTCCATCCCACTTGGCTTGTTTTTCGTTTCCGGATATCATTTGGTACACAAATGACTAATTGCCGTATTAGATAAGGAAAAAGAAGAAGTGATTGACGGCCAGTGACGGTGTGGCGGAAATCGGCGGGATCCTTCATAATATTGTTCGTTTGATTGATGCTTTTATCGAGTGAATGGTTCCATTTTAACATGCATATTTTATAAGCTCAGAGCAAAGGTGAATAAATATTAGTGAGTGTTATTGGAAGTATTACCATAGTCGATAAAACGTTTTGCTATCCAGTCTGTGAGTGATAAATACTCAAAATGTCTGCGAATGAACAAGTCGAACCGGCGAATAACGGGTGTGACGTTAAACATGATGAGAATCAGTATTTGGATTTAATCAAAACTTTGTTGAAAGAAGGTACCAACCCACCTTTACTTTGCATACCTACATAATATTATCTCATAGGTAAGTAGGTACAAAGATTTGGTAACATAAACAATTTCAGCCGTCGGCGAAAAAGGAGTCAATAAAGGATTTCAGATCAGCAATATAAACTGAGAACAGTCTCGGTCTGATCGCAGAACCCTCATATTCCGATGTGCTCAAATTTTGCCACAAGGCGTTTGATTGGCACACGGTCAAATGCTTTTTTGTAATCCCGTAAAGAGCATCAATTGGTTGACGGTAGTGGCAGATCGGTGTGGTACAAATCCATGTTGCTCCGGTATGATCAGTCCGTTGTCATCGAGATAGCTTCTCAGTTCACTGGAAATAATCTTCTCCATCATACACTTACACAATATTGATGCCAGGCTGATGGGTCTGTACTTCTCAGCTGATAATTTATCGCCTTCCTTACCATTGGCATATATTCAATAACTTCGTAAATGGGATAAAATGAATTTAATCTATGGAATTACCTAAAGCGTTTGATCCAATTTCTCAGTCAATATTTTTTAAAAAGGTACAAAGTTTAGTCACAGGTGATGCCTTCAATTTTTACTCGAAACGTTTGCAAGTTGCATCATGAAATATTACGACATATTTCAATGTTTCGGTGATACAATTTATTAATGCAAGACATTTGGTATTGCAGGAGATCTGCGTAAAGATCGAACAGGCGTCGGCACACTGGGTAAGTTTGGAGTTATGCAACGTTGGCAGCTGTCCAACGGTTGTCTTCCTCTGCTCACCACCAAACGGGTCTTCCTCCGCGGGGTCATAGAAGAACTGCTGTGGATGATATCAGGCAGTACGGACTCCAAAGTTTTAGCCTCTAAAGGAGTCCACATCTGGGATGCCAATGGCTCTAGGAAGTTTCTGGACGACCTTGGATTCACGGATCGAGAGGAAGGGGATCTGGGCCCCGTGTATGGCTTCCAATGGCGTCACGCCGGCGCTCAATACAGGGGCTGCAACGCCAATTATGAAGGCAGCGGAACAGACCAGCTACAGCAAGTGATAGAAGGTATTAAGAGCCGTCCTTGGGATAGACGTCTGTTGATGTGTTCTTGGGTGCCCACCGACTTGCCCTGCATGGCACTGCCGCCCTGTCATTGTCTGGCCCAGTTCCACGTCTCCGACAAGGGCCTCTCTTGCCTTCTTTACCAGCGTTCGGCTGATGTCGGCCTCGGAGTGCCGTTCAACATCGCCTCTTATGCTCTGCTTACACACATGATTGCTCACATCACCGGTTTAAAGGTAATTTAACTTCTATAAATTAATTTACAATAAAATCAAAACATTATATATTATACAAAAAATAAAAATGAACACCATTTAATGGTGTTAAAATTTATGATGAATTGAAAGAATATGTCATCTAATGTCAGGCACCACAGGCGCGAGTAGTTTGAGGGAAGATGTCTCCGGTTAAATCATTTACTACTACGAAACAATATATAGACGCAGTTGATATTATATGATAGCTACAGGTGACATAGCCGTGCTAATTTATTAATGTTGCCCATAGTTTGAAGAGCAAATGTACTTATGAAGATAACCCATATCTGTGTTAGTATGATGTTTGTCGGGGCGATGTGGTGAAGATTCGCCACGGCGATCCCAATGTCACCACTTTGTTGGTTCGAAGTAATCAATAGTAAACTCTGGTTTATGATGATACACTTTCCTTTATTGTAATATCGTTATAAAGTGCGGACAGAAAAGAACTCTCTATACTGTAGGTAGTCGATCATTCGTCTGTCGCTGCGCCCGCGCATCGCAACCGTCTTACCTCCGCCGCTAGGCAGTAGAGAGAGGGGTGTTACTACCGAACACTACACTCCCCCCACATAAACTAGAATATCACATACACGCACATATTCTATACTTTATATAAATCCAACACTTAGTTTCTAAATTCAACCTCTGACCGCATTACTTCAAAATCCACAAACAATTTAATAATAATAAATCGTGTAAACATTTCTCTTATATTAATAATGTTCATAGAGTGCCTCTATTTAAATAAATTATATTTCACTGTACAACACAATTACTTCCAAATATACACCCTCTTATGCACTCACCGCCCCCGCATCTTCGCTTGCCTTTAGCCTGCTGCGGAGTGGGTATGGTCACATGTTGGCGCTGCCTCCTCGGTGTTCCTTGTGGACCTGTGAACAGATGACTGAGGTGAGGATTGGTTTTGTCTCAACACATTTGAGACATCCATCTCCTCAACAGGCACCGACTCACAGTGTCGTCTCAGAGAGGCTGTCTTGAAACTTAAGTGGTAATATTTGATTCAAGTGTCTTGTCTTTTGTGCAGTAAATATTGCTCATATCAAAATTTATTTCAATCAAAAGTTGTAGGAAAATTATAGACCTACAATTAATTTGTAAGTGATTGGTGTAAAATTAAGGCAATTATCATGTCCACAAGAATGCGATAGATAGACAGATATATAAACTTTTTAACTGAGGGTGGTATTGGGTTCTAGGGTATCTGAAATGCGAAGATATGTGGAAATATTCCGGAATTCATGACATGGTACCCATTGCAATAGGTTGCTTTCCTTATGAAATCTATCTTAAAAACGGAAAAATAAATGCTTCTAGGATTGACTTCTTTCCCTGACATTGGTATGTAATCCCAGTACAATGTACTTAGCAATGTATGATAAGGGCAGGAAGAATCTGCCCATGAATAAATGAAATTCCCACGTCTCCAATAAAGGCGAGAACTTAAAGCACTAAAACACTTTCTAAAGCACTTTCTATTTGCAGGCATTTGAATTTATCCATACAATGGGGGACACACACATTTACTTGAACCACGTGGAGCCGTTGAGGATACAGGCCGAGCGCACGCCCCGACCCTTCCCCAGCATCCGCTTTGCAAGGGACATCTCCTCCATCGATGACTTCAGATACGAGGATTTCATTGTAAGCGGTTATAATCCGCACCCTAAAATTGAAATGGAGATGGCTGTTTAACTTCGTATTATATTTTATACTAGGACCATAAAGATGTGTAAAGTAACCCATTAAATTAACATATACTTTTTTACTTTAGTGTTTGTTATTCATTTATATTAAGTTTGATTTAAACGTAATAAAAAGCTATGGGGTACTCCTCTGATATGCCGTTCCCTCAAATAAACCAGTTCTGCTCTACGATATTTTAGTTTTTTATCAACCAATTTTCGACTACAGTAGAACCCCGATTATCCGAACTTTGGTTATACAGATGTCCAGTTATCCGGATTCGAAAATTTAGTGCTAAAAAAACTAGGAAATTTAGTTGTAAATATCAGTTGCTATGCAAGTGCTTGTTGATGCGGCCTCTCGTTACTACGTACTTATCCACAGGTCGGTCTTACTCGCAGATGCTATGCTATAAACCCTTGCTGAAAAATAGCACATGGGTCCAGGCCAAAAAAAACTGGATTTACTGGAAAAGGCGGCGGGTCGGTAGCTCGCTCTCGCTATTCGTGTGTGGTGAAATAGTACGCATGTCAATCGTCGTGTTGTAAGCTAATTTTTTCACGTGATACATATATTTTCCATTGATAATGCTGTAACTGTAGAGTTGTATTAACCTTAACCTTACACTTTTTCTTTCCCCTAGGACCAATGGTTGGTGCTATAAAAAAAAGTTTACTTAGATAAGTTTTAGCCCTTATCTAAGGAATAGTATAAAATTTAAATGAATTCGATATCTTATAGCAAAGTTTCACTTTTACAAAAAAAAAAAAACCCCCCGTTCCCGCCCCCATGGTCTGATTTTGCCCATTAACGAACTTGACGGAGATTTTGTGCCTTAAATTTTATTAATCAATTTGAAAGTGATTGGTGTAAAATTACGGCAGTTATTGTGTCCACAAGAAAAGTGATATAGATAGATATATAAACTTTTAAACTGAGGGTGGCTTTGGGTTCTAGGGGATGTAAAACGCGAAGATATGTTGAAATTTTCCGGAAGTCATGGTATGGTGCCCATCGCAATAGTTACCTTTCCTAATGAAATCTACCTAAAAATTGACATAGGCAGCAATCGGATATAGATTTTGCCCACTTGCATGTTATGACCATCTGCGGATTCGAACCTGAGACCTTTGGGTCAGTAGCCCAACGCCTTAACCACTAGACTACCACAACCATGATTTCATTGTGCTAATCACAGGATTATTTAGAAGTATTTTTTATTTTTTTTTACTGTTAATATCGTTTTAGAGCTGCTAGTAAAGACATTGAATGTAAACCATTTTCGTTTTACTTGCCGCTCACTCTATAATTTCACTGCTCAAATATATTTGAGCGCTGTACAAAACTCATATATGGAGTGGTATGATGAAGAAGATAATATTGAGTAGATTATCAATCCAAGGCAAGGTTATCAAAAGTATTTTAGCAAATTATCTTTGATTTTAAAGCTGTCAAAAGTGGTACCTACCTTACCAATGATATCCAATCATTATCTTTTGATATAGAGTCAAAGTCCAAATATATTTATGAACTAATCCATTGACTTCTTTTTACATTTTTTCTTTGCTTTGTAAATTTGAGGATTCAGTCAAAATTAAAATAAGTAGGTAATAGTAAAAACATTTTTTAATGCGTATACAAAATGTCATGTCTGTGCTGTCGACCGTTGAGGAGTTCCCTCATTTGGAGCTAATTTGGATTATCGCATCGAACGTCCATTTTTGAGTCAACGGTCGATGGTTTAATCTTAATGTAGAGATATTTATTGGTTGTGTAACTAGACGGATGTTAGACGGTAGATTCCACGTTAGTAGGTACCGAGCCCGCGAGCCGGCTTACTAGATTCATGTTAGTACCCAAGTCAAGTATGTCTTTAGCTGAACTCCTCTGGCGTTTGTCGCAAGAGAGAGAGTTGGGATGCGATGAGAAAGATTAAATGCCTGCCTGCCAATTTATCGCTTTAATTGAATTGCTATTTTCTAACTGTATCGTCTTCTAATAAACAAATGTATAAAAAATTGATATTAAGGTATTTTACAATCAATGGCTACGCTTGGTCAAGCTTTTAACGGGTTCGAATCTACTCTATACTCGTAGCATTTTTAATGCTTTATCTTTTGCCAACACCGTCAGAGTTAGGCTAGAGCAAGAGCATCGCTCTAAGAGTGAGTTAACTGCAGTTAGCGATGCATCGCTGCTTCGTAATAATGGTGAATCGTAGTAGCATTGATTGTATAGATCTAGCGTTATTTTTTTTCCAACAAGTAATCTTATTAACATTTCGTTGGCAGATAAGCTAGAGGTAAACCGCATAGAGACCTTTAATATTTAGAAAAGATTATCTGGCATGTTCATAGACGGCGCACATCTACTACATTGATTTGCATGTTGAAATAAAGAAAAGTAGGTACTCAAAGTAATCCATTTATACGTTAACGAAAGATTAAATTACTATTTGACAAAGTACTTAAAAGTGTTAACTGTCTAATGGGTGGATTTCTCATAAAGTGTACCGTGTAGGAGATCATTTTTTTTGTGGTCAATAATTGATTCCTTGATTGCTTGGCCATTGCTTGATTCCTGTTCCGCACTAATCGAACTTCATGAAAAATATGGAAATTTTTTGATTATTATAGCCGTTGATTATGCAAATTAGTTAAATATAATCGTTTTAAATTCAAATGACTGGAGAAAGTATTAACAGAATTATATTTTGTACTGAATTTAATGAAATACATTTCTTTGCAAATGCACTTTTATTAAAATGTCATATGCCCATGTCGAAAAAAAAATATAATTAATTAAGTAAATATTTAAATTTTGATTATTTTATGATAGATTATATGATTTTACAATATAAATGATTTTCTTAATGAAGATAAAAATAGATACCTAATGAGCATACATTAAATAATAAACATAAATTTGGAAATAGGTAGGTAATTTGAACAGGACAATTTAGTCGGTAGAATAGTAAGGCTCTGACCTCACGACGTGCGCATTAAATAAGTTTCGGCAAATTTTGAAAAAAGTGGCTTTTTGAATATATACTTATATATTATTAAATTATTTATGTATTATATTACTTTTACTTAAATATCATGAAGTTTTATACCCGCTACATTACAAAATACACTAGGTATATGATTTTTGGTTTGTATGAAATGCTTTGAAAAAATACAAAATGTTTAATAATAAAGTGAGCCTAGTTTACATTAACCAACAATAAGCTTAGTTTGTAAGAAAGTGAACTTTCGAGCTTTTGCATTTGTTAAGTCTGAAACTTGAGTTTGTGTCCGATTCGTCCAGAACAAGAATTCAATCGAATCGAATGAAATGGTCTTAAAAATAGAAAATAATTATAATTCAACAATAATTTGCACACGTTTATAATCATAAAAATGCTTTATCAATAGAAATATAGAGTAAATAATGAGATCCGTCAATAATTGCGTCAACATTAAGTAAGTAAGCCACACAAGGTATAACTTTGGACCCCACTTTCTTGAGAATTCCCCAAAAAAAAATATCCGAGTGAGCAATTGTCATATATACTTAAATAGACTGCAGCATTATGTGTCTCAATGGCGCACGTCTGGAAGTCTCATATTTACACCCATTTTTTAGCGCGTCTTTTCGAAGAGCAAAGCGCTATCGTACCCACTTAGGGTTTGCATTACCGATAACCGGTATCACCGGTAATTATGACTACCGAAATTAGTAATAAATTTCGACAGCAAATGCCGGTAATTTCGGTAAAATTTAAATGTAAGTATGTGGAGGTCAGTCCGGTGGGGCTAGTCTGAAGCTGACTCGCCACGCTCGCTGTCGGTTTGACGTTTCAAACATCAAATTCACGCGAGCGATTGGCGAGTCAGTTTCAGACTAAGCCCTACGAGGTGTTCGCTGGCATATCTATTAGTGATGTTGAGTAGTGTGATCGATTCTTCCTGATAAATATGAACAAAATTTGCAATCAATAAGAGAGTATAAATATGCAAGATGTTTACACAATATATCCAAGTGTAGGTACTTGAGTTTCAGATAACCTACTTCATCTTACGAATCGTTTTCACTATCACTCTTTATCGGTTTCTCTCAAACGATCGACGAGGATACTTATCGCAAGAATCTGAGATAAAATATTTAGTTTATTATAAAACATTGTGAAGTGACGGATTCATAAGCATTCCTTCATCGCATTCCAAAGCAGGCACAATATGAGAACAATAATTGTTTTTCCCGTCCTGACTGTTTGTCTGGCTACTTTTTTCAACCCAGTTAGTTCGGAATTCTTGCGAGCGAGTGGCTCTAATTTCTATTATGGCCAGGACAAAGTATTTTTATCAGGAGCAAATTTTGCCTGGAACGATTATGGTTTCGACTTCGGCATTGATCAATACGACTCGACCAGTCGGGACATCTTCGAAAGCTGGATGAGACAAATCCACTCAAACGGAGGAAATGCTATTCGTAAGTACTTACGTTCAGTCAAATGTTTTGTTTTTTACTACTATAAGGTAAAGTTTGTCAGTTAAACAATGTGATTTCATTTGGATGTTCTCATTTAGTATTTATTTATCACATTTACATGGATTGTAAGCCATTTTTTATTGTTTCTAATATTAAATTATATAAATTGTAGGAATTACACTAACGAGAAAAGTTAGTAGGTATTCAAATTTTGACTGCAACCTGTGCGACGATGAAGTGAGGTGGTTGGCTCGATGCACTATTGCAGTTGATATCGTGGAATAGTGTCGTCTTGTCTTACTCTGACGCTTGACGGGTTGGCAGGCCTGGTAGCTGTTCTCTCTCTATCGAACCGACCGCGACGATAATATAAGTCGTACATTTTGCAAATGCAAGAATAAATTACATTTCTAAATCACAGAAAGCCCGTTAATGATTTTGTAAATTTATCATAAATTAAGTAATGGAAAGTAACTAAAAATAACAGTTTTTGAAGCGTTCTTTCACGCTATCCGTCTTTTTAGTAAGATGTTCAGACGAATAAAACTTAATGAAAATAAATGTCAACTTTTTATTGAAGGAATCTGGGTGCACGTTGAAGGTTACAACAGCCCGGAGTTCGACCCGGACGGACGCGTCGTTGCCCCCGACAGAACGGGCACTTTGCTCGACGACCTCTCTGCCTTCGTCGACTTCGCCTACGACCAGGATATCTTCGTCATTTTGGTTCTTTGGAATGGAGCCGTCATGGGAAACGACCGCTGCAAACAATTGTTTTACGACGACTCCAAACTGCAAACATACATCGACAGAGCGCTGGTGGTAGGAATACCTAATGAGTTCTAAAACATTTTGTACATACGCTCTCGCGGTCTAAAGAGTCAAGTCGACGACAGGTTCGTCGCTGGCACTGTCAGTCACGAACCGTCTGACTGAGGCAGCTGTGCAGCTGTATTGTAATAATATCATAACACAGCTGCACATCTACAGCAATTATTGACATCTATTCGAGCGCTCGAACCAGTAGAAAGCGTCTTCATCATGTCTACAATTCTCTCAAAACGTAAAAAAACTGGTTTAGGTCTTACCTTTAATAAATTGAGAAATGAGATGAAACCTTGGTGCGGACCTACAGGAAATGGGTTATGTCATGGTCATGGTCATGTTAACGCACACATCTACTGCGTTTAATACGAGACAAGACAACCAAAGCCGATGAAGATATTTTCTAAAGGAAATAACTTGCTCTAGTAGTAAGAATTTTATTATTTGGCGGAATTTATGCACAATAAGCTTCTTTAAACAAACGGCGTTCAAAACTATCAGTCTGGTAAAGTCGCGAGATCGACAGACACAAGGACTGACTATAGCTGCTATGCAACTCTTACCCTTTTCATACTTAGATCAAAACAAAAAACAGGGGATCAAAAGAGCTGGCTTCAATCTTTTTAAATTTATAATGTTCATCGATCATTATAAATGCATTGCTCAAGTTAACTTTCACACCTACTGCCAAAGTAGGTATGAAAATTGTGACATTTCGTCATCAGGACCAGATGAAATCAGTAATAAATAATCCACGAAAATACGGATTACCTCTCTATTGCCTGAAACATTTAATCTTCTCGTAGGGTATATTTCCAGTCCACCATAAAATTCTACTTTAAAACTAATACTCACCTACTAAAACAGTGAGGTGAAAATTCTTGGTGTTCTTCGGTATTCATGGAGCTGGGTGGTATACATAAGTGCCTTACCCTTGGACATAGCCAAAGCATTCGCACGGTATCCCAAAATCAAATTTGATTTTGTTTCCTTGCACTGCCATTATTTTTTTCATGGCGGCAATAGGCTCATGTATAATCATTTTTGATGTTTTACAGCCATTAGTTCGAGCGTTAAAAGATAAACCGTCGCTTGCTGCTTGGGAGATTATCAATGAGCCCGAGGGTTCCGTAAAGATCGAAGAACACTGGAATCCAATATATGATACATCAAACTGGGTAGATAATGGAGCCGGCTGGGCTGGTGCTAATATTCCAATGGAACGAATCCTTCGATTTCTAAATTGGCTTGCCTCCGCGATTCACAGCGAAGACCCGAAAGCCTTAGTGAGTACCGGATCGTGGTGTGAAATTCCGCGAACAGATCAATTTGGCCTGAGAAATTACTACCTAGATGATAATTTGATAGCCGCCGGCGGAAGGCCAAACGGTGTCCTCGATTTCAATCAAATACATACTTACGCGTTGGAAGGAAGTTGGAGGCGAAACAGTCCTTACAAGGTAGCACTCACTCTTGTAAATTTTAACGATGACTCAAACTGTCTTTTAATTATTTTGCACAAAACTTGTCTGTAATTTCAGGTTGACCGATGGGCTTATCAGGTAAATGAAAAACCTTTAGTTATCGGAGAATTTTCGCATGATTGTTCGGAAGGAGAAGGCATCGAAGCACTTTACGATTATGCCTATACAAAGGGCTACAGCGGGGCCCTGACGTGGCAGTACAACGAGGGCGGGGACTGCGCAGACACGCGCGTCCTCATCGACAGCGGTCTCAGGAGTCTTCGCGACCGGAACGACCAAAGCGACGGTAGCGGCGGACTGGTCAATGTGAATATTCGATATTAGCATTTAGTTACTTCAACACCAAATATATCTACTGATGAGTTGTTAACGGCTGTTAACAACCAGCGAGGCTTCGCTGGTGCCGAACAGACCAATCGCTTTTCTACTTAAATTCAATTGGAATGAAAAATTAAATTAAATAATATTTTAGATTTTAATAAACCCTGTAGGTTTAAAATTTACAAACGTCGTAAACCATTTTGGTTAGGATATAAAAAATGAAAAAAAATAATGAAAATTGAAATAAAGAATTTTTCACTTACAAAATCTTATTTTTTATTTCAAAAATCCAACGTTATTGCGTACTTGTATTATTATATAAAAATGACTTACTTAGTCAAATAATGACCATTGTTTATAAATATTGAAAGTAATGTTAAAAAAAAATAGTGGAGTCGTAATTTGTTAATTCAACAAGTGAGTGACATGTACTCGTATGTAGGTAAAATGTGATAAGAGAAAAAAATAGGGTGACCAAAAGTTGTTGCTCTGCTCTTATTATGAGAACTAATTTACTCCGTTTATGAGCTTAGGTTTATATATATATATTTTATATTTTATTCAATATGGTACAATAAGATGTTACAACAATAAATGATATAATAACACTGAATGAATTAAATTAATATAATATAGACAAATTAAACACCAGTCATTTATTGTTGCTCTGAAGTAACATGGCTACTCTAACTAGGTTAGAAAACCTGTTCTAAGAGCAGCCAAAAGGAAGTTGCAGAAAAAATGAAATATTATTACGTTCGCGAGACGTTACTAATACAAAGGGGATCATAGGATAAATATCATAAATACAAAATATAATACATATAATAAATAGTGCATAATATTATATACATATATATAAAATATATATTACATACAATATACATTTATTAAATATATAATTCTAATAATTGTGTTACTTATAATTTATGGGCTAAATATACAGAAAAAAACTAAACAAAGAAAATATATAAAATTACTTATAGTCTATATATGTTATATAGTTATGCCTATTGCAACACACTGCTCAGCATCTTTTCAGATGCGTCTCTGCCTATTGCGAGGAGCCATTTGGTGATGTTTTTTTGCAAAACTGTATTTAGATTGTGCTTTTTTAAATTGCTCATCTGCGCCGTTGAGAAGTTTAGGTCCAAGGAAATTGAGATGCCTTCGCCCAAAAGTGGTATTCATTTGTGGCAGTACGTAGGGTAGGATAATCGTAGCGTAAAGTATCGAATCAACAGTTCAGATAAAAACAATAAATCTAATATTTTAAAGCTTTAATGAGTTAAATATTGTATTATAATTAAATCTAGTTCGCTTTGCTCCCCGACTCGAAGCCCTGCAGCAAGGGCTTTGTGGTTCTATTTTGGCACGTGGACTTTTTAAATCACTTTACCTAAGTTTCTCATATATTCCTTGAGAGCTTACTCCATCTTTCTGCGGTAGAGCTTTCATGAGTGAAACGTTTTATAATTTGATATAAATTGTTTTGCTCGCCATCGCAAAGTGATTTACTCGGCCTATGCGGTCCGAATGACGAAGGGGGGGAGGGGGAGATTATTTTTAACTTTAACTTTAACCTTTATACATATCAAAAATATGAAATTTGATGAAAATACGCTAGGCTTAGCTAGACTCTTTTGCCACTTAGTCATTGTAAGGGGGCTGTGTTATGGCTATACTTTAAATTATTATTCTATAATATTATATATAATATTTCTATAAATAGCGTTGTTTTTTTAATGTACTTACCAGTTGAATTGCTGCCACCTAAAATTGATTAAAATATTTCTTTAAAATGTAATTAACACAGCAAGCACATTATTATAGTTATATAAAATATATTTTAGGGGTAATATGTAGATCAAGTGTTGGTTTTAAACCTTATTGTGGTACATAGCATAATCAAATTGGTATAATCAAAAAGGTATAACTAACAAAGACGACGTTATTAGAATGCAAAGTGTTTCATGAAAACTATGATTTTTGTTGCGGTAGGTAGTTGGCTATGTAACATTTTGTTACTTTTGAGATAATAATATTGGAAAATGTATCAATACAAATAAATGGACCATTAGAAAAAACAATCGTTGTATTGTTTTTTGAACTTAGATTGTCGAAAAACTAAAAAAAATGATGCTTAATAGAAACAGTGACTGTCCATAACCCAGCCAGCTACATCGAAGGACGTAATCCTTGATTGTCCTGCTGATTTGCAAAATAGTTACTATTTGCAAAAACCTCGCAAATGTGGTTCTTTCGTTTTTTAGTATAAACATCAACTTTCAGTATTTTTTAACTAACAATTTTTAATGTAACAATTTTATCGCCTTCACATCGAAAGTTTGAATGTTAAAAGAAATGGGTATATTTTCGCCTATAAACATTTTAGTAATTACTGTCAATTTTATAATATTGTTACTTTTACAGTAAATTAATTATTTGGTTTTATTTTGATTTCTTGTTTTCGTGCTATTTATTTCTTGTAACATATGTTTTTTGAAAAAATATAAATAAAATGAGATAATTTTATTTTCACGAAACAAACTATTAAATGAAAAAAAAACGTTACTTAAATGTTGGATAAATTACAGTTTTTCAGCCGAATGAAGTTTTCTAATAACAATGGGAATACGATCCGTATCAGCTATATGCTACGATTTTAGTATTTATAGTGAATAATTGACTAATTTTCGTTAACAAAAACTCAAGAAATAAAATAACGATTGGGACCCACCTGCTCCGTTTGTTTGATCACTTGGAGTATCCTAAAAGTAGGTAAAGCAAAAAATATATTATTATTATTGTAACAAAGGTTCTCTGAAATAAAGCGTCTTAAGAAATTTTATATAAAAACACATACATATGTATGTAATCTGAAATAATGTTATTAGACGTCTTCATGTTAATTTATGAAGAAGCATATTAGCAATTTTGCTGAAACAGGATTCATAACAATAAATAATAATTCATTTAATTCAAATAGAATAGATAAATTTTATTTTATTTTTCAGAGGCCAGTAAGAACTGGCCTCTGAAAACGTTTGCCTGAAAATCTATTCTAATTTCAAATAAATTGTCAAAACAAGCAAATTTCTATTTTTTTCTAACCTCCAACGTTCGTATAACTTTTGACGTAGCTAGTGACGGTTTTTTTTTATATATTTTTTTTTATATTTTATACTACATAAGGAATCTAAGCAAACACTCATTTGTAATTTGCAATTAGTGTACTCTTTTAGTGGAGTCTTTTACTCCGCGATGTTTAATAAATTAGGTAGTGCGTTGGCCGAAAAACTGAATCTGTTCCCCACGCGTCCTGTACATCCTCAACAAGCGACCAATCTCAAGCCTTATTCCACGGCGAAGCAAATAGCAGCATGGGCCAACCACGCTGCTGCAGAAAGAAATGACCAAAGACATGAGGCCAAAGAATCGGTGGTGGTTCACGTAAGTTTGGTCTAACCTTGTTTCCACACAATTCAAAAGATTTAATGTATTTGTGACATATATTATAAATAATTTTTAGCTTTCTGCACTCTTCCTCTATTTAAACTATGCCAAATGTCACACTCCGTGCGCGCATTATATCTAAAAAATGATCCAGTTTTCCCTTCGCGTATTAATATATAGATTGGACGCGTCGTAGACAAAATTTATGGCGTTGTATTTTGGTCAGCTTATTTAATAAAATAAAAACAAATTAGTTTCTATTAAACATGAAAACTTTACTTAGAAACACATACTGCGATAGCCTTGAATGTTGGGGCTTATGAATTTTCTATGAGACTGTTATTCGTTGGACGAACGAACAAGCGCGTGCGGATGAGATAGAAACATTTTACGCACGAAACCAGAGCTTCAATAATTGCTAAGTTTAGACCCTAAGATTTTCAATTTTATGAGAAAAAGGAGTTTTTCGTAACATTCATTTGTTTTTGTTATTTATAATAACATTTTTTTTATAATGCGCACTCGAAAAATACGTTTTTAAATGCGCAATGACACTGAATTATTTTTCTAAAATCTATACATTTGAAAATAATGTGATTCTTTCATTTAAATTATACCTCAAACACTCATCTACGCACGCAAAGAAACATGTTAAAGCATTTTCAAAGCCACATTATAAATTGTGAGATTATGTCCGTGGTTATTTATTTATTTATTTATTGTAGTTTTCCAACAGAAATTGTACACGATAAATGACGTAAAGACAATATAAAGACAACTGACCAATAAAGATAGAGCTAAAAAAGAATAATATTAAACGAATTTAAATAAGATAAAATAAATAAGAAAAAAACGATTTTACATTTGAACAAAAATAAATAACATGAAATAGACCAATTTAAGGTGTATATATATATATAAATAGAAAAAAAAACCATTTTAATACAGAACTAAACTAGAAATTTTGACCGTGCATTTGTTGCGAAACTTTTGAAGAGTTGTTAAAAAAGATCTGTTTGTGAGAAGTTTTTGTTAAATAAATCGCAAATTCGGTAAATATATAGGGGGTTGTTCCTTACTAGCCACTCTTCAAAATTTGAAAAAATATATATGATGAATTGTAAGAATGTAATGTTTTTTATTTTATTCTACATATACCTAAAAAATGTACATAAGAATTACATATTAATTTATAACATAAAACGATGTGGAAACAAATATATATAATGATTAATTGTCCTCTTCATACACGATTAAGATTAAATATAATTACACAAATAAATTTTCTAAAAAGAAAATAACCCACTGTTGCCTCTATTGCCATCCAAAATGCACATCGAATGTGTTAAAACTCCGCTGGTACAAATTGAGATAGGAAATGAAGCAATCCATCGCGAGTTGGTATCACAGGTGCGAGTAGTCCGGGTGGAAGAAACCGTTAATGACGCCTGTAGGGCCTAGCTGTAAGACTTCGGGTTCTGTTTAAATCATTCACTACTACCAAACAATGTATAGAAGCAGCTGTTATTATACTATACGGTATCTAAAGGGTGTTATTTTCCATTCTTATTTATTTTTATTGCCCCGCCTGTCGTTATTTCGCGATGTTTGCACGGAGAAATGGCTGGCGCCTAATTAATTACTCGTAATGAGCCGTGCGCATATCGCCCAGCGCCGTTCGTGCTAATTACCTACTATAATTACCTAAACCGCAAATGAAAATTCAATTAACTCCTTCGCCAGAACTAGGCACTGGTAATTAGACGTGCTCGCTATAAGGCGACACCGTTTAAATAACCCTATTAATATGGCGCATCGAATAACCGCGTTACTGCAGCGGGCTCATAGCGGTGGCGAAATAGCGATAGCTGCGCTGCAGAGTCGCGTTTATTTATTTATTTCAGGAAACAAAAGCTGACACAAAAAATAAAGTTACAATAAAAAATCTATCAAAAACAAAGCCAATCAGAGTTTCCTCCAAATTTGTCTTCCCTTTTCAGTAATCTTTCAACTTACCAGAGCACAAATGTGCTGAAGTCACGTCGTCAAACTCAAGTTCAGTATATCTAGTATATAGAGGTTTGCTTGGTTATTTTTTCACCCACGGTAGTGGTAGTACATTTTTTTTTTTTTTTAGTACATTTTACAATACATTTTTTTGGTTAAAAGAGTCTTTTGTAAACCTTATAAATAAATATACAATATAAATATATAAATATACAAACAGAATATGTCATGAATATAAATACAGTAGCCTTTCAGAATTAGATATTTTCAAAAGTACTTTGAATTTATTCAAAAATAAGGTTAGTAAAATATACACATCTCATTCAGATAATTAGAGGAAAAGTCATATTCTAATTAATACATTTATATTAATATGTGTGTAAATATGCAAAAACGAAACTATTTTATTTTATTTTATGTTTATTTTATTCTCATAATTTTCTTTTTTATGTAATCAGTTTTAGGTGAACCGACATCTCAATTATATTGTTAAACAGTGGATTCATGTAATTGGCCAAATTTATAACTATGTATTTACTGTTTTATAAACTAAGTTACGCTTTATGTTTCCCTAGAATATATTAAAATAAATTATTAAAAAAAAAAAAACGTCATCGATTTGACGGGTTGTGAGACACAAGTTCGTACTAAACTCTTGGCAAAATTCCCTACGTATCATTTAGATATTAGATTATTTTTTTGGAATGCGAGCATGTGCATATTAAAGTACTTTATACTACCAAATTAGACATAATACCTATTTATTTATTTATTTTTATTGGAAAACCAACAGTAATAATTACAAAAGGAACTTTTTCTTCCATAGTAACATTAAAATAGCATAAGAAATTTAGAACAGTATTCCCTTCCTAAAAAATATATATAAATTATGGAGATTATATACGTATGCAGTAAAATTTATTGATGTTACACTGCTTATTTGAGGGCAACGATCTTTTAAAACATAGAGACGACATGTCATACAAATCGTCCTTGTGAAAACCCGACATGCTGGGTAGAGACTTATCGCAATGGCATATACGAGCAAACCACACGTATGATACGCGAGGAGTGTACTCGACGCAAAGTGGCGTACTCGGGCGTGATGCCTCAGGTTGAGGGTGTGTAAATGTGCGAGTGATTTATGTGTGTCACGATCGGCCCGTAACATTAAAGGGCGCGGAAGTATTGGGTGTCCTGAGACCATTTCCGAATGACCTAATAAGGTGTTTATGTTCACTATTATGCTAATTGCGAACGATAATTTATCCCCAAATTTATTATTTTTATTGAAGCCCTGGCGCAAATTACCATTCTCATAAGCATCGCAATCGATAACACCTCGCCGCGTTCAGCGACCGAACTAACTAACACATCTCTTTTGTATGTCACTTAAATACAAATTATATTTTAGCGTTATCTCGTTTCAGACCACATTTAGGTTTAACGTACTTTTGGATAAATGCGTAAATCAGTTGTAACAACTTTAGAAACACGAGACGCTGTCCATTGTAGTTATTTTTATAAAACAGGTGTTTTAAAAAAATGTCAAGCAGACGCAATCATAACATCAGTGTCCTTTTATGCAGAGGTGAATATCGCTTATCTGCCCCTGTCTCTAATTTAAATAAATATTTAAACCTGTAAAATGTTTATCCACAAAACATATATTACGCTAAGAAAAAAAACTATTTATAATTTATAGATTGTGGGCAACTAACAGAAAAAATATCCTGCACGGAACCTTCGAACGATTCACTGTTTTATTTTCACTTATTCGCTTATTAGTACGTCGAAGAAGACAGAAGACACCTCGGCGCGCGCGTTTCTCCGTAAAACGAACACACGACAAAATGCAAATATAGCAACCGTTAAAACAATCATAATCTCCGGTCGACAAAACGTTGCTATTTATTTATTTATTGTCAGATGGTACTCTAAAAACATTAATCTTAGACACTAAAGTAAAAAAAAACCTTATCATTATTCTAAGCTCTCTAAGCCTCCTTATATTGGCCGTAATGACCATCCTTACAAGATAAAACCTATCTTGAGGTTCAATTCGTTTCTTTCCAGATCAATTCGCCAGTGGAATACTCTTCATAGGTCAGTAGTTGATCCTTTTCCTTGTTCCAAGGCTGTTTTTCCAAACCTTGTGTTCCAAACCTAACCTACTAAACTCAACAGTATCACCGAAGCTGTGTGATATAGGGGTTCTAAACAGATCAGGGCTCTTAAATTATGCGATGAAATGATATTTTTTCTAGACACGTTACTTCGATCTTATAATTAATTATTTTAAAAGGAAATATTAAATCTGACGGCGAGCAAACGTATCAAATGTCACGTCATTGACACATCAACGTTGCCATGTGATGTTGCGTCATTGCGTCATTGGGGAAGTGGTATGTTCCCCGCTAGTTCGTACGCGCCTTCATGCGGGGCTCTAAAAACTTTTCGTAAGGCGAAAAGTTCGTTGGGCCGGCCCGCGGAGCACACTCGGGGTGGGGTGGGGGCGGGGGGGTCTAGGAATCTGCCCCGAATCGATAGGGCGAACCTGGCGTAGGGCGGGCAGACGGGCGCGCCCTTGTCCGACATCGGGATTCGGGGCGGCCTTGGGCGCCCGAGAGTGCGAGATCCTCGGGGATCGGTTTGATTGCCCATTGGTGTTCATAAGCGGAACCCTAAAATTGACATATTTGTCATTTTATATACCCAATGTTTGTTTTACATTAAAAGAGTTCACTTTCTTTTTAAATATTTCATTTATTTATTTCAAAAAATAAAAACACAATAAAAAATCAAAATATAAAATCATTGAGAGTTTCTACCAACCTTAATAATATTCAGGAACGAGGGTAGGAAGTAGGAGGGGTTAGGGTTTAGTATATACTAAATATATCATAACTCTTTACAAATACAAAATACAATATAATATACAAGATATAAAATAATTTATTTCCATTCACAAACAAGTTACAGGAATGGTATTACTATCAGTTTATAAAAATTAATTACATATAAAAATACAATTATTATATATCATTAATTTACAGCGAGAACTTTGAGCCCAAAAATTATAAAAATAGTATTTAAGCATGATGTAGTAATAGATGTAACTAATAGTCATCGCAGCGGTATAGTGCCTTCTGAATAAGGTAGTTTTTTATGACATTCCTGAAACATTTTAGGTTGTTTATTTTATTCAAATCCTTGTGCAGTCTATTAAAATACTCAACGTAAAGGCGCGTGTCAGTTTAAACTTGGCTGTGCGAGTTTTGACTGATTGGATAAAGGAAATTTTATGCGCATTAGATTCATTCACTGCCTAAAGAAGTTTAAAGGTAATTTTCCAAAAATCACAAACGCATAAATTAAATTAAATAAAGGAGCGAAGCGAATCTTTGTGTATTTTTGCTGACGCGCGATTTCATGATGATAGTCAAACTTATTTGCCTACCGCCGAAAACGTTTGCAAACATCAAAGCGGTTTCCGTTTGAATTACGAGCGAATTCGCGGCGCAATAAATGTATCTTCTGGGCAGTATTACATCTCGGTCTGTGGTGGAATTTTATACCGTCAGAGAACGGGCTCGTCTAGTGTTGACGGTATAGGAACCCTTTTGCACGGTATTTATTATAAGCGTGCTTTGTCACCTTGACATGGCACTCGTTGAAGGGTGTATTTATATTCACTAATATAGATCAATAATCAAACTTTAATGAGCAAAAAATATAGGAAAAATGTTTCCAATTACGAATTCGACATTTCAAAGAAATTGTTTTAATGTTTGAGAAGGCGGATGAACGCACGATGCGAAATCAGGCAATGGCCTCACGTCCGCACTTCGAAGAAAAACAAAGTTTTTTAATAATATAATTATTTTAGTATGTTTTAATTTATTTGAACTTATTTTTTTTTTCGTTACACCCCTTAAAAAGACATCAGTCAATATAAATACACTTCGTATAGGTATAATACTGTAATAATTATATTACATTTTGCTGTCCTTTTGTACTTAAGAGATTATTTTCTTCCGGGCGAATAATTTATGACATTGTCGGTATGTTGGCATGCAAAACCTTATTCAGTTATAAACGACACGCATTTTCCGCTCCATTATAATAAAAAAAAAGATTTGTCAGGAATCGAAAAAGAAAAAGGCGTTAAAAAAACCTAAAATTAAAAACCTAATAAATAATTAAACGAAAAGTCTAAGAAGTTTATGATAAAATAAAGACTAGACACCTAGAAATGTTATGCGGTGAAGGAAAAATGGGAAGTAAATTACAATGTTTTTTTTATTGACCGCAAATATGTGAGTTATGCATTGTGGTGTGTAGTTTGTTAGTAGGTTTGTACGAGTCTAACAATATGGCTGGGCACATTTCGGACGTTCGCTTCTCTGGCAGATAGAAAACCTTTTTATTGCCGCTCTATATTAGCAGACTATTGGTTAAGAGATCGGTGTGTAATATTTTTGCTAAAAAATTTGTTTTACTTTCAACAGCCAGAAAATCACTATAATTTGGAAATTTATGAGAGCATCCTCAGAGAAAATTACGTAAAACGAACTTCTGTAAACGCCGTAGCGGGTGTCGAGTTAGCGACTGTTAGCATTAGCGGTGCAGTTGAACACTGCGTGCCTGATATCTCATCAGCGCCAGGCGGAAGTGGCGTACCGGCTATTTGTCTTGGCAATGAAGATCAGCCAATGCTGACAAAAGATCATGATTTTTTAAATCAATGCGATAGAGAATCAAAAGAAAAATTTTACGAAAATATTTGTCTGGTAAAGGAGCTATTAGAAAGTGAAGTGATATCCAAGATTGTTGAGGCAAGCGAGGCACAAAGCGCCCTCTCATACATAGAGAATCAAAATGAGTTTCTCTTGCAAAGAATTGCGGAACTTGAAGATCAAAATGTGGAATTGAGAATACAGGTAATATCAAAACTCGTAAGATTTATTTGGTCAATTACATATTTTATCGTATATAAAATGTTTAGGTTCTTAAAGTGAAAATAGCCTGCCTATAATACGAGCTGCTTTCATCCCCAGCACGGCAAACATGGCTTAGTTGAGCACGGCCCACCATTTATTACACAAGACCTAATTCATATACATTTTTTATTGTGATCAAAATTTCAATAAAAATCTAGTTTTTTTTTGCGGATAGCCAATGTTCATCTTTTTCTGTTTTTTGCTACATATTTTAGTTTATTATATATTTTTACATTCACAAGCTGTGTGTCATAATATTTGCAGCTAAACGAGTTGTTAGAAACTGCTCCATCCCCTGACATTTTGGACAGACTTAAGGAAGAAGTGGAAACCTTCAAAGCATCTGCTGTTAGTATTGCAACTTTTTCAATTCACCTGCGGCTATTTTTAAATGAATTTCGAAACCAGATCTATCAAAACGTTGAAGTCGACGCAAATGGTTTATAGGTTTATACTGAGTTGCATATTTTCTGACAAGCCAAGGACTATAATAAAGTGTCTAAAATTCGTAGTTTTTTTTTTTTTTTTTTTATTTTATCCAAAAAACAATACATATGAAATAGCATAAAACAATTTAAATGAATAAAACTAGTTACAAAAATAATCTTAAACTATCTCATACAAAGCAAAATAGATAGGTGGTGTGGATTTTATCACACCACTAGACAAGGTCTGTTCTGGGGTGATACCTGCTTCAATTTTACACGTTTGCTTTACCTGTTTTTATATTTTTATTTTATTTTGATAAATAGTGTACGTACATAATATATAACATCATATATGAGAAATAAATGCTCATGAAATACTTATATTATGTTATGTTAGATTTTAGTAATAATATATAACATATATAATATGCAAAGTATATAATATTATATAATAATAGTCTATATAGGAATATTTAAGAGTAGTTTTTGACATTCGTTTCTTGTAAACGTCATAAGCCAATTGCCGCACTGGAACCTCATCTACCGAAGAACAGAAGGTGTTGTATATCTTTGGAGCGAGGAATGTATAGTGCCGTTGGCCGAAGGCTGTATTCATACGAGGCTGCATATTTCGCCTATTCCTAGTTTGGTGTCTGGGTTCTGTGATTGTGTGACGTCCTGAGTCCCCATGAAAGTGTGCCATGATGGTCTTCATATACAACTGCCTTACGTCTAGTACTTTAAAAGACGCGAAGAGTTGATCAGATGGATAGCAGTATGGCTTCCTATTGATAACTCGGATAACGGCTTTTTGAGCTGGGAGAGTTGGGAAAATTTTTTTTGTAGTTCACTTAATTTAAGAGTTTGACAAAGTGTGATCGAATAATACTTATACATTGTGCCAATCATATAAATATTTAAAAATATTTTTTTGCTCCTTTTTTCGTTTAACTTTCCACCACTTATTGGCAATTTTAAAGGTAAAACTTCAATTGTCTATCCGAAAGAGTTTTATGCAGTGAAAGTTTCTATCTAACCTTATTCATTGTAAACTAGTAGCTGGAAAAAAAAACCGAGCCATAAATACCAATACTATATTGTTTATTATCGTTTTTTAATCTTTAGTCTCAATGTTAATAAACAAAATTTGCCTTGTGGTATAATTAGTCAACAAATAGTATAAAAAACAATATAATCTTTGCATATTCAATCGTCTTAATGTTAACACGTTTCCCATTTAGCAACAACGAGTGTTGGACGAGGAGAAACAAATATCTGAAACGCTAATAAATGCAGAGCAATACCAGAAGGATAAAGACGAAATAAAAAAAGAAATTGCAGTGAAAGATAACAAAATTAAACTCATGGATGATCATATTAGTGATCTCAAAAAAGAAATTGAGCAATTACAGAATGAAATGGACAAAAGTTTAAATGCCACTAGAGAATGTCAAGTGATTGCAAATAATCTTGGTATGAAATTTTAATACCATTAAATGCATCTATTCATTCATATTGTACTGTTATATTGAAACCATTTAATTTTTGGTTTTCTAGAATCGAGATCACCTATTTAATTATACTGATAAACACTTTATTTGACACGCAAAAATAACCATCAACCATTCATTTTTAAATTGACCTTTATAACTATACCGATTCCTTAGTATTTGTTTTTTTTAAATTAAGGAAATTTGTGTTATATTAGCCCATCAAGTTCTTTGCTATTCAAATAAACAATCAACAAATTACATCAACTAATATTTCACTTTCTGAAATGAATTTTTAGTCACCAATAACTTTTTAGGAATAACAGGACATTGAAATTAACTATATTAATGTGAAAGGTGTTAACAATATATTGCTCAAAGTATCTCAACAATCCAACCTGTAAAGGTTGTTGGTGATTCAGTTTTAGTTTTCAATCATAGACATTATTTCGACCTTTTAAAGTATCATCAGAGGATTCCTTTCATTACGACTCAATTTGGTCCTGATACTGGGGACTCCTGAGGTGGGGATGTGGTTTTCACCACATTGACCCACATCGTCGTCTAGCATAGGTACGAAGTGAGTAGATTACACTAAATTATCATGTCTATCGCTAACAGCGAATCAGGCAATTTCACCATGCGACACCTATTTTTATGTAAAAAGTAACATTTTTACTATTGCCTTTTCTGGATTAAATTTCTTAAAAAAAAAGTATGATTTATTCTCCGATCCATTCCTCCTTCCCCCCATCTCCGAATCTCCAAATATCCGATTTTCCAAATAACCAAATTTTTTAATATATTTTGGTAAAAGCATATTTATAATTATTTTCATTTACAAAACATATTTGACTTTTTAACTTAATTATTTTGCAGGAAGTAATCTAAACAATGAAATCATTGACTTAAAAAATGAAAATAAATATTTGCTGGAAGAAATGGCTCTGATGCAAGCTAAGCTTAAAGACTCACTCGAGGCATCAGAAGTAAGTACTGCTAAAGCCGCACAGTTAGCCGAAGAACGAGATAGACTTCAAAGGGATTTAAATTGTATGGAGAAAAATTTGATAAAAATTCAATCGCCGGATCTAGCAGAAGTTGAGGCTGATTGTGCTGAAAAATTAGCAGCTCTGAAAGCGCAATAAGATGCCAACATCAAACGGATGAAAAAACAACACGAAGAAGGAGTGATGCGTCTCCAACTACACCACGATGACGAGATCAATGACATTGTGAGGAAATACGACAATGAAATAGAAAGTTTGCATATGCTACTCGAGGGTAAAGGCATAATTCGAGGGTAAAGGCATAATTCGAGGGTAAAGGCATAATTCGAGGGTAAAGGCATAATTCCGCGTGTAAATGGTATCTATCTTTTTCTACTTTTTCTCCATCTGTCTAAAAGTTATAAGTAGTGTTTAAACAATAAAAAAAGTGGTCAAATAGTTTTATATAATAATATTAATATATATGACCTATGTATTTATTTATCTTTATTGGAAAGACCAACAATTTTACACAGTACATACAACAAAAAAAACTTGATTATGAAAAATACGTGACTATGTAAAGTGATTATTTCCTAGATTTAATTTTCAAATGTATTCAAAGCATCGTTTTGTCCCAGAGAAACGAGTATGCAATAGATTTTGTATGAGGCATTTCACTCGCATAATAAAGTAGCAATTCAATAGAATACAGGAATTGGAAAAAGATACCACTAGCGAATGAATTGAATTGAATATTTTTAAATTATTTTCCATTGAAAATAATTTAAAAAAAAATTAGGAGTGGACATTAGGAGGGGACATGTGGTGATGAAGCGATCAAAATAGTGTGACTATAATGTGCGCATTCAAAACAGGATCGCTGGATTGCTAGACGACCACATCCCAGCTGTCAGCTCATTTTTGTTTAATTTTCGATTATTTAAATCCCTACTCTTCCAAGTAGTTAAAGGCTTTTGGTCGAAAGTGTGTAAATCATATGTAAAGTGCACTAAAACTTTAATAACGTCAAACTCCTAAATGCTCTAATGTCAATTTGTTAATCAGAATAACATTCATGTTATAACCTCTCTCCACCCTTCATACTGAAATACGGGGGGTGGGGAGGGGGCAGTGCCTAGGGGATGAGCTTACGGTTTAAACGTACTTAACGCCATAATGTTAGTTTTAAAATTGCCACAAATGAAGGTTGTTTTATGTACCGCTTGCAATCCCCTAAAATAAAACAAAACTAAGCGGTTTTAAATTCATAGAAAAATATTCCATTTTAATAACCATAATGGAAATAAATGTTTTTTAATTAATTATTTGATTACCTACTTTTAGATTATTCTATCACTGAACAGTATAGTTAATAACCCCTGAGTATCAAACCAAGTTGAAAAACCGAGAGTTAGACGTTTAACAAAAGATCTGTTTAGTCCTTAATAAAATAAAATCTGACTTAAAAAAGTGAACCTAGTAAGTACAATGGCTCGTTCTGACGGTCCCCTTGGATGACGGCATTGACTTGAGGTTTGTTTACTGGTATATGGCCTTAAAACAATTTTATTTTCATAATATTTATTGAATGAATCTTTGGCATTTAAGTACGTCATGAATGTTAATTTTATAACCATGAATAAAATTCACAGAGGGGGTCAAATTGGCTTCCTAAATATATTATATCACACTACCACAACTGTAAACAAAGTATTGTAACAACTGTAAACAATTTTTATACAAATACGCAAATACTGTATAGGGACTGTTGTGTATAGGGTAAATAAATATTTTGTCATTTTTCTTTAATTTTGGGTAAACGATTTTAAAAGTTCCAACTGATTTCAAAAATTCATCATTGATTGATTCTATCGATATAACTAAGTATGTACCGAAGAGATGAATAATAATAACTAGGTAGGTTTAATATAAAGTATGATGAAGAAGGTTCAAAATAGGTATTTAATCATGTCAATACCCTTAAATATCATATGTGAGCAGATTTTAGGGCTTCGTAAATAATTAACATATTTTTCTTTAGTAACTTCTTACTCCGTGAATTTTTTAACAGATTATGAGAAAAATATGTCAATACCTAAAAAAATATTTTGCATTGTTATTTTCATAAAAAATAATTATGACAATATTTTTAATACCCTTCCTTTGTCTGTTTTTTCTTTCCTAAAAACGAATATACAAAAGGATGGATGGCCCAAATTGAGGAAAAACAACTGATTAGTAACTCGTAGGTCATATAAGATTAAACGAATTAAAATATAGTTAGGATAGGGCTCAAATATAAAAAACGCAACCCTGCCACTGATCTATCTAAATTTCTTCTATTTAAGCTTATATATATATATATATATAGCATTTCTTGAAATTCTTCAGTAAAATCACAACAACCGGTTCCACATTTCGTATAGATCGAAATGAACTGGAAGATATACCGGATCATTACGTTGATGTGACTCCTTGCGGCATGGCTGATTTAATGTTACGCTTTTCTACTGATCTGATGACTTTGCTAAATCAGCAGCAGAAATGGTGGATGTTTTGGAAAACGGTTTGGTAAAGAAGAAGTGGAGGTGGAGGAGTGGAGGTGGTCATCGAAGGAGAAAAACATCCTTTCGATTGGAAGCTAGTTCGACGACCACAGGTTTGGTTTTTTATGATTTATAACAATAATTTATAACCTATAAATTATAAATTGTGTAACCTATATGGCTAACAATTGAATCTAAAATTATAAATTTATTAGAGTGAATTATATTAGACAAGTGTTTGCATATCTGTAGGCAGGATGGTTTGATTACGTAAAAAAACATATGAATAGACATAATTTTTACAAAATGGAAAGATAAGGAATTCATTCGTGCTTTGATTAAATTCTATC
Source organism: Neomicropteryx cornuta (assembly GCA_020383195.1). Lineage (NCBI taxonomy): Eukaryota > Metazoa > Arthropoda > Insecta > Lepidoptera > Micropterigidae > Neomicropteryx > Neomicropteryx cornuta. The sequence goes on along the minus strand of JAHKQU010000008.1, from coordinate 21,530,412 downwards.
TAATGATTAGGAAATCAACAACCTAGATTAAATCCAAGTAAGACAATGTGTTTAATGAAATTTTTTTTTTGATTATTCATCTATTTGATTATTCTTTTATTCATTTTTTAAAATAAACATCACAAAAGCACAATTATTGAGACCAGTATTTTATCACTATTAGAGAGAAGGTTGAAACAGGTTATAGGTACCTAAAGAAACTCCACAACTAGCTTATATAATTGCGGTGGGAAATGAGTCCACCTCACACGGTTTTTAAGGCTTCAAAACCACCAGGTGCGGCCTTATACCAAAGTGTATAGCTTGTGCGGCGCACTGGTTAAAAATATTAAACTATCTGATTAGATTGTCAAAACTGAATATGTTTTTAATAAAATCATAGATTTTTTGTAAAAAATTTAGTATTAATGTTATATCCAGAGTTGCACACTAGTCGTTACCTTACACAGGCTTTTCAGTTTCTACTAATTTATAATTTATGTATTTTGATTGAATAATGGCATAATTATTTCAAATTAATAAAGGTGTATGTATGTATGTTTGTATGTTTCTGTGCTTTTTAAATTTGTGACATTTTTGCACAAGTTTTCTTCAGAATTTGGAATAACGATAACCCACATAAAATCTTCAAATCATAGCTGTTAGCTTTATAATTTGTTTATACACATTTGTTTATTTGTTTATTATTAAACAATGTTTTAATAATAAATACTTTCTATGTAAGTCAATTTATTAGGGTTTTTATGAATATAATCACAAAATCTGAAACAATATGTTAGAATACCTATTCAAAATCAGTGCCACTCGCTACTACCCCCACTCCACCCTTTTGCTCACAAGTTGGTTGCCGTACTACCAGTTATTTTTTATTCCAGTCACCTCTGTTCACTCCCATGCCTGACGACTCTACACAATGTCAAGCAATTGTTTGATTAGCCCCAAGCAGTCATTTTTAAAAATAAAATAAAACCGAACATGTCATCATAAGATGATAAAAGCATCCAAGCATTGCATTATCTATTGGTTTTAATATATGCCTTTATAAACATTTTAGATATTTATATTGGGCTGCCAGGAAGTTTTACCTGGATTAGAAGAGGCTATTTATTCTATGGAAATCGGAGAGCAGTCAATCTTTTTGCTTTCTTATCAATTGATGTATGGTGAAAAGGGCTGTCCTCCCCGAATAAAGAGTAAAGAAATAGGCTTGTTCTGTATTCACTTATTGGGACTGGCAGATAAGAAAATGTAAGTTCTTCCATATTTTACTTATAGATAGCGCAGACGCTGAGTTGCTGATCAGTGGGTGTTCCATTGATGGCAAGTCTTCAAAGCGCAAATCATCTGATTTGATTCCTAAGCATTGCAATGTAATAACAATCCCACAAATGAATTAATCTTCTTACAATGTTGATGTTCAAAGGTCATTTTAAAAATGTTTTATTAGAATAAATATCACAAATCCTATTGACTGTGGATTCTTTCTGATTTATGATTGTTTTTTTAAATTAAGTAAATAGATAACTGGCATTTCACTAAAGAATATTCATTATAAGTAATAATCAATATAAGCATAGGTACCTCAATTGCCATCTATATGTGTCATGGTAGAACAAAAGGGTTCAATAAGCCATGTTTTAAAACTATGTTAAAAAACTATGTTGTTTTTATTGACATACTTTTAAATCTTTTTTTTTAGGAAAAAGGAGTCTGATGAGTGGACTTTTACTTGGAGCTATAAGCTGGCAACACAACATCACAAGATAGCAAAAGATCTTTTTGAAAAAGAAAGTTATAGTTATTCGGCTAAATCTTTTGTGAAAGCCGCGGAAGTATTAAAGCAAAGTCGGCTTGCCAATGTAGCTGAAAATCAAAAACAAAAAATATTTTCAAGAAAAATTTACAGGAATTTAGCCATTTGTTATAATAAGATGAAATTACCGAAAAAACCTGCATAATGTGTAATGAATTAATGTAATGCAATACCTAGACGGATTATGGAATGATCCCAAAGCCCTATTTCAGAATGCTCGAGCCCTAATTATGATTGAAGAATACCTAGAGTTTAATAAACGACTAAAAAAAGCACTAGTTCTTAAGCTAAAAGATAAAGAGATGAACACAATAAATTAGAACAACCAATGAAAAAAACTGAAAGGCAAAATAACATCTCCATAACTTTCGAAACCAAAAACAAGACTGTTGTGTCTGAAGATTTCATCGAAGAAGTGAAAAAGTTATGTGAAGATTTCTCCAAAGACCCAGATCAAAGTAACTTATCCTTACCTCCTGGACTTAGTGAGGCAGAACTCGACGTTGTTCATAAAATTGCAGGAGAATATGGTTATATCTTTGATAAAGAGATTGTTGAGGTTAATCGTACACCCGCCAGAATTTGAAATTTTAATATTGTCATCATAGATTACAATAAGCAACTGTCCAGGCCGCCGATCGACGGGTGTGGTGTATTTATTTAATTATTTTTTAATACTGACAACTGTGGTTTTGAGACTTCCAACTCCATAAAAATCTCCGTTAAAATCTACACCCGATTTTATGATGAAAAACAGTTTGTTACCTTTTTAAAATGTCAAAAAAAAAGAAACGTCTTACACTCGCCATTTTGGGCTTTAAGTAGGGTCAATTCAAAAAGGCTTTTGCCATAGTTGGGCTTGACCGTCCTAAGTGGTGGTGCTTGAACCGTTCATAAGTTCATGTTTCTAGCAGCAGCATTCGCTCTCGCAAAAATGGGAACGAATTAGTTCACATAAAAACCCGCAAGGGTTTAGTGAACAAAGAAATAGAATATGTATTTTGTTTATAAATAAAGACTTCACAAAAAAAAGATACAAATATGCCTAGTCAAGGTACCTACCTAAAGCTAGAAATAAAATTTTGAACTCATAGCGTGCTTTAATTATGTGTTATGTCATCAATAAGACAGGCAATTTACAGCCTAGTTAAGTGATAAAATCCATACGAACCTGCAATTACATATAAAGGAACGATCGCATAAAAACATTTTTTCTTTGTGTGTAGGTATATAAATTGTAAAATTAAAGTGGATGAATCAACAAATTAATATCTCCGAGTATTAGGTTAAAAACAGGGCTGTAGGCAACGGGGTTATTTGTCATTTGGCCATCACACTTCTTTAACACAAAATGGTGTTTAGCAGAACTAGGTGGTACTAAGCTCCGCATAAATAAATGTTTACATATTTTCGTCGATATTATTGCTTGTTTTTTTTTATAGCAGATGATTTGCATATTTTTATAACGATACAGGCTAATATAACGATACTAAATTATTATAATGGCCAAAAGAAGAAGAAATAAAACAAAATGTCATGATAATTATGTCAAAATAACTGCTCGATATCATACGTATGTGATCAATAATTCAATTTAACTTGATAATACGTTTACTTTAGTCATTCGCACTGTAAAAAAATAACTACCATGAACTTTCAATTTTCTGGTTTGGTTATATTCCTATTGCATACATGTGTAAGTGCTTAAGTACACATCCTTGTACGCGCTTTTATCTCGTCTTTTCCGAAACTGATTAGTAAATGATGTTACTCTTTTAGCACTGCTTGGATTACGATGGCTGGCTAAATATTAATCTGGAACATTCATTCGGAATAGATGACGCTTTTTCTGGGAGGGGAAACATTTCAATTCAAAGCGTTCGAATGAACAGCTTTGCCTTAGACCAAAGGCCGCTGAAAGAAGATCAACTTAAGAAATTAGAGGTAAATTTCTAAATACAGGCAAAGTCGCGTTAGTATGCCGCTTAAGCCTAGAAGTAAAAACTAATATCAAACTAAGTACACTAAAATGAATGTGTTAAACTAAAAAGTTTAATTCGATGCTTCGTCGATAATGAGGTTATTTGAAGAATGATAATTTTATATTGAAATTAAAAGTAGTCAAATAATCGATGACGTGTTTTATGAGGTTTTTATTTTCTGTCCTTTTGATTGATGCACTTCACATAGATTAGGTTCTGCTAGCTATAATTTAGTATATAGCCATTGGGCTAGGTTATTTGCTACATTGCTGTTACATAGGAAAAATGGTATCATAATAAATTTATGTAATACATATTATATTTTTTCGCATATTTCCTAACTAATGGCTCATCGATCTGTCTAGAACAACGAGAGTTAAGGGGGACTTAACCCGGTTATTTCTCAAGATTAAAAGAATCAATAAAATAAAACTACAGAAGATGCAAATTCAAGTATGTTTTCCACATAAATTGATATTCTTAGATGGACAGAACGATTTAAAAGTACGCACAAGACAGAGAAGAGTGCCATCGGAAAGAGGCCTCTTAAATTTCTGGTGCAGTAGTATTCTGCTTTTTTTTAATTTATCGGTTATAAAAATTTTATACCTTCATAGAATTAAAGCTATAATTGATTAGTTAATCTATTTAGTATAAAACAATTTAAATAATTGGGAGGTGGTGGACCGGGCATAAACTTTCAATAAAATATGTTTTATGAACTATTCACAGACTGCAGCATCTAAAGGAGATTTATATTCAATTCGAGCGTTAGTTCAAAGCAATGACGGAACTGAGTTGGACTATTTAACGTCCATGAAAGCTTCAGCTCTCTTAGAATGTGAGCTGCACGACGCCATCAGTATATTAATCTCCCCGTCTGGATCCGTCGTGGCCGTGACTGCCACACCGATGAACGCTCAAAAGCAGGCCGAAACACGAAGAGACACTTTCAAGACTCAACTCTTTATAAGACAAATTGAACAGGCTCCAGTGTAAGTTGACTTCAGAGTATTATATATGTTACCGTAAACACCTGAAATCAGTAAGAACCCGTTTTTACTAGTAAATACGCGAAGTATCTAAAAACATCAGATGCAGGCATGAGTCGTTGCACTCCGAAGGCGTCTTTAAAACCGCCTGCAGAGCCTAGCTGCCAACCCTGGGCAAAACCCGGGATTGAACAGTTAGTGTTTAAATAAATTACATAACCTATATTTAGTTATAAGGATAGATAGATTATATGTAGGAATTAAGTCGTTTTGAATAATGACCCCTACATTTATTTTTTTTCAGACCCGACACTGCCAGCTACATACAGAAAATAGAGCGAGAAAGGGAAGCGCGTGAGAAAGGAGATTTCAAAGACAATCGCTCCTTCCTAGCCAAATATGTAAGATGCCTTTGAATAATAGTAATTCGTCTATCATAAAGTATATTATAGTAATATTTAATCCAAATATATTATGATCTTATCATATTAATATCAAATTTTTGCTAACAATAAAATAACAATAAATTTATTAATTGCGAAACATTGAGAGGAGATAAGGTCGGGTCCAGAGATCGTAGGTGGGTTCCTATCTTCCTTTATTTTGGCTTTCCCTTTTTCTTAATCATTCTTGCGAAGAGAATGCATAAGGCCATATACATTTGAAACTAGAATTATTTTCACATTAAGTTAATTTTTAGTTAAAGTTAACATTGTTTTAATAGATATTTTAATTTACTAATTATGTACCTCTAAATACTTGTAAAAAATTATGCAACATCAATTATTACGGCTTCCATTCTGATTTGTTTCAAATTATACTATTGCCAAAATAGTGTCATTCGAAATAACTAGATAAATAAAAGGATTTTTTTTTTTTTAATGACCTCTGCTATACTTTCCCCTACGTTACTGGAAACACGGACACAATAGTTTCAAACATTTCCCGAACAATCCTTAATTGAGGGCTTATTAATTCTTCGATACTCCTCTAATAAACTACTATTTGTCCCAACAATAAACCGCTTCAATCCGTTACTTTATCTATAGTTTATAATTATTTTTAAAAAGTATTATTTTAGTAGTTATATTTCGTACATTTAAGTTTATAAGACACTCGGGTTACGTACATCAAATGATACCAATATAAAAACTAAAATTATTGGCAAATTAAGGAATTTAACCTTTGGTGCCTGTAGATTCAAGTATAGTTCACAACCTCAAGGAGAACCGAACCATACAGATGGAGTTAAACAATGGTCTGAAAGTGTTTTTCAGCCATCATCGCTGATGTGAACCTTACCGGCCTTATGCATTGTCACATCAGTATGTTGCTAAGCTTAAAAGTGACCACTAACTATAAGATAATGCATAGGCTGTCAGTTAAGCAGCGAATTAATGTGACTGCATAAGGCCGCGCGTGTACAGCAACGTCCATTTTATGCAGTCTGTTATGCTCACAGAGCATGGAAGTACCTAGAGAAGCTACCATCCCCCTGCTTCCTCTTGAAGCAGCTCTAAGACGTAAGGGGAATGAATCGCTTCCTATACTACACCCATATTCGAGATCACACACATAGGACTTGCCAGGCTGTTTACACATGTGTGGGGGGGGGTTCATAGGAGGAAATTGCCTAAAATCGTAATATTTTATAAAAATAGCTATTAATATACTTATATATGAGATGATATGTCATGGTCCTTCTTTGTTTTACATTTTCTATCGCTTTCACACCTTCTAACTGAACAAAACAACGTTTTTCACACTTTTAAATAAGAGCTAACAACACACGCTCGCAACGGTGGTCTCTTTTCAAATGCGGTCATTTGACCGTGACACGGAATCAGACCCTGAGTGCCCTAGGTACTTCCCTGCTCTGTGACTATGCTCTATAATGTGAACATGTTCGACGACCATGTTTATATGGACCACACCTATAATAGCGTCAATAAACCATGATAACTGTAATGTTAATAGGTAAAAATCATTTTTGTTTATCTTTTATTTTTCAGTGGATGTACATTGTACCAGTTGTATTATTTGTGATGATTTCGGGAGCAGCCAACCCGGAACAAGGAACAGCTCGTTAATACCAATACCCTTATTTTGTACAGTCGAGCAACTATATAAGTATACCGTTTTTGAGTCTGACATTACTTACTAGGTGATTCATACTATTCAGTCTTCAGTATGATCCATTTAAACCACTCAGCTAATTTCTTTGAGCAGTTATACTGTCAATTTCTAAATGAACTTCAAGGCCTTTGGCAAGTTAAATACTTCGTAAGTTTCTTTAAAAATTTGTATGTATAATTAATACTCGGACTTGTACCACTATTTAGTTTTATTAAGTTTATATTTGTGATAAATATTTGCTTTAGGTATGTTAAATTTATTATGAAACAAATTTAGATTTATAATTTATTCAATAAATTAATGTAGCTGACATAATAATTGGTTTATTTAATCATTTTTTTGAAAAGATCCTCAAAAATATTTAACCCCAATTAAGATTTTCTACTTCTGCATTTTTTTAAAACTTACCTAAACTTAAATAACTGTTAAATAGATAATTAGCAATAATTTGCTTTTGTTCGTTATGGCTTCTTACGAGGCTTTGGAAATCTCTGTCGCACATATACTAAAATCAAACAAATAGCAAGTATGTAAAAGCATTTGCTAACTAAACCATTGCATCATTCTTCGTGTTCCTATGGCACTTACGGTTAGAACGATGAATTCATATGGACTTAATGGTCTTTCATGTCAGCTGAATGCTGGCCGTTGGTCCCTTCATAAATCTAAAAATTTGCTTTAAAAAAAACCAGCCTCAGTCGGTTTCAGGAATATTATCTGATGGGGTAAAACCAGACAAAGTCACATTAGTAGTCACATGTGCTGATATGGTCACAGCGAGCCTCATCCTAAACTCCTCGAAATCGGTCTGTTTCAATGCAACACCGTCTTATGAAGGTTGAAATTAAAATGCAATCTTCTAATATGAAAAATATTATTCCAAAATACCTATAAACATCATTAAAATATGGATTATCACAAAAACATTTTTTTTATGTATTCATTTCATCAGTTAGGCTTTAATGGTAATTTCGAATTGAAGAAGTGTAAGTAAAAGATTTACTATTGAAAATACAATTTCCTAATTTGTACTTTTACAGTAATAGTAAATGGAACTTCTTTTAAATAAAATTACTGGAAAATCATTAAGATTCGTTAAAATAATTATTTTATAAAAAAGTACCCCTACATACTTTAGGGGGAATGGTTTCAAACTTCATTTAATTTTAGGTACTTATCTATCAAAATAACTAGTTTTTAACTTTCAATCTCATAATTTATTTTTAATGATAATTCCATTTCATACCATGTATTTACGAATTCTACTTTTCGGAAATTATTAAACTTTCCTCTTCACGACTTGGTGTATTATGCATTTATTAGATGTTGGAAAAGTCCACAAAACAAAATATAAAAAAATAGTATGCAGCACACAGAAATATTTGAAAATAATACAATCTCAGTATGTAATAGTGAACGGTTGAAATAGTAGATAAAAGAAAAAGATTTGCAAATTTCAGAAAATGACAAAAAGCGTTCCAAAAAATAATTTCGATTAAAGATTCACACATTTTCATATTTTATAGACTTTAAATTCATGCTTATTGATAGCAGTATTAATAGTATGAACTTTCCTGATTTCATGAGCATTAAATATATTTGTAGACATGACTCATTTTTCAATACCTTGTGAAGGTAACATTAGTTTTTGACGCTTTTAGCTTCCTATATATTCATGTGTAAAAAGCCACTATCTCTGTCCTTTGGCCGTCCGTCCGTCTATCCATTGCATCTTTCAACTCGAAAAGTACAGATGCGAAAGAGTTGAATTTTTGTGTGTAGATTAATGCCCTCAAAAAACAACCATAGCCGTTTAAATCGCATAGGAGGCTGGTCGTATAATATAGATATAAGTCAACAATTTTATAGTACTAATAAATGAAATAATTACAGTACAATAGAAAGCCCAAGTATCATATTCGAATTTCAAAAATATGGCTGTTGGAAACATGAAGATGTATTATTTATTACTGGCCAGTTAAAATTAATACAAACTCATCTATGTGCTCAAATAGAAATATGTCAAAGAACGTTTAATGTACGTATTGTTTCATTACTAGCTTTACAAAAAAAAACAAATGGTTTTAAAATGTATGATTTGAAAGAATGTCATGATACCATTGTATTTTTGTTTTTTATTTTAATCCACCGACCTATAAAATAACCCAATATTTGTGGCTAATTTTGTTTTTCTTTATACAGTCGAGGGCATTCAAGCCAAACAATTAAAGTTGAATTAAAATGCGTAAAACAAAGAAAGTAGTCGTGTATCTGAGAGCCACCGCTTTCCATCTGAGATAATATTTACATATACATGCCTACAAACTCTGTCGAATCGTCTTTCAAGATACCCTCATTTACCCTCGACCGTACAAAAATTAAAGTCAAAATGGTTTTATGAACATTTAAACAGAAAGATACAAATTATTCATTAAATACATTATTTTCTTTTTACAACACGGTGCTGATTTTACACGAATCAATTAACATTTAGAAATAATTCATCACATATGAAGAAATAATGAAAATGATTTACAGAAACAATTCTCAGATAAACACGGCCATTACTGGGAATTTAACACGAGACCTGTCAATTCCCTTCAGGTGAAATGCCACCGAGTTATAGGGACTATTCTGATACCATTGTGTATATTTAACCTTCAATCTCAACTTTATAAGAATTTGTTGATTTTGATATAGATTTGTTTATGTGCCACATTTGGCATTTGTATCAATTGTTTTTTTTAATAAATAAACGTTTATATTCAACGCAAACAATTAATTACTTAATTTTAAAAGGTAAGATTTTAAAAAAAAATGCATCCATCTGTTTTATTTGCGCTTTAGAATGAAATTAATTTTGGGTGCTTTTACAAAATTTCCAAATGTTTAAATATATGGAGCAACAAAAGCAATTTCTCTTTGCTGTCAGCCATCTACTGTACTTATTAATGCAGGTACACATGCGACCAAATTGCTCTCTTTATTTATAAGCTTTAAACAGTTTATTAGAACAGGTGATCAAAAAGACTCCTTAATAAATCAGTCGGACAATTAAAATTTTATTCTTAAATTAAGTTTTTTTCTGGTATTAGTGTCTTACGTCTGGTATTAGTGTCTTACGTCTGGTATTAGTGTCTTAGTGCTGAATATTTAATAACTTGATTAAGCATTTAAAAAAAAAGTCAGTATATGATCAAGCTCCAATCTTTTCTATTTCATTAGCGTCTTCTGTGTCGAGTAACATTATTTTTTTTCCAAAATGTTTCTCTATTACCTGGCATATTTTCATGGCCTGCGTACTATCTATCAAATTGATCGCAATTCCGGCTTTACCGAAGCGACCCGTTCGGCCGATCCTGTGCAGGTAAGTCTCGCAGTCGGCCTCCTTTTTCAAGTCTACCGGCATATCGAAGTTGATCACTAGAGTAACTTGCTCGACGTCAATGCCTCGCGAGAGGACATTGGTCGATATGAGCACTTTCTCCAACCCCGCTCGGAATCGATCGAGGACGGCCATTCTCTGCTCTACGGTCAGGTCACCCGACAGAACAGCCACCGAGTGCTTGTCCTTGCTCATCTTCTCGGCCAACCAGCTGGCCATCTTTCGTGTTTGGCAGAATATTATTGCCTGGCCCACCGAGATGAGCCCATAAATATTACAGATCGCCCTGTACTTTTCTTCCAGGCTTTGACACTTGACGTAATATTGTTTTATATTATCTAGAGACTCTTCTTCACGGAGTAGCCGAATGATGATTGGATTTGGGACGATAATTTCGGCAAATTCCATGACTGGTGCATCATAAGTGGCCGAGAAAAATAACATCTGGCATGATGATGAAAGGTTCTTGTGAATGCGGATGCACTGATCCTGGTGCCCTTGTCTAGAAATCATCACATCAGCTTCATCTAAAACGAACACCGTAATTTTTTTTAAGTCGAAAAAGTGAAATTTACACCCCCAATCGAGGATTTTTCCAGGAGTTCCGATGATAATGTGTTCGTTGACTTTAGTATTTCTCGGCACCTCCTCACCTCTGACTGCAAATTTCATTTTAATTTCTGGACAAAAGACTGCCATCTTAGCGGCAACTTCTCCAGTTTGAATGGCCAATTCGTAAGTAGGACTCATGCAAAGCACCTGGGTGTGATTCTTAGTCGGATCTACTCGGCTCAACATAGCCAGAACAAAAGCGGCCGTTTTGCCTGTTCCCGATTGAGATTGCGCTATCATATTTTGTGGGGGATCTGCCAATAAAGTCGGCAATGCAGTTTCTTGAATTTTTGAAGGAGCATTGAATCCCATAGCGTAAACGCCTTTTAAAAGGTTCGGTTTTAAATGTAGGGCATCGAATGTCTTCACTGAATAAAGTGGAGAGTTTGGGTCCCTCCTTTGAATTTCAAGGTCTCTTTTGGATTCGATGAGACCCTGTCGTATAATTTTTTGCAAATATGATGTCTCCGCTGGATTGATGGTGTCAGGAGCGTCCGACTCATCATCACTCTCATCTCTTTTTAAATCGATACCAGAAATTTTGTGTGTGATTTCCTGCTCATCCGCTTTTCTTGCCCATTCTAGCTTTTTAGACATATTGCCAGACCTACAAATAATGTTACAATATTAAAAACAAACTTTTAGGTTCTTTTTTGACATTAGCTGTTAATCCATGTAGGTTATGTATTAAAAGTCTTTACAAACATAATGTGTATAACTGCAATTATAGGGTACAAGCGTAGAGGACTACTGTTAATCTAATATATGCTTTAAATTTGCCAACATCAGCCATTGTTTTATGAGAAAATTTACTATCGACCAAACAAAATCTTACCAATGTCAATCTACACCAAAATAGCCTTAGATTTTTGTGGAAAACAGTACGAGGTTCTTTTTTTTTTATTTTAGTTTAAAACAAAACAAATCTTTGGATCTTTTTTATCAAAACCACATTTTTATAATCCCGCAATCACCAAAATACGAAAAGAATGACAGAGGAAAAGAGTGTTGCCAGATAACAGATGATTGCCATTAGGACAACGTGCGTCGCTCGCTAGCCGCTTAATTTGTTAAAAAAAAACATTTATACAAAAAATAACTAGATAAAAAAAAAATTGTAGAATAAATATTTATGTTTTATAAATCTAATACCCACTCAAAATATAAGAACTGAAACTGCTTACTCTCTAAACACTTCAAAAGTAAGTATATATAGAATGCAGTTTTTACCGCAATTCGAGGAAAATTGAGATCTGAGGCAGTACCTATTAAAGATTTACACAAGCCATATTTAACAGCCGATCAGTGTTGCCACCATCAGAATCTTAACTGCCGTATCTAAAATAGTGAAATTACCGCATGTATTATAAAAAAGACCCAGTACCAACTGCCGTATAACGTACTGTTTGTTCAGAAAAACATTAAATTCCTATTACTAATTATTCGCTATTTTTAATTATTGGCGTAGATGGCCCGTCAGAATCCCTGTTACTTATTTTGATTAACTATTACCATCACAAACTACATATGTGTACGTCGTAAAACAAAACAATTGCTGTTAATCGACGAAATTACAAAATACCTAAAATGAATCAAATCGCCGTATTGGGCCGATACGAGCGTCGATCACTCATCCGTTTCATAAGTACTGTTTTACAGTAAATTATAGATTTTATTATGTACATGTACATTTCATCGAATTATATGTATAACTACTAATTTAATATACAAAACTCACTTGAAGTCTGTTCTAAAATAGACTAATATTAGGCATTAATACGTTTGTTTAATTTTATATACAAAGGTACTCGGTTAAAAATAAATATTTTTATTTTATAATACAACAAAATGGCATACCATTTCAAAATGCATATTAATACATTTGTTACATAATACATGTCACATAATATGTACTTACAAACTTCAATATGCAATTCAACTGTACCTGTACCAATATAAATTTATATCCCACTTGGTCTCAACCACAGTGTTATTTGTGATTTTGAGTTCCGAAAACTAATTTTTCCCTAAGTGCTGTTTTTTGTCTCATTTGTCAAGTGTCTCATTTTTCCTCAACTGGTGGGTAAAATCGAGACACATATTTTTGAAATTATCTCAACTTTATAACTTTAATAACTTTAAAGCATTTATACATTTCAACAACAAAATTCAGAAATAAAACCCAATGAAAAAATATTATTTTTATTTAAATTATGTTTTTAAGCATGTACCTAGCTAGAGCTTTGATACACAGTTTTCAATTGGTTTAATTTTTACCCCTTCTGACCTTACCACATTTGGGTATTCAATATTGTTTATTATATTATTTATTTAGAATTATGGTTATTATTTTAAAAAAAAGGAGAATTTTAAACAAAATGTAGGTAATTTTATAATGATTTTATTGTTTAATATTATTTTTAAAAATATCGTATGTGACAGTTCTCTGATATCCGCAACACGAAACACGCAACGTCAACGGTTTGAGTTTTTTTGACATAACGTCATTTTTTTAAAAACCTTTTGAGTTGTGTTTAAATATTAATATTTATGTAATGTTATAGTCGGAACATTGAATTATTATAACATTTGATACCTTTATCGTGTATAGAATTACAATTACTGTAAGAACCTTCTAGCTGCAACCGTGGTTTGTATTCGGAATTTTAAATGCTTTTTTATTTTTAGCGAACTACTGTTAAATTCTTATCGTTTACTTCTCTTTTATTCTAATTATTACATGAATTAAATATGTTTAAATTCCTAAATGTACGCCTGAGGTACATTATTGTTTATAGTTTTACTATCGCTATAAATTTATCTACTGCATTGTGTGCAATTTATTTGGTTTGAGTGTTTCCTAAATTAAATAAAACATTACTATATAATCGATAGATTAAAAATGGAAACCTAAAATTTTTTGCAGTTATATTTTTCAGGGTTTTCCCTTTTTATCCATATTGAAGTTATTTTGTCGTCCGATCGATATGTTTTAATATCATACACATACTGTAGCGCACATTAGGCACATATGGTAGGTATATCGCATCTTCTTTTTTTATTTTTGTACAATACTTTTATCACATTCTTCCGAAATTTATCAGCTGCTGTCATATTTCTACACAATTTTCAAACTCGGCTTCAAATATTTATTCCTATCTATTAGTATACCAAGAACCCTATGTAAAATGGCAGATTTAAATAAATTTAATATAACTTGCCAGGCGGCGAAAGCATCCTAACGTATGTACTCGTCCAGTGTCTTGGCATGTTTCAAAAAGATGGATTATTTACGGGCGCTTACTAAAATGCTTATATTAGAAAAACTATGTACCTCATCTTGATAAACTGCACTATTTTGAATAGCTTATGAAATTCTCTAGAATATGGTTTTATTACCGACTGAGTATACAAAATGTAAAAAAAATATTATCAGTTATTTTTTTTACATTTAAAAAAAATAATGTCAGTAATTTTTTATGAAATTTTATTTTTGATACTCAATAAAACAAAATTTAAAGCGATGACACCCACTTTTTATTTTTTACTTATGTTCCTAGATATGATAAAAATAAAAAAACCTATGGACCTCAATCTGGCGAATGTAGAAAATGAATAGACCACTATCAAAACTTCCCGTATTTAGCAGAGTTTTAAAAAAATGTATTTAAGAGCAAAATTTACGCCAGCATTTTTACAAACGACCATAGAGGGGCGAAAGGGGTTGGTATACAAAAGCGACGGCCGCTCGCATGTGGCTATAAACCCTGCGATAGTAGTAGTAAACCTTTCGTAAACGGTGATATAGAGAATAAATTAATATTACATTACTTTTAGATAGCGAATAAAAAAATTGTTATAAGTAATGGTGGATTATTTTGGTAATTAGTTTGATTAGGTTAGATTTTTAAAATACTATAGTTTCTAAATAAGCATTTAAGCACTAAAAAAAAATGACTCAACAACAAAACTCTGCCATATTTTGATAAAAACATTTGATTTTTTAAATTTATAACATTGGAAAGGTATACAAAATATATTTGAATAGTTGAAAAAAAGCAACGTTTTTTTAACTTAACAGTTTTGAATGTTATCTACATTGGCTATTTAGTATTAGCTTTTAGCACAGAGCAGAAAAGTACCTAGAGTCGGCACTGAGGGTCTGATTTGGTGTCATAGGTCTGATCATTCTGTCAAACGCATCCGAACAGAGCCGAACTCAAAGGCTAAATTTTTAGTAATAATTTTGAGATGCGTGTATCGTATTATCAAATTAATTTATATTTAGTCTTTATTTTTAAATAAGCATTATTATGTAAATTAGCTTATAATTCAACCAATATATATTTATTCATGATTAAAATATTCACATATTTATAATTTACAATTTTTTAATCAACATATTATCAAAATAATTTGCCAAATCTGTTCAACTTTTACTTAAACCGAATTATCTTGAGGACTAACGGAGCTATGATAACGCAAGTTGGCTTAAAATATTCAGAACGATAGGCCGTATTGATTGAGAATGATTTTTGTGATAAAAATTTTGTTTAACCATATTTTATACTATTACCAAATTTTAAGCAATAGGTACATAGGTTTGTTTAATGATAGCAGTTAAAAGTATTTCAAGGTCTAAATGTATGATGTCTATAAAAGGTACACATTTTCAAATGATGTATAGCAATTTTGGCCCTGTAAAACAAATATTTCTTTGCCCAAAATCAGATTTTATTTTGGGCAATTTAAATATTTGTTCTAGAGTGGCTGCCATGCAAGTGTTGTATTGATTACCGGACGGAGTATTTCGTACTCATAATAACTCAAATATTTTGAGAAAGTCTACCTATTGGAAGTACATAATCACGTTATTTATCATTTTGCATTTTATTGATTTTAGCTTCTAGATTGATTTTAGATAATGCTATCCCCGTCCTTTAGCCGTCTGTCAGACAAATTAACGGACAAAATTGACGGACAAATAGTTGTCCGTCCGTTCAACTCGAAAAGTACAAATGCAAAAGAGTTAAACTTTTGTGTGTAGATTGATGATCTTGAAAAATAACCATAGCTGTTTAAATTATATCGGGTGCTGGTCGGATAACATTAATACATAACATTGAAGTCAACAAATTTTTAGTACTGATCAATGAAACATTGACAATTCGATAGAGCGCTCAAAAATGATATTCGAGTTTCAAAAATATGGTATTATTTATTACTGGCCAGTTAAAATGGATACAATCTCATTTATCTACACAAATAGAAGAAACACGTAAAAGAATGTTCAGTGCCACGTTATAATTATTACAAATTGATATATTATGTCCGTGTTTATTTATTTATTTATTGAGGTTAACCCAACAGAAATTGTATACAATACAGGTAATGGCGTAAAGACAATACAAATTGAAGTATGATGCGTGTTTTACATAATTTGGCTGCCATTTCAAAAAAAAAAACAGCAAAGCTACGTTAAAATATGAAGTTCAATGTTTTTAAATCTAAAGTTAGAAACTTTTAAATTTTACCCTTTTAAAAAAAAATGCAAGGTTTTGTTAACATTTTTGTTTAAAATTATTTTTATAAACGTGTCAAAGAAAACACTAAATGTTAAATGGTTAAAATTTTACTTTTTAAATTTATAATAGTACTAATTACTAATAATAAATAGTACTAATAGCAATAATATTATTAATTTTTCCGTTTTTTTTTCTTGAATTCAAACATTATTTACAATATATTTCAATATGGAAGTGGAAATCAGTCCACACTACATCTTAGTGCCTATAATGATAGCCAGTAATGTATCAACAGTTTGTAAATGTTATATCCAGAAGTTTATAGGTTTCCCCCAAAGATCAATTTTGTCACTTGGCCCTCACTCCGTAACTTTACAATTAACATTTGTCAATAAGATTTCTATTTAAAATTAAATTATGATCATCAAATTTATAAAAAATTCTCACACTTTTCCTATGACTCAAATTTATAAAAAATTCTCACACTTTTCCTATGACTCAAATTTATAAAAAATTCTCACACTTTTCCTATGACACAAATATATAAAAATGAGTTGAGATACGAATGACTGCTTAGGATGTATTGAATAGAATATGTTAGTATTGTACAGAAAATTTATTATTTCTTAACGTCGGTAAATGCGACACTGTCAGAAACTCAAAAAAATAACTATTGTTTTTTAATTATGCAAATAATGACAAAAAACACACACATTGCTATTTTTTTTGTAGCATTACAAAATAATGTAATTCCCCGTGCAGACCTTGTGAAATATCCAGGAGTAATGATTGATAGTAAAATATCCTTTGGAGAAGGCATCCACTTACACATTCCGGAGTGAGGAAGGGTACCTCCAGGTACAAGCACGAACGTGACTTAAAACAAAAGTTTAGCTGCACGAGAACACACCACGGCATGTGACTAAAAACAAGCAAATGTTATTTCAAAGAAATAAACAACAAAAACTGAATACAAAAAAAATCTTACATACCTCGTTTTGCATAAAAAACATTCACTGTAAATTGCGGTTATAACAATCGCACGCTAAGCATTACAAACGTCTGTCTAAAAAAAGTTCTATTTCGAGAGCCTTTTGTCATAGAGAGTCAAACCAGCCAAACCATTTGCGTTACGCAATAAAGCATCACAGTACCAACCAGATAGATCAATAGAATTAAGATTTCCCGATGATTGGCAAAGATGAGACTCATATATTGAAACAAAAGAAATAAGCAAGTTAGCGACAATGTGACCATCTTAAAATTACTTCAAGGAAATTTTCTGATTTTCAAGATTTAAAATGTACCATTCCTTCCGATTGTCATGACATTTAGATAATTTCCATGTGATTAATTATTTTATCTAGTTATTTCTTTTTGTTTTATGTTCAATTAATAATAATACCCGCAATGCAAAAACTGTTAAGTTAAATCTAAATATAAGAAATTAGTCACCGTAAATTGAGTATTTCTCAATTACGAACTGATATTTTAATTTAAAACTACGTTTACATAGTTTATAGGTTCTATACCACTTATTGTGTAAAAGGTGTTACATCATATATTATATGTATATTTATGTATAAACTTAATTCAGTATTAAATTTATTTATTGGTGTATTATAAATATAAAATGTAATTATTGTTTATTAGTTTGCTTGATATTACATTATATTTATATCGTTTTTAAGTATTATTATAGCACCGATCAGATGAAGTGACTCATTAAACAAAGGTGAAATCATTGAGATCTGACATCACAAACATTTCGCTATCGGAGCATAGGAGATAGGCTTCGTTCCGCTTCGATAAATAAAAATTAATAAATTAAGAAAGTGTTGTTTGGTTTTCTTTTTAATTTTAATTAAGTAATGTGAAAGTTAAAATGATTTTTTTTATACTAAAAAAATAGCTTAACCGGTTTGCGGATTAGGGTATTGTAAGTAACATTACAATGTTTACACAAAAGAAGGCATTAAGTGCACTTAACAGCTCCTCGCTGATAAACTACCTAATAAAAGCATATTAATATTTAATTATATGAAACTGCTGCCCAATTCATTATCTATTCGTTTGACACAGAAAAAGAATTTATCAGATTACCGAGTTCGCCAAATTATGATTTTGAAACGAACAATGTATTTTCACACCAAACATTGATAACACAGTTTGTATTTTGTCTGCGTTTTGCTTGACAAGTTTTTCTGTGCACTGCACTTTTAAT
Source organism: Neomicropteryx cornuta (assembly GCA_020383195.1). Taxonomy (NCBI): domain Eukaryota; kingdom Metazoa; phylum Arthropoda; class Insecta; order Lepidoptera; family Micropterigidae; genus Neomicropteryx; species Neomicropteryx cornuta. Next base: position 21,511,743 of record JAHKQU010000008.1, on the reverse strand, counting down.
TAAACACAGGGACTAAAAAATTACATTAAACTTTAATATTAAATACTGACATTAGTTTGTTCAATCTTAAATAAATAGTGTGGTTCTTCTTAATGTTGTAAGTAATTCAACCGCAGATAAACAACATAATGGCTACTAAAGTGGCCAGTGCGACCACAAGCCTTGCCCCTTCAGGACTCGGAATTCTTACACCTACTCATTCTTCCTGCCATGCAAGTAAAAACATTGTAAACTATTTTTTATATTGTAAAATGTAAAATGTGCAATGGTTTCAAAAATGACGGAGGAGGAAGCTTGGCCGCCGGCCATGCGGGAACTTCTCCAACTTCTGGTGTCAGGTCTTCTGATGAATTTGGTGTTTGCTGTTTGATATGGGTTTCTAGTTTTTGTATGGCTTTTAATTACACTAGAACATTTGAACATTTGCAAATCGCTGTTTGCCGACTAGACTTAAAATTCATTTGATTCAATTAATTACGATTTTCTCCAATTTGCCCACAAATAGTATTTATTACGTGGACTACGATCCAAGAATCTACGAGCACTATTTGACCTCAGTGTCATGGCTTTGGTTACACTAATTGACATCATAAGCAGCCTCCAACAAAATCGTGTTTACAACTGGCAAAACCCGTAGACCCATTGACATTAGTTGTACGCGTTATAAGGCCGTTTAAATCACCCTATTATTATATTATAGCCACGTTACTGAAGCTGGCTCATAGCGGTGACAAAAATCGCATTAATTTACAGCCATAGTTACAGAGTCGCGTTTAAAGAAGTCGCTACGCTTACCTGTTATTGCATATTCCACAAGTTACACAGATGCACACCGTATGGTGCATTTAGGTACATTGCCGGCCGTAACTATTTTGACAGTCATCCAAACACTCCTAAACTAAGATTAATTCCTAAAACAATTTCTCACTCTTCTCAATTTCTCTTTCTCTTTGGCGTGTCTTATGGGTAAAAAACAAAAATCTTGCAAGCAGCTGTAAAAATCTTAAATGTGGACAATTGGACTACTGTAGGTTTATTAAGTTTCCCCGGTTCTCCATTTTTTTTTTAGGAATTTAAAGATACAAACATTAAAAATATGTCCAGATTCCATCAGCCAAACATTGGGTCAGTAGTCAAACACCTAACCAACTAAACCACTACAATTTATACAGGATGAACTTTTCCTCATGCATATCCTTTTATGGGGTTATTCTACACACCAACCTGAATAAGTTTTGTTCTTAAAGTTTTCATAATTTTAACATATTTTTTCTATCCAAAATAAATAATATCCCGTTTAAACTATACTCCGCGCGAAGGTCATGATCGCACGGTGCACCTGCCGCCCTAATAAGGAGTGACTATACGTTTAAACGCTAATAGGATTTTGGTTTCTACTGTTTTTTATTTACTTTTTTTGACACATTGTAAAAATTGTAGAACAAAAGTTGATTAGGTTGAAGTATAGAATGCCCAAAAATGCATCGGAAAAGTTCACCTGTATGAGATGTTGCGATTGTTCTTTACATTCTATAATAAATTTTTAAATAAATTTATCTGGTTCTCAGAAATACGAATACATCTTCAAATAAAAATACCTCTTGTTATTACAACTACATATATACATATACATATATATTTGTTATATAGATTTGATGATTATTATTTAAGCTTTCGCCATTCGGCGTCGTCAGAAAAAATATGAAAGATGACGTTTAAAATGAAACCTTCATAAATTCGAAAATCGCATTTTCAACTAAAAGATAAATATATCCATCCACTACAATTATTATTATATAATTGCAGTTTTGCTAGATAAATCAATCAGTATTATGAAATGAAACTAATTTCTTAAATGAATATATCAAGTATCACGCGTTAAATGCTTTTAAGTTAGTTTAATATACATATATACATATAGTAGATCATTTCAAATAAAAATAATGCACTTGTAAAAACCCACGTGAAAATACCTTTCTTTAATACAATTTTAGATGAATACACTCTTAAATCAAGTTCACATAAAAATACCTCTCGTTGATACTTTACATATGAAATTAATCCACTAGATCTATATCTAGTGGATCAATTTCATATAAAAATAATTTACTTGTCGACACATCTTCACATAAAAATACCTTCGTTGATATAACTTCACATAATTATATACATTCCTGAAAAGCAGAAGATTGTATCCAAAGTCTTTCACAAAATGTCATTTTTAATACAAAAATAATCAGGCTATCATTTGACACAGCTCAACAATATGGAAATTAAAACCTCTAGAACGAAGAACATTAATTGATCGAATTTGCATTAATTTATCTTAATATATATAAATCTCGTGTCACAATGTTTGTCCTCAATGGACTAATAATAAAATAATGGACTAATAATAAAATTTGAACACCATGTGCAGTTCGATGTGCACTTGAGAGATAGGATAGTTTAAATCTCAAATTATAGTCGCAATTTTAATTTATCGCTAATTTTTTGTCCGTTATTATTTGGCAGTCATAAAACTGACAGATGTCGATACCTTTTTATTTTATGGGCGATTGTGAAGAGCGCGTGACGACTCGGTGCCAGTATAATTTTATTGAACAAGCAGAGGAAAGAGCAATTGTGATAATATTGGAAAATTTTTTAGAAGATCACAATCAACTAATTCAATTGATCAAAAGAGTTTCGCCACGACTGCAAAATGACAATTATCAAATCGTCATAAAAGCCGACAAAGTACTATTAGGTGAACATGCTGGCAGATTCAGTCATAAAACTGACAGATGTCGATACGGAACGGCACGGAACATGCATGCATACAAGATGCGATGACTTACGTACGTCATTACGGCCGACCGGATTTATTTATTACATTCACATGTAATCCGAATTGGGAAGAGATACAAACTTTACTATTGCCAGGACAACAAGCCATTCATCGTCATGATTTAACTGCACGTGTGTTTAAACAAAAATTGAAATCCTTAATTGATTTTATTGTTAAATATACAATTTTTGGTATCACACGTTGTTGGCTGTATACGATAGAGTGGCAAAAGCGAGGTTTGCCTCATGCCCACATTTTGGTTTGGCTTAAAGATAGAATCCGTCCTGAAGAAATCGATCAAATAATTTCAGCCGAAATTCCAGACCCATTAATTGATCAAGAATTATTTGATATTGTCACCAAACACATGATCCATGGGCCATGCGGTGTTTTCAACATGACGTCACCGTGCATGGAAAATGGAAAATGTAAAAAAAACTTCCCAAAGCCGCATACGAATGACACGATCACGGATATTGATGGTTATCCAATGTATCGCCGCAGAAGTACTGAGAATGGTGGCCACACATTTACAATGCGACTGCCGAACTTTCCAAATCAAGTTGAGTTTGATAATCAGTGGGTGGTACCATACTCACCACTACTTTCAAAAACTTACAAAGCTCATATCAATGTTGAGCTTTGCAGTTCTGTTAAATCAATTAAGTATATTTGTAAATATGTAAACAAAGGCAGTGATTTGGCCATATTTGAAGTAAAAAACATAAATAAAAATGACGAAATAGCACGATACCAAATGGGCAGATACATTAGCAGCAATGAAGCTATTTGGCATATTCTCAGCTTTCCCATCCACGAAAGAGATCCTGCTGTCCAACATCTGGCAATACATCTTGAAAACGGTCAACGTGTATACTTCACTGAAGAAAATGTTCTCCAAAGAGCGTTCGAAGCTCCGAAAACGACTCTAACTGAATTTTTTACATTGTGTCAAAAACCTGATGTTTTTGGCCAATTCGCGAAGACATTGGTGTATGGTGATGTTCCACGTTATTTCACATGGAACAAATCCAGTAAAAAATGGGAGCCACGGAAACAAGGAAAACCACATCCTTCCATTACAGGCATATTCAAAGCTAAGACATTGGGGAGACTTTACACGGTACATCCAAAGCAACGTGAGTGCTTCTATTTACGTTTGTTATTGGTGAATGTTCCCGGACCAACGTCTTTTGAATTTTTACGAACAGCTAATGGTCGAGTATTCAATACATACCAGGATGCATGTCGTGAACTGCAATTGCTAGAAGACGATAACCATTGGGACTTAACGCTTGCTGATGCTGCGTTGACATCAACACCGAATAACATTCGTCAGTTGTTTGCAATTATTTTGGCGACATGTTATCCCTCGCAAGCACAAACTTTGTGGGAAAAATATAAAAATTGTATGACAGAAGACATCTTGCACCGAATTAGACAAACAAATCAATGCCAAAACATAGATTATACACCAGAGATGTACAATGAAGCATTGGTCTTGATCGAGGATTTATGTGTTCTTATTTCAAATTTACCACTTAATCATTATGGTATGCCATCACCTAATCGTCCAGCCACCGACTTAGTCAATACCGATTTACAACGAGAAAATCAATATGACCATGGAAGTTTAGCAACAATTATCATGAACAGTGAACCATTACTGACAGCAGAACAAAAAATTATTTATGATCGGATTATGTTGGCTGTTGCTGCTGAACAAGGCGGTTTTTTTTTCTTGGATGCACCCGGTGGAACCGGTAAGACATTTTTAATATCGTTGATTCTTGCCAAAATACGGTCGCAACAAAAAATCGCATTAGCATTAGCATCGTCAGGCATTGCGGCTACTTTACTGGATGGTGGGCGAACAGCACATTCAACATTCAAGCTGCCATTGGACGTTCATAATAAACCAGATGCAATGTGTAACATCAAAAAGAATAGTGGAATAGCTGCAGTGTTGCGGAAGAGTTCTATAATAATTTGGGATGAGTGCACAATGGCACACAAATATTCACTTGAAGCATTAAACAGAACTATGCAAGATTTAAACAGCAATAATAAACTTTTCGGTGGTGCTATCTTACTTTTGTCTGGTGACTTCCGGCAGACCTTACCGGTTATACCTCGCTCTACTTTCGCGGATGAGATTAATGCATGTTTGAAACAATCATTCTTATGGCGAAGTGTTGAAACACTTCGATTGACCATAAATATGCGAGTACAATTGCAAAATGATCCATCAGCACTAATATTTTCCGAACAACTACTAGATATTGGGAACGGTAAAATAAAACTGCAACCAAATACGCAATGCATTAAACTACCAGACAATTTTTGCACTGTTGTTCAGGATAAAACAGAATTGATTCAGAGTATTTTCCCGGATATACAGAATAATTATTTGAATCATGAATGGCTTAGTCAACGGGCGATTTTGGCAGCCAAAAACGTTGATGTTGACGAAATTAACTTCCAGATACAACAGTTGTTACCAGGCGATCTGATGTCTTTTAAATCAATCGATTCTGTTGTTGATGAAAATGAAAGTGTAAATTTTCCGATTGAATTTTTAAATTCATTAGATATCCCTGGAATGCCACCACATAATCTTCGATTAAAGATTGGTTCCCCTATTATTCTCCTCCGTAATTTGAATCCACCTCAATTATGTAACGGTACGCGTTTGGTCATCAAAAAGATCACCGGAAACATTCTTGAAGCAACCATTTTGGCTGGGAAGTTTAAAGGAAAAGTGGTCCTGCTGCCACGTATTCCGATGATACCATCAGATTCTACCATACCCTTCAAAAGGCTACAGTTTCCAATTCGTTTAGCTTTCGCCATGTCTATAAATAAATCTCAAGGTCAAACAATGTCCATTTGTGGTTTAGATTTGGAAAATCCATGTTTTTCTCATGGGCAACTATATGTTGCGTGTTCACGTGTTGGGAAACCGTCGAATCTATTTGTGTTAGCTAAAGACAGGTTAACCAAAAACATTGTGCACCGATTGGTGTTAAATTAAATTGAAATTGAAAGTATTTATAATTCAAAAAAAAGATATTACTGTTTAAAAGTTTAAGACTGTCTGCCTTGCCTACCTCATTCATGAGTTTAAGCGTCACATGTTATTTACTGTATTATACTGTAATATACTTATATTTGTTATAAAATTAAATGGAAATAATAAATCTGATAAATTTTTATTTTTTACCTATTGATTTCTGCTTAGTATCAAGTGTAAGAACATTTTAATTAATTGTGTTCAACGTACTTCCCCTTCAAATCTCAATCCAGTGAATTTGTATACCAACATCAACATTTTCGTCTTAGTTCGTAAATAATTTCATTGTACTAAAGGGTTATAGTAGTAGAAAGTCAAATAAGGAGATCACCATATTTTTTTACAAATACCATCTGTGTGAAAAAGCATAGTGGACTCCGTGACTGATGTTCTCTTATTGTTCCTCTTAGATTGTTTACTATAATGTAATATAACAAAAACTTTAGCCACAGCAACGCGTGGCCGGGTCAGCTAGTATGATTATAAGTGTTATAGTTTACGATAAAAGTGATGTTATGGCTCCTTGTTAATTTTTAAATATAGATTAACTAATTTCTTTCAAATATTAACTAACAAACTGCCCGCATAGGGTTTAAAAAAATGCCAATGAAAGTATGCAAAACGTTTTCTATTTAAATAAAATACTTTATTTATAATTAAAATACAGTGTATTTAATTATTTGAATTGTAATTAAAATATGTTAAAAACTTGTACTTTATCATCTTAGTTTTTATTGAATTAGTACTCTATTTAAGAAGTATGTTTTTTGAATAGGTATAAAATCTTTGACATTGTAATCATTTATTCCTATTAGATGACTATTTTGGCGAAACCTACCAAAATATTGTATGAGATTACTACACCAAATAAGCTAATATTATGTATAATAATCATTATAGTTCTACACTTGTCAAAAAACATTAAATTGACCGAAAACCAAAGGAAATAAAAATATATGGTTAACATAAGAAGAGTGAAGGGGTTTTTTTTTCATTTCATGTTTTTTTGTTGAATATGAACATTTGCCTTTCTGGTATTGATATCTTGTGTATCAACTTTGCATAAAAATAATTTATTTGTTCATTATATATATTATGACATTGATTTTGTATTATTTCCAGATATTTGCCAGGTCCCACTATTGTGCCTAAAAGAAAAGAAACTCGTGGAAAATAAAAGTAATATGGAAAATGTAAATGGTATGATTTATGTATGTTTCTGATCATTTTAAATTGAATCCAGAACATTTCTCTTCAATCGTACGAACCCACATTGAAACAGCAAAGCGCTAGCACTATAAGAAATGTAATAGTTCTGTTATTTAATTAAAAGGATACAACAATCAACATCAATAATCTTACCATAGTCAATAATAATAGCACATTAATTTTCTGTAAATTTTAATTAAAAAGTAACCATAAAGAACAAGTCCTTCGGTATCATCCTCACCGCGAAACTACCCTATACAAATAATCTTCTTCTTGTTTGTCGCTGTTAGTTGACGAAAAATGAGGAATTTAAAAATAGGCAACAAATATTTTAATTCTTGATTATGAGAAAGCTCCCCATCTTCCTCCTAAATATTTACTTGCAAAGTTAGAAGACGTCGCTATCACAGGCCGGTTGCTCAAAGGTCAACCGAATATTTCAAGCGCATGCCTGTCTGCACGAAAAGACAACGACTTGCACAGAAGGCACTCAACTAAAACCTAAAACCGTGGATGTTATAATTACTTATATTTCTTAAAATAAGAGTGGCTCTGATATCCCATATAATATTAACAGTTTCTAAACATTGTAGATTTGTAGTTTCAATGTTAAATAAAGATATATGTATAAGATGGCATTAATAATTATTTTTACTTGACATTACTACGTTGACAGACTATTGAAAGAGGAACATTTGAAATCACACAAAATTCACAACTCCCATCTCATTAATCAACTGTCAGTAGTATGAATGTTTTATTTTATTTAATTTTATGTATTTGTAACACATATTATTAATAATTTTAGCTTTCTGCACTCCTCCTCTATATAAACTTTAACTATGCCATATCACACACTCCTCCGTGCCTAAATATGCTTAAAAAGGAGTACAAAGTTTTCTCTTCCCGTATTAATATATAGATATCCCAGTATTAGAAGCTGTCTACCAAAATGAAACGAGAAAAATGATTTTTTGTCCCAATAGTCAGTCAGCCATTTATCTTAGTCTGACTTGAAATTAAGTTCAATTCTTAACAGCGATGTTAGTGTTTTCGGAAGAAGGTATATCGTGGATTTTTTTATTTTATTTTCAGTGATGAAATATGCCAGCTTGGTAATTCTGACCCTGCAAAATGCTGTGCTCAGTCTGAGTATGCGTTACAGCAGAACGAGGAATATTGAAATGTTTTCATCGTCAGCCGGTAAGTGAAATAATTGTTGTAATATTTCATAAATTGCATCTTGCGCTAGAAAATATTTGTTTTGATAGCCGACTTCACTGCTGGACACTGCCCCTTGCACCCGCAGTGTTGCCTGCTTCTCGAATAATCTTGAGGAAAGCTTAACGGGTTTGGATCTACATTAAGGCATTTATAGCTTAGCCCTAATTACATAATCTTCTTCGACTATAGCTTAGGTAATATTTGGTATTCTGTCATAACCTCTTATCTTTTGAGTATATCTTTTAAGTTTTGAGTTTTTGTCAATATAATAATTAATCATCAAAAGTTGCTGAGGCAATGTTTGCTGAATTTGGTTTTTTTATAGCTCGAATCGAAGTAGCAGGTTAATAAAAATCTTCTTTTGGTTCTTTATTATTTTTTTGTTGGCTTTATTAAAGTTAGCACTAGCAATGCCATTTTGACATTATGTTAACTTAAAAAAAAAACTTTATTTGCCACGATTACAAAAAGAATGTTATAAAAGTTCTTCGCCTTGTTCGTGGATGTTTTTTCGTTTTATCGCTCCTAAGATTTTATGCAATTAACATTAAATGTGATTATTAGAATCTCTATTATTGAAAACAACAGATAGTCAAATATTATAATTCACGACTGCTTCCCTTATTTTAAAAAAAGTAGTGTATGAAAATATGAAATTATGAACTTTCTGAGGATTGTAAAACAATGTATGAATGTCATATTTATTATAATTGCCGTACTTACAAGTATACTGTAAGTACGGCAAGGGTTCTGGGCTCTCTTGGAAAAGTTTGCACCTGTCGTCAGTCGATAGGCTTAATTTGTGCAGATGTTTATTCCGCTTGCAGTAGCCTGTTAAGGTTCTGGTTAAGATCCTTAGTTGGCTTCGTCTTAACTTCAATAGCTCAGACAGTCTTTTTTGGGAGAATCCTACTATGAGTTCTTTGGCTTACTTTTGTCCGGGCAATTCTTGCCAGTATTTTTGGCCTTGTTTCCTAACCCAGATTTTTAGCAGCCTGCTGATAATGCTTTTTGCAATGCCGCAGGCCGGTTCCGGGCCTATCATAGTCATGCTAGCACCTTTTTTGACCAGTTCATCTGCTTTTTCGTTGCCATCAATGCCTGAGTGGCCTGGTACCCACATAAATGTGACCCTGTTGTGTATTGCAAGGGTGTTGAGTATTTGTCACAGTTTAGCACTAGTTTTGATTTTATAGAATTATAGTTCAGCCTTCAAAGCTGATTGGCTGTCTGAGTGTATGTATATGTTTTTATTCTTGTAGGATCGTTCGATGCTTTTATGCATAGTTTCAATGAGGCATATATCTCTGCCTGGAATATAGTGGAATGCAATCCCACGTTGATCAATTTCTCGAGTCTGGGTATCGCCCCACATATGCCTGATCCTATATTGTTTCCGTTCTTGGAACCATCGGTATACCATACAATTGCTTCATTTTAGAAGTTGGGTCCTTCATTGTCCCATTTGGTTCTATCTGGTATTTCCGTGGTAAATGTTCTGACGAAGTTGTATTCGATTGTCAGATTGTCTGTGATCATTTCCATTACTGGGTTGAGCATTGTTTGGTTCTTGAGTCTTTTGACAGTACTCGAGAGCCAATTCTTTGCCAATTTCAAAATACCCTCCATCTCCTCTTTTTCCACTTGTAAGTGGAGCGACATTAAGTTTAGCACGAGTCAGGGTCGAGCATGTGGCTCCGGTTACAACTCTGCAGGCTAGTCCTTGTAGACTATTCAGGTTTTTCCTGCAGATATGTTGTAAGGTTTCGACCACCAGACAGCAGCTGCTTACGTGATGATAGGTTTAACCACGGCAGTGTATAGCCAAAGGGCCATTTTGGATTTTAAGCCCCAGGTTTTACCAGCAAAGTGGCAACATGTCCAGATATTCAAGTCTTGTAACATATCCAAGTGCTTGTCACTGGATTATTCTGAACCTAATATCAGCCCACGTCGTGTCAACGCATTGTTTGTAGTTTAACATTAATCTCTGTTTACATAGTAATTTGGTGGCTTTAGAAAATATAATTAGTGATTCTATTGCATTTTAATATGCTGAGTGGAAACATTACCAGTTTCTATATATCTGAGTCGGACAATAATTAGCTTCGCATTGTTATTAAATGGCCAAATAATTATTGAAAGTGAGAATGTAATGATTATACATTACTATCTTATATCTTGACTTGCAAATAATCCGTGTAATCCTCTTCGACCGGACTAGTTGATTTTCATTATCGTTTCTATTAAATTTGATTGCTCGTTATCGTTATTAAGATAATTCTTTATTATTATTGCTCTAGCAATATATTCGTAACATAAAATAGTTATATATATAAAATATACATAAAATAGTTATAGTTATATAGTTCGTAACATAAAATTAAAATAGCTTACCTCTCAAACTATATCTTATAATGAAGCAGTCAATTTAATCGTTGATATGGACATCTCGTATTAATCATGCCATTTGTGAAGAAATACCACCATATTTGAGCAATCGATTTTGACATTATTTTGACTGAATTTTATTATGAACGTAAAATATTTCTTTTTTTTTTCTGTAAGAATTGCTATGACTCAGTTTGTATACAATTATTTTGGGCCCTACTCAACTAGGCCAAATCTGCCCATACTAAAGTCAGGGGAGATGTTGATATTGAAGCATTAAAAATGGTATGACATGTGCGGATTCGAACCTGAGATATTTAGGTCAATAGTCCAACACCTTAATCACTAAATTTAATTTTTTACCATTTTTAACAAGGAGCTTGTTCCTATCGAACTGAAACAGCCCTGTGAATAACAAATAATGGAGAAGTACTCCCACTTCAGAACTCAATTAATTTGTGCTTACAGCTGTGCTGATGTCCGAGATTGTTAAGCTGACAGTCTGTCTTGGGCTGGTTATTAACGAGTCTAGAGACCTCTGGACGGGCCTCAAATCCATCAAAAAGACGGTTTTTGAAGAATTGTCCGACACTTTGCGTGTGTGCGTGCCTTCGTTCCTTTACATAATACAAAACAATTTGCTTTATGTTGCTGCATCCAACTTGGATGTCGCCACTTATCAGGTGAGCTTTCAGTTTCTATTATTAACTACAGTGGCTAACTACACTTCTGAGGCCCTTTAAACCATTAGCTTCGTCAATATGTCCTTACGAAACTTATAACTTAAATTGTTTCAAACAAAAATTGTAGAAAAATGATAGGCCTACAATTAACATTTTGAATTGATTTGATTCTGTGCTTATTTTTTACCCACCCCTAGGAGCAACGGTTGGTGCTATCAAAAAAGTTTACTTTGATAAGTTTTAGGCCATCGTCTAAGGAATAACAAAAAATTTAAATGAATTTGATATCTTATACACCGTGTCTTACGACCTTATGCAGAACAAAACAGCCTATTGGTCTTGCGATTCCCAATATAATTTGTAAAGATAGTATATTAAAATTCATAATAGTTTTAGAGAAATTAATTTGTAGACATTACGTTATGATATTGATCGTGTAACGGGAAGATTAGGTAGGAGCGCATTTGCCGGGCACAGTTCAAGTTCAAGGTTGAAGGTCTGAAACAGTTTTTTTGCAACGCGCTTCAGGGAGACGGGTTGTCGCCGATGCAACTGTACTGAATAGTCAAATTGCAGTTTCTTTTGGTTTTCGGAAGCTGAAACAGCGAGCATGCTTTTGCATCATATTTCTCTTTTCTCGTTTATTGTGTCATTTAGCTAAAATACCACATCATACTTTTAGTTCTTTAGAATACAGTGATATGGTATTATTATACGGAGAGTGAACTTAAGGAAAGAGTTTGTCGGGAAATGTATTGGTGAATAAATGTTTGCCTTCGGCTGCACGGTGAACAATTTGAAAGGACAGGCATCGTCCGAAGACAACGTCGTCAGCATAACTACTAAATTCTGCTTTTAATATAATCCAACTCAATTTAAAGGTAAGCGCTACATTGTGATGCGCACGACCCACTCGCACAAAAATAGCAGTGGTTATTTACACTAAAAAAAAGTAATAAAGTTCGGTTAAAAATTGTTTTAGTATTTTTTAATCAAAATCATACCTAGAATAGTGAATAAAAACACCCCTTTAAGTTTATGCATAAGGTCGAAGAAAGTTAAAGCAAAATTTCACTTTTTCAAACCCCCCCCCCTTCCCACCCCCCTGGTCTAATTTTGCCCATTAACGAGCTTGACCGAGATGTTGTGCCCATAAATTTTATGTATCAATTTGACAGTGATTGGTGTGACATTACAGCTATCGTATCTATAAGAAATAGATATATACACTTTTTAACTGAGGGTGGTTTTGGGTTCTAGGGGATGTGAAACGCGAAGATATGTCAAAATTTTCCGGATGCCATGACATGGTACCCATTGCAATAGGAAGCTTTCCTAATGAAATCTATTTAAAAAATAGGCATAATTTTAGTTTGTATGTATAGGGTACAATAAAATGTGCATATTTTCTAATTTGTAACAGTGGAGGCCTTTCACATTTCAAAAAGTGTGCTTTATGCTTTTCCCGTCAGATAAAAGCATAAATACGAGGTGTGTTCAAAAAGTAAGGTGACTTTTCAAATTTCGCGGGCAACGTATTTTCGATTATCGATTTTTTTTATTTTGTTACGTTAGTACACTCTTCCCGAACATCTGTAGCAAATTTCAAGTGAATGGCATTTTTTGTTTGGTTGTGAGAGGCGTAAAGGTTATAAGTGGTTTGCGGTGCTCGGCGATTTTTTGCTATCGAAAAATATGGATCAAAGGATTTGCATCAAATTTTGTGTAAAAAATAAAATTAGGTGCTCCGTAACACTTGAAATGTTGACAGTGGCATACGGTGAAACTGTTCTGAGTAAAAAAAATGTTTACAAGTGGTACAAACTCTTCCAAGATGGCCGGGAAGATGCCAATGACGAGCCTCGCTCTGGACGTCAACAACTGATGAAAACGTTCAAGCAGTGAAGAATTGTTCTGGAAAATCGTCGAATCACTATCAGAGAAGTTGTTGAGGATGTCGGCATATCGCTTGGCTCGTGCCATGAAATTTTTTCTAACGTTTTGGGCATGAGACGTGTGTCAGCGAAGTTTGTTCCGAAATTGGTAAATTTTGATCTTTGCTTGTGAGAGATTTTTTGGCCAAAAACAACACCACAATCATGCCTCAGCCACCATATTCACCGGATTTGGCCCCATGTGACTTTTTATTGTTCCCAAAACTAAAGAGACGACCTATGAAAGGACGGAGATTTGCAACGATTGAAGAGATAAAGACTGCATCGCTGGAAGAGCTCAAGGCTATACCGAAAAGTGCTTATGAGAAGTGCTTTGAGGATTGGAAAAACCGTTGGCCTAAGTGTATTGTATCTGAGGGGAGTTACTTTGAAGGGGGCAACATAAATATTGATGAATAAATCAATATTTTTTGATAAAAATAAAAAGTACCTTACTTTTTGAACACACAGTGTATACTTTATGAACTAGTTAGTATTGTTAAACAATAAATAAGTAAAAAATAAATATTGTTTACAGTGATAAAATATAACCTAGCACTATTCATATCATATAAAAAAAAGATTAGAAAACTTATTTGCGTACGGATCAAAATGGAAAAGTATTTATTTTTTAATTGAGTTTAATGAAGTTTGTTTTCGTGTTTAATTTTAAGACTTGTTTGAATTGCTATCTAGTTTACTTTGTGTTGTTGAACTGTCCTGAAAGCACTGATTTCATGTCCTGTTTGTTACTGCAAAACATTAAACATTACTGCGTACTGCAAAATATTGAACCACAATTTTAATAGAATTTTAGTAGGTGTTTGAATAAAATCAATTATAATATTTAAACCTATTCTCAAAATTCTATTCTCAGCACAATTATGCTCTTGTCGGTGAAGTAACCACCATAAATCTCTTTCTTCTGCCAAAGACCTGACTTCTTATTACAACATGACATTAACTTTCTCCTTCACTTGAGCAAGGTAGGAGCTTCTAGTTTTTCCTCTTCCTCTTTTCCCCTCGACCTTTCCTCGATGATGTCTATCAAGTCATCTTCTCTCTTCTGTTTTTAATGGTTCTTAATATTTTCCCTTTACAATTCTCAGCACTTCATTAGACATTGTTTCTGTCCAGCTAATCCTTCCATTCTCCTCCGGCACCACATCTCAAATGCTTCCAGCCTCTTTTATCTCTCCACATTTCACTGCCGTACAATGCGATGCTCTATATGTAGGCTTTTGTTTATATTTCCATTTTAAAAAAAATGCTAGTAGTATTTTAGTTTGGTGGAAGTGAATCTAATAGTTTGCTCTGAAATTATTTAGTGTATCCTCATATTTTGGTTTTAAAGGGCAATCTTTTTTTTGCTGTTTCTTTGAGATGTCAAGATACTGGTTAGAGCCAATTTTATGTAAACTATCTGAGTTGGGATATCATTTTCGGTGCTTTGAATTTCCCCTGATATAGGATGAAATTTGAAATAATTTTGAGCAGTTTTCTTACATATTAATTACAACTAATGGCCGCCCAGTGGTCGAAATTCGACCGTAATTCATTAAACTTTTAAGTTTGAGCATTAATGAGGTTCTTATACCTCTATAATACGGTGAGTTTCCCTCTATAATAATTGCATATATATGTATTTGTTCATTACATCAGCTGAGAGTGTGTACAAATTTATTTATTGTTTATTTGGAAAACCAACAGTACAATATATAAAAAATGGTAAATACAATTGCGTGTAAAATTGACTGATGACAGGTTTTTGCTAGTGTATAGAAATACATGAAAGGATTAAAATTAAATTACACTCATACTAGGCTATTATAAATACAAATATATGTATGAATAAACATATTTTTTTTAACATATACAGCTTGTATTTGTATTATTTGTGATACAATTCATTGTCAATTTTAATTTTTTCATTTAAAAATGAGACATGACAGATAGCATCAATATTTATTTTTGCTTGACTTTAATTACTACATAGACATTCACAGACTATTGAAAAGGGAACATTTAAAAGCACACAAAATTCACAGCTCGAAACTCATTCAGTCAATCTGTCAGTATGAACGTTATATTTAATTTAATTTAATGTATTTATAACACATATTATATAATTTTAGCTTTCTGCACTCCTTCTCCGTATAAACTTTAACTATGCCAAATCTCACACTCCTCCGCGCAATATGCTTAAAAAGGGGTACAAAGTTTTCTCTTTGCGTATTATTATATAGATTATGATTTCTAACTCAACAGGTGACTTATCAACTGAAACTGCTGACTACTGCCTTATTTGCTGTGATAATTCTGAAGAGGACACTGAAGAGATGGCAGTGGCTGGCCCTCCTCTTGCTGGCCATAGGAGTGGCTCTCGTACAGTTGTCCTCCAGCACTAGCCAGACGCCCGAGGATGGCTCCAAGTCACAATCTAAGTTTTTGGGCTTTTCCGCTGCACTCGGCGCATGCTTCATTTCAGGATTCGCGGGAATTTATTTTGAAAAAATGCTTAAGGGATCCGATATAACTGTAAGCGTTTAAACTTTTTTTTGTTTAAAATTTAAAGCTAAATATTAGTTCTAGTTTTAGCTTCTATCCCTGCCCTTTGGCCTTTTTCAACTCGCAAAGTATAAATGCGAAAGAGTTGAATTTTTGTATAGATTGATGCTCTTGAAAAACAATCTGGCCGTTTAAATCATATCGAAAGCTGGTTCTAATAATATTGATATTTAAGACTAAAATCACCAAATTTTTAGTATGAAACTGACATAGCATTCATCATTAGGGTGCGATCATAGTTATTTGAATTTCAAACATTTGACAGCGTGGCTATTGGAACATTTTATTTATTGCTAGCCAGTATAAATTATTATAAACTTATCTATAAGCGCAAATAGAAATATGTAAAAGAATGTTCAGTGCCACATTATAATTATTATAAATTGAAATATAATGTACGTGTCTATTTATTTATATATTTATTGTGGTTACACAACAGTAATTGTACACAATTATTTATATATACTTTGAAAAAGTATAGTATTACTATATAGACAGCGTTGCAAAACTTTTGCCAAGTTATTGAAAAAGGTTCAACTTGGGAGAAGTTAGAATTATACAAATGACAAATTCAGTAAATGAAAAGGGAAAGGGGGTTTATTTTATTACTAGCCACGCCCAGTTTTTTTATTTTAATCTACTTATCCCATCACAAGTTAAAACCACAGTAGTCTGCGGTACGCCTGTAGGAAATAGCTACAAGCCAACAGGTCTGTTATATATAATTTAATAATTAACGTCTGGTTAAATAATTTACTACTACTAAACAATGTAAGCTAACGTAATGTAATGTAATGTAACTGAAGCAGTTGATATTAAATGATGGCTACAGGTGTCATAGCCATTCTTTTTATTTATTAAAATTAGCTGTTTAACCCCGGGCTTCGCCGTGCCGGTGTCTGCAGCCGCGCGATGTCTCGTGATTGTCGCAGTTGGGATTAATTTAGACTCATCTCTACATTAATAATGTACAGTGTAATAGATGACGGAGAAATTGACCTTGACGTTATTAATTTGGAATCATTATCAATTTTTTTGGAATCACTGCCAAAAAGCTTTCCAGACTGACTGACGGATTGACAATACATACGTTTGTACTTTGTAGACTAATGTATGAATGTAACACTCATACTATGTGTCTACCTTTGATAAATGCACTGCACTTGATAGCACTACTCACTAATTCACGAATATCCTTTTAGGGGATTGATCTATATCGTCCACTAAATCGGTCTACGAAAAAAATCATACTAAGATAATTATGACGCTCGCTATTCGACCTCGCAACATGCATTCTACCGCATTCTCAAATATTAAAACGGTTTCTAATAAATTTTAACTCTGTCATTCTCATAATTGGGAAACATCTATATCGTCCACTAAATCGGTCTACGAAAAAAATCATACTAAGATAATTATGACGCTCGCTATTCGACCTCGCAACATGCATTCTACCGCATTCTCAAATATTAAAACGGTTTCTAATAAATTTTAACTCTGTCATTCTCATAATTGGGAAACATGTTTCTAATATATTTTTTGATTAATATATGATCGTTATTTCACCGTCTAAACGAACGTCAGTATAATTAAATACACTCTGTATAAGATAGTTCAGGTAATTTTTAATATTTGATGTTTATTTTATTACCAATCGATATCACGACACAAAATAACTGATATTGAAATATTTTGTACCTTATATATTTTTGATTCGTCTGTATTTTTCAACTGTACTTAAACACTGATTAGTGTATTGAAAACACTACAATAATTATGACCATTTTTAATTAAAAAAAAAATACACAGGTTTGGATGCGCAACGTTCAGCTTAGTTTGCTATCGCTCCCCTTTGGAGCGCTGACCTTCGCCTTCACCGATGGATCATTCTCAGACATCTTCCGAGGCTTCGACGCGTTCGTTTGGTACCTGGTCTGCCTGCAGGCGGGCGGGGGGCTGCTTGTCGCCATAGTAGTTAAATACGCTGACAACATCCTCAAAGGCTTCGCAACTTCCTTGGCAATTGTGCTCTCCTGTTTGGCTGCCATGTTCTTCTTCGACTTCCACCTCACTCTGCAGTTCTCCGCCGGAACAGCTTTCGTCATGAGCTCAATATTCCTCTACAGTTATGAGCCCAAAATTGATGTTAAGTATATTGAAAAAGTTTAGTTTTAAATTTATTATTGGCAATCTCCTGCCGGGTACTTAAAATATCATATCATTTGAGAAATGTACATAACTGATTATGTAGTGATGTAATAATGAAAATATGTAAAAAATACGTATTTTGGCTACCTAATGAAACCATTTTTTTTGTATAGTAATTTTTTAATGAAGTTATCAATATTCAAAATGTAAGGAATTACTAATTAATGATTTTTTAATTAATTTAATAACAGTACATACATGTATTTAGGTTCCAAGCAAGAATAAATTGCTAATTAATTACTTACTTTGCTTGTACGTAAGGAGTCTCGAAATAAGATCTCACGTATTAGTATAGCTATACCTATTTTAAATCTCCATCATCAAGTTTTTAAATATTTTGCTCAATGTGTGATATCAGAGTACGAACATTTTGTCACAAATAAATGCCACAAATGCACGATTGGAATAAAACTGTAAAATAGTTTTTTTTATTGTATAAGTTGAATTAAATTTATAATAATTATTATAATCTAATATATTTTTTGGAGAGTATTTATATTTATAAATGTCTTCAGAATCTAGTGCAATACTTTTTGGTTAACATATAAGTAATCATACGAACTTTTTCGTTGTCATATTGTATGAGCTTGTGTACTAAAATGCTGTCGGAATCCCGGACAAAAAATATGAAAATATTATTTCATTTTTAATATACAATATTAAAAAAATATATGTTGCCACAGTTGCTTCAATTTTTCAGGAAAGACCTTAAAGTATATAACGTCTAGTAACGTAGTCTGGTATGGAGACATTGTTTGTAATTTGGGGGTGCAGTGTACAATCATCACTTAGCTTAATAGTACTATATAATTATATACAGGTTGTCCCAGCATAATCCAGCTTATGTTTTACAATTAAATGTATTTATTTAAACTTAAATGGAAAACATTGTTCATGGTTAATTTCATTCATAAACTACCTTCGTTATTGAAGTGGATAAATGACAAATAACAGTTTTCGATCTTACGCTCACAAGGATGTTTATATTTTTGTCGCTCACAATAATTAAATTGATAAGTCAACTTTGTTAATTGAAAGCCGCCATTTCACCCCTTTCAAGGATTTTCAATCACTTCACCTGACCGCATAATTAGGCTTTTTTATTGATAACCATAACTGTACTTTTAGATATATATGCATATAATTTCAATAGTATTTTAATTTTATGCTGTTTATGACTATTAACTTGATTATGCATAGGCTGATAGTTTTTACATAGTTGATGCATAGATTGTTTTCATGAAGCTTAACAGCTCATGCGTTCATGAAGCTTAAAGCGCTCGCGCCGCACCGGTGCGGCGCAAATAATGTAATAGTAGAGTGCCGAGTTTTGTTTTTCATAAAAATTGTACCATTTTGTTCTAAATTCAGAGATAAAAAAATACTGTCAAAAACAAGTTTAGCTAGATAGATACTAAAGTGTGGAGAGTTAAATATGTAATATTAATGTAATGTATTCTATAATGTAATATTGCGACGATCATTTAAAGGAAGAATAACAAATTATAAACAAATAAATTTAAAAAACAGCCAGGAGGTCTAACATCAATTCTCACTGAATGCTTTCATTAAAATTTTCATAGTAGGCTAAAAATCAATCAACATAAGATACGTACGAAATAGTATTTAATGAACGAGTGTACATATTGGTTAGGTACAAATAAATTTAAATTGTGTCATATATGCCATAATAAATAAGTTTTATGTAAAAAACACAGTATTAATATTAATTAAATGATTTTTATTCAATAAATAATATTTTTTAATTCATTGTGTGCAAACTGAACTGAACATTTCATAACTGAAAACCGATTTAAGCTTTCACGGTCTTCGTTTATCATCAAGATATCTCGTCCCTGAAGACTGGATGTGGCAATCTTCAAAATATTGAAGGTTTTAATACAATATAACGTGTTAAAATTTAATTATAATTTGTAAAATTAATTACTTTAGGATTTCATCACTGATCATTGAGGGATCCTTGTTGGAACACTATTGTATCCTTGTATTTTGCAAAGTCCAGTAAATTAAATCTAATCATCTTTAGATTTATGGTTGTTAATTTGTTTTAAGATTTTTGTATTATCAGAACAAAAAATCAAATTTTCCGACTTAAAAACCTGTGAGATGGTCAAAGGTATTTAATTCCACAGAAATAGGATTATTTTAATATTTCTCATTACAAGCTTTCAAGTCAGTCAATCAACATTAATGAGATTTGTTTTGTTCGTTAATATTTAACCTACTTTTGTTAACACCAACCCATTTTCACTGGGTTTACTAATTGGACTATGGATTTATTAATTCTAATAGGTCAACGTCTAGAGAACTAATTTTTGTTGCACATTAATGGATATACATTTTTTATTTAAATAAAATTCGAGTTTATAAGGAATCAAAGTTTTAAAGTCCATTTGAGAATTAATTAAACGACAACTTTATCGGGGATCAGCCCCAAACAAACCCATAGATCTTATGAGGAAAATGTCACTTTGCATGAAGAACTGATATGAACTCTGCTATCAAAATATGAAAACACAGAACTTATGGGTTTTGTTTAAAAATCTAACAAGAATAATTCAAAATCGAAGAAGGTAGGAATCCCATATAAAAGTCGCAAGTAGTAATAGGGACTATTCTATAGCTATGGCGGCTGTCCAAATTATTAGATTTGCTGTTATTTTTCTTGCTATTCTGGATTTCTGTTTTGGTTTACCAAATGATAAATTCCTTCTTTTTTTAGTAATGTAAATATCACTTTGCCATACATAACACTCTACATAATGACTTTCATTGTTAAATATGGTAAAGTTCATAACAATTAGTTTGGTTTTAAAATAAAGGGCTGATGCTTTCAAACAGGACTCTGCAAAACGCTTACCATATCTGAATTTAAAATTTTTCAGATGGATCATTTTTAGTAGCATTTGAGTCATTTTCAAACTAATTCGATCTTCATCCTTCATATCGATGTGACTTTTGTATCTATCTCACCTATAACTATTATTACTAATTTCAAAACCAATAAAAGTATCTGACCTGACATGAGTATCTGTTTCTGGACAGCTAATCCTGAATACGACGTAAAATATATTATCTTGTTAACTTATTTAACGCCTATTTGAAACTCCCAGCATGGTCCTCGATTAGTGAGTAACTTCAGAAACCCTTCTATTGGATGAAAGGACCATTATTCTTACAAAATAAAGTTAATTTTTAGGAGGAGGAATGTCGGATTCCATTCTTTTCGGCTGAAGGTTCGCTCAGCTCGTTTCAGACGCGGCCATTATAGGACCACCTTCGGCTGACGGAGAGACCAGGATTGATAGAATACGCAAAATAAAGACGACTTACCTTAAGTGTAAAGGTTACCTGCGTGCTGCCTGATGGACACAGCGCTTTCTAGGTGGCTACGGGCGCTCCTAATCCCATGATGTTACGAGTGAAGGTCACTTGCACAAACGTCGTTATGTATGAGGCCTCGTTTTATGGGATATACCATTCCGTCAACGTACTTCGCCGATCAGGTGACAACGCATGGTCCGCGCGTTTGACGTATGGAGCTGAATGTGTCAATATTAAATTACTGCCGAAAATTGACATTTACAACGCTACGGTGTCGACTTGACACTGACAGTCGGGTTAAGGTCAGTTTTCTACTATCTGCTGGCATTCTATTTTTAGGCATTTTGTTGTCTAATAATTGTATTATCCCGAAAAAAAAATGTATCCGGTATCACATAATACTCAGGTATAACACCAACAAGAAATATATCAGTTTAGATACGCAAATTACGAAAAATTGATCATAAAAGCGATGTAAAGTACACTCGACAGTGGCGCTGAGTGCATTTTTGACGTATAAAGGTCTATTTACAGTGGCAGTCAAAGGGTTAAGCAAGCTGGTATATTTTTATCAAAACAGACCTCAGAAAATACGCACATACAGAGTGTATTTTTATTAACTTGGCACCTTTCAGGTTGACCTATATCGACAACTAAACTGGTCTCGAAAAAAAAATTTTAATAATTATATCATAAAACAGTCTATATTTTATCGTGCTGTCAGCTTGCAGGCGCGGGCGCCACAGCAACTCCGCAAAAAGGCGTGCCGCAGCATTCTCATGCACTAAAATTTCTATTAATTTTTTAATTCTTTTAATTGGGAAACATTTTTTCAATATTTTTTGCTGATTAAGTTTGATTGTCGATATAGATCAAACCCCTAAAAAGACATCAGTGAATATAAATACACCTGAATGTTTTATTTGAATGAAAAAAACATGCATTTAGGGGTTTTTAGCTATTTTTATTTAAAGTTGCCTGGAATCATAAGAGTGAAAAAAAGTCATCTTGATCAGAAATATTTAGTCAAATGGGTGGAACGGGAGACCACAAATTTGAAATAAGAAAGTTTTTTTATGTACAACATTTAGTATATATTTTATTCAACCAAATAACAATGATCCCAGTATTTAAAGTTTGAACTCAGCGGCTTTCAATAGACACATAAGGAAAAAAACAAACTTTCACTTGGAAAGCAATCCTCTGAGCATGGTTTCCAATTTACGTCCGTCGGCGGCAAATTTCCTGATCCCATCCGATAATTTCTCCGTGGCCATTTGATCCTGGTTTAAATGCCATCGAAATTGAGCTTCGTTTAATGATATTTTCTCAATGTCGGCTTCAGCTGCTTTCGAAGCATCCAGTACCTGTAGAAGTTGGAGGTTATTCATAAAATTTAAGCAGGATGGAAATTTTTAACATATTCACTAAAAATGTATTATACTTCCAAATTCGTTCTTTTTGACTAGATATATAGATAATATCTGTGTGACTAAAATATGTGACAAAATCATACCTAGAATAGTGAATAAAAACACCCCTTTAAGTTTATGCATAAGGTCGTGGGGCACGGCGTATCTGGTATATTTATATTTTGCCACTATGACTAAACATGGTTAGTAACAAAGGCGATAAATAATTTATTGTCTGACGTGTGATGTAATGCAATTTTTTTCTTATAGGTAGCTTTAACTATCACCAAAACTGTAATGGAGAATGGCCATGAGATACCGAGATATAATGATAAGCCCAAGGATCAACATTTGCTATGATCTCAATGTTATCAAACTCATGCACAGTTGGAATTAACCTCCTGATAAAATATTGCTCTTAATTTGCAGTTCAAGGAGACGCGAAAAGGTCACACACACACATGCGTTGAATATGAGAAAATCAGTATCGGCTATTCTGACATCCAATATTGATCAAAACTTTAACCCGTCTGGTGCCCTGCCCGCACCGGTGCACCATTGCTGGGTATCCTCCAATAATTGTTTATTCCTGGCAATATCGGTTTTTGAGACTTCAAATATCTTGGGACCATAAAAATCTCCATTAAATTCTATTTTAGAAAGGAAAACAATATGTCACCATTTTCAAATTTCAAAAAAAAAAAAAAATCAAAACATCTTGCGATCTTTAGTACACGATTTTTTGGTTACTATGAGTTTAATGTGAACTTGTGCTGTTTTTGACAAAAGTCAATAACATAAGAAACTAATATATTTCATATATTTTGATATATTTGTATATAAAAACATTTTGATATATTCCTAATAAAATTTTATGATTAATCATTTTATCATTATTGTAAAATGTATTCCATATATTCCAATATGCTGATTTAGTAAACATCGCAATTCAGTGCGGTCTGACAGATTTGTTGACAAATCTACGTTATATTTACAAATAAACACCGGCAATTCTTTTTTAAAATATATATGTTTAAATATATATTATAACATCTTTTAGAAATGTCATTATTTATTAAAATAAATATAAAAGATATTCCATTTTTCATCACTCATCAAAAAATTACAATTCAAAATATGTAATTTTTCTACCATTCCTTAGTATTTTTATATTATAAAAATTAAACAGGTAATTTTAGTGAAAAAATAAATAAATAAGTAGAAGAATAACTTAAATAGGGTCAATAAATAAAATCTATATATTTAATAATTTTTTTTTTTAAAATAATGTCTACTCTAAATGTGACTGAGTTTACCCTTAAGTATCTATTAGTATTTTTTTTTCTCAGTTAAAAAATATATAATACTTATAAATACTTTTATTTCATATTTAGGAAGTAAAAAAATTAATAATGGGCGTCATCGCTTTACTTTTTCTTAATATTGAGTATCGAATATAAAATTTTGTTATACAGTTATTTCTGTGCGGGAAAACACTTAGCACATATTGCAAATATTGTTCTATTTAGAAACAGCAGTACCTTGGCACTTAGCAGTTTCTACCAGACGTGCAGATATTGATTTCAACCAATTTGGTGCACATAGCAGGAATTATGGATGCTCTAATGATATATACTTAGTATCTGCTGCTATTCCAGTAATGCGGCGCTGTCTGCTAAGCTTCACCTGGTACTCGTCAATTTACAAGCAGCATTTTATTTAAAAAGGGTAATTTGAAATCTTTATCTCTTTTCTTTGATAGAGTACAATAATTAAATTTGACCCAGTGCTTTCCGAGAAGCTGCATTGCATTGTATCCTCATCACTACATAGAAATCTAAGTATATTACGATGTAAATGTTTGTTATCTTCAGAAAAAACAAAGCTTACCTTTTCGAGGGGTTCGTTAGAAGAGTCGAGTTCCTGGAGCAACTTGGGGCTTATGGTTAGGAGATCGCAGCCGGCCAACTCGCAAATTTCTCCCGTGTTGCGGAACGACGCACCCATGACTTGCGTTTTGTAACCGAACTTCTTGTAGTAGTTATAGATGCGGGTGACGGACACCACTCCGGGATCTTCCTTAGGGCTGTAAGTCTTTTTTTGATTTTCTACATACCTTTAGAAAAGAAAAACATTCTCACTTCAAAATCAAATATTTAAAGGGAGATAATCACTTATGTTAAAGTTATATTGAATACTGAATATAATACTTGACTTCAGATATTAATAATTAAATATGAATAATAGTGTGACACGGAAGGTGTGAAGAAGACTTGATGTCGCGAGTGCTTGCCGAAGACTTGTTGGTGCGAGAGTGTCGAAGACTGATGTCAAAAAAAACTTACTGCGGAAAAGGAATTTCTCGAGTATCTCACTGTTTGCCTCTCGTGACGTCAAACGGTGTGTGAATTGCAACTATGCATTTGTCCAGTTGTTAATTAAATTTCTCCGCGAATTTAATGTGCTATTAGGCGATTTCACACGACACTGAATTTGTAACTGGAATGTTGTGCAGTTGCCACACTGGCTTAAAAAGGAAATTGAAGTAAAGAAATCTTCGGACGGCAGTAACTCGTTTAAACACTTTTCTCACACCCATAATATGATAAAACTCATTTCCATCAGAGATACTAACACACCTTCTCATCGCAATGGATTTATTACTCAAAACATTTTTTTAAAGATTTTATTCAGAATTAATATATATGACATTTTCTACACTAACAAAATGCAATTCACATTTTCACTTCTTCGTTTTTATTGAAAATAAATGTATTTCTTGAGGTAAAATTTAGGTCATAAATATTTCTTACCCACTCTCCCCCCCCATAACCCCCCTTGCCCCCCTGCAAACTCCGACATGTAAATTTCTAGTTATAAGGATTACATAATCGATTGGTTTTTATAAATGTTTTGGTGATTTCACAGACACTTGTATTTTATCTGTACTATTTTGTATTTCTATTATTTTAATTTTATTTTTTATTTATATATAAATTGACTGCCGGTTTCTCTAAAAACAAAAAATAAAATAATACATTATCTGTCAAATATTTCGTAATGGCCCTAGCCTTGGGCAATTCACACTTATCATTGTCCAAGGCTGATCATTGGCGTTGCCTTTGATGACTTTTAAACAAATTATTCTTAAATTATATTTAGTTTATCTTCACAACTTTTTAGATTATGATCTCAATGATCAATTAAATGATATTTGCACATCGCTCTTCTGATGATTGATGTGGGTGCTATCAAAATGGTAATGTTTTCAAATTTGTTTGTGAGTAACATTTATCATACCAATCAAGGATCCGTCCGACGAACGGTGAAATCAAAGTGACTCCGGCTTCCGCACAAGCGACGGCTTGGTATAGTGAGAACAATAGGGTGAGGTTGCAGTGAATGCCATGTTTCTTCTCCAATTCTCTAAAAGGAATAATAATTTTTATTTTATTTATTTATCGTTTATTTGGAAAACCAACAGTATAATATGAAAAAATGGTACATACAATTGTTTGTAAAATTAACCGATGACAGGTTTTCGCAAAAGTACAGAGATACATCTAGAGATTAAAATTAAATTAAATTACACTCGCATTAGAGCTCTTAATGCGAGTGTAATTTAATTATTTATATTAGTAAGTAATTTAATAATTTTTATTAGTTATTTGCAACAATATACCATTATCGAGAATTGAAAAAAAAGTCTATTCACTGAGAATATTTTCTGGTGATAAACAGTACTTAGCAATTAGCGCATACAATAGAAGAAATAATTAAGAAACATTCATCACTTTTTGCGGCCGTGAATGCCAATCCGCCCTCGATATGGATCTTACGGTAGTCCATGTTTCAAAGAATACTAGTGAACGGCACAAGTGCCCATTGACGAAATGCTAAGATGCCATGTCGGTTAGGGGCAAACTGCAGGATATGTCTATAATATTTCAACCACTTTGGTTTACTGTACGGTCGACACAAAGTGCAAGTTTTATTTGTTGTTTATTAAAAATCCCCATTCCCTCCCCCCCCTGGTTTATGTATTAATTTGAGTAATTGGTGTAAAATTACAGCAGTTATCGTATCATCAGGAAAGTGATATATAAACTTTTAAACTGAGGGCGATTTTGGGTTCTAGGGACAAGTCATGACATGTCATGACATAGTATCCATTGCAATAGGTAGCTTTTCTAATGAAATCTATGTAAAAGGAACAAATTTGGAGTATCTAAATGAAAAAGGAATATTGATAAAAGTTTGAGCGATCCCTAAATAAACAAATATCTTACTTGGCAGCTTGTATGCCTTCCCAGGTCGAGGCCAGCTTTATGAGAATGCGTTCTTTCCCAATTCCTTGCTCCTCAAACAGTCCTATCAGTTTAAGCGCTTTAGTAATGCTAGCGCTTTTGTCGAATGACAATCTGAAATTACACAAACATGATTCGCAAACAATGACAGACTTCCTATTTTAGGCATGAATATGAATTTTAGTGGGGGATTTTAGCTCGCTGGTTCCGTGATTTGTCAATATTTTCATCACTATAGAGAATCAGTCCAGACCAGAATTTGCATACTCTATGGAGGCAGGACTAATGACCAACTTTTTAATTATTAAAATATTCATTGCCCAATAATTGTAGTATGTATCTCTGTAGCTCGCTTATAGCGCTTCTATGCCATTAAATATTTTTATGGTATGTACTATACAAGTAACAAACACTCGTGTTTTGTTACCCAACATAAGTGTTTCACAAGTCAAAAGTTTACCAGAATCATCCTTTAAAACGATACTGCTGACTTAAGTTCACTCTGTATATTAGTGAATGTTTTAAATAATTATCCAGCATTATTACAAGTGGCTCACTTTTAATGAAGTAAAATAAAATATTTTAGTAAATCCCACACACTTGGAGTACTTTTCCACGCATTTAGAGACAATACTAAAAAATGTATAAATAAATATTGTGTGCTTACCTGGCATCAACTTCTACTGAAACTCTTCCTGGAATGATCTTCAGTATTTCAGCTCCGAAAAGTACACATAAATAATCTATTATTTCAGTCACTTGCTCACTCAGATCCCTGAAAACATTAATTAATAAACTAGCGTAACGTAAAAAAAACACAACAGCACCGGCCTGGAATTCACACCCGGTGTGCTCAATCACACTCACACTGTTGCGAGTACTAGTGTAGCAGATACTATACCGAAATTAATCACTTAGTGTTCTCACTGATATCTTTGCGTTCATTTCATATTATTAGAAGTAGATATGTGGGTAGGAGCTACCAAACCTTTTTTTTCCAAGACTTTTCTTTTTTAAATAATATTAAGTAGTGGCACACAACTTAAAAAGTTTTTCATAATTCGTATACAAAAGTGAAAATAAAAATACTGGTCAAGGTCACTTCAAATGCATCAGCCAATGCGTAGTAACCAGCGCGGCCCCAGAGAACGCCGTAAATTTACGAGCACTTAAAGATTTATCAATCGTTTGGGAAATATAAGCAATAGAATGAAATTATGACGGTAAATGTAAATTTATTTGCAAATTGCATTATAAGAATATATAATATAAAAAGAAAATTATTTAAATGTAGTTTGTTGACAAGATGTCAAACATTAATAAGGTTTCTTGGAGCAACTTTCACAATATGTAAACATTTTATGTGTTATTTTCGGTGATCTTCCTGCCGGAAGCTACCTACTCCTGCCGGAACTAGCTACTAATGCATTGTATTGCAAGTGCGTCGACACTTTCATAAACAAAAACCTTTTTCTTTGAGATATAGATTCATCTTTTTCTTTGATAACTGGTGCCACATTTTCTTTTTTGCAATATAAGTTTAGCAGTACTTTTTCTCATCTTATTAGTGACTACCTTCTATAAAACCAAGGTATTGATCATAGCAGTGTTCAAAATAATTCAATTGACGGATTTCGGCAAAGGTGATGAGTACGCTGATCATAGTGCCTTATGAGTAATTGTAGTGTCATAATTTTGAGCTTCGGGGCCATTCCCAATAATGACAATAATGTGTGTGTAATCAATGAAGGCATATTTGTATAATTTCTCTGCTCAATTAATTAATTATTAAGGAGGCCGACTATTGGAAAATATTTGTTAATGGGTTCCTAAAATCAGCCATAGTGGTCGACCAAAGAGTGGCGGTGAAAAGAGCGCGAGCGAGTGAATTCTAAAGGGAATTTACACCAGAGCATAAATTTGGGGATGAATTATTTTTGCATTTTTTTTATACAATTTCTTACTCGTTATAGGGAACATAAACACTCCCTTAATTCTCCGGAAATGGTCTCAGGACACCTGTATAACTACTACAAATTGCATAATTTACAGCTATTATTAAGGTGTTGCTGACCTCCAAAATAGGTCATTGACATCTCTAAAAATAGGGACAGACTTGTAGAAGTACGCAAATTCCAAAAACAAGGAAAAATTTCTTGGTGGTGGTGGTTCGTGGAAAGGGTTGTGGTGGATGAGCCAAAAAAAAAATATAAAAACACATTTTTAACTCTTACCCTTCGGGTTATAATATTAAAGACCTAATTTCAAGTCATATTTCACTTTAAGCTTAATCAGAAGTTATCATTGATTAAATATGATATTAACATACCTAACCTATTCACCTTCAAAAAACACCGAGTCACCATGAGTTGACAGTAGATTGTGTTTTGTAATTTTGTTTAATATCTAGGATGGAATGTACCTACTCAAATACTAAATTGATGGGCCTCATTCTACTTCCCATAGATTACCTACTTTAAGGAGAACCTGTAACTAATTAACCTCGAGTAAGCAAGCAAGCTCTTCGTCTAGTTAGGTATCTATAATTTAAAAAAAATGCAGTATATGTAATCTTACGATCCAACCGATTTTCCATGCTTAATCGCTTTATCAACAATATGCTGGTATTGATCCATTCCAGCTGCGGCCAAAATGAGCGAAGGGTTAGTTGTTGCATCCGTAGGTTTGTAAGCCTTCATTGCTAAAAAACAAAATTAACATTGAAGAGTAGCCTAACGAAACGCGTGATTGTGATATTCATATAAAGGAATGCAATTAATGGAAACAAGTGAACGTCGATAAAAATGCATACATTGAAGGTTAACTTACTTTCAAAATCGCCGGTGTCAGCCACGACCGTGGAAACATTTTTCAGTTGATCAAGAGAAGACATCTTCGATCGCTTGCCGAGGGGCTCACTGCTCATAATAAAATGATCAATTACCTAATTTATTACTACACCGAAAATTATCTGAAGGACACGATCAAAACAACGAATTAGTCGACAAAAAAGGCGCGATTCGGTTCGGATCAGCGGTCAAACGCATGCAACCTCTTTCACGGCCGCACCGCAAACAATCGAGAGATGGGCGAGCAAGATAGATAAGAAATAATGTAATAGGTACTACTTGATACGTTTTAAAAAATATCTAGTACCGAAAGTTAAAACAAAACATACTTATTCATGTTCAGTTTTATATGCAGACGACGAAGAATTACTAGAATAAAGAAAAAAAAAATACTCACAGGAAAGTTTTAGATTGGAATTTCGTGCCGATTATGCCAATATATTATGAAGAAATAACCTGTTCATCGTTACAATGCATCTACGGCAGTTTGAATCAGTTAAAATTAAATGTCTATTTTGAAAAATATACACAATTTGTGAGGTAATTAGAAATAAGAAATCGATGTAGAATTTTATGATGAACAAAACATCATCAAATAACCTGTGATAACCGAAGGGTCGTAATAGATTATTGGAAAAATGTGAGAAAAAAAATATGATGTTTTAAAATGTCTAAAAAGTATCTTTAATTCATATTAGTATATAAAATATTCCAAAATTATACTAAAGTTACAGGAAGTAAATAAAACAAAGGTTATTTCTTTCAATTCAAATTTGACTTTCATTAAAAATATTTACTTAAATATATTTTTAAACCAACGTGCGTTACCTCAAGCGATGCAACTATCTGTGCGTTCAGTATTACTTTTTCTTTAAACATTCTGGATATATAATTTCTTGAAATTTTTTTAATCAATAAATTATTAAAAAGAATTCGATTTATCCAATAGTCAATATACTGTCAGACAAAAATAAAAAGAGTGAATAAAATCATATTTTTAAAACTGGTATTTACGTAGTTGTACCTGCTACGTATTTTAAACTAAAGCAACCATAGTGTTTATGAGGTACTGACTGATTACTACCAAGCTATCAGACACACCACTAACCTTCACTGACAGAAACTTACTATGCAGAGACGAAAGACGATTACTTGGGTTTTTTTTACAACTTCCGATACCTAGTCCATTCTTGCTGTTTTTTTTTGTATATACACTTGCTTTCGGTGACGATACACGTTAGATGAAAAATTAAAGTAACAAAAATAAAAAAAAAATATTTTTAAACACGCGTACCCCCTTCCCGTCCCACCCAGTTGTATTTTTATTTCCTACCTTCCTTCCTTTCCTATACCGATGTCAGTGAAACGATCTCTCATCGAACATTATAGAGATAATTCGTCTCTACCCGCGACTCAAACACACCCGATATTTTATATTTTTATTTAGGAAACTTAGAAGTACATAATTTACGAAGTAAAAGTTTATAATACTAATATACCAGCCAGTATACTGCTTTGAGAAACAGCACCTGATTTGAGAACGGATTCTAGATGTTCAAGGTTCCGTTGTGGAAATTTACGGAGATTAAAAAAAAACTAATTTTGTTTGTTTAATATATTACGTATATCCTATCAATGGAGTAGGTATATTTTAATACAAAGACTAAAGAAAATGAAACTATTAAATATAACATAGGTACACCTGTCAATAAGTGATTCGGTAGAATTTATTTTTAATAGGTTACTTCCGCCAATAATTTATGGTGGTAAAATGACGAAATAACAGGTTGTATCAGTATCGCGGCGCCTCAACACTTAGTTCAATCACAGGCCGCGTGATGATAATTAAAGGTCTTATGCCACTGCGCCATGCCGCGCCGGCGCTAGTTCGTCTCTGTCGTTTGACCGATTCGGGCCCTAGCAACCAACATAATGATTAAAATTAATTTGGGGTGTACTAGCTTAGCTTTCATTTCGATATTTTTTTATGCCCACGCATACCAGTTTGATTTTGCGGATTTGAAAAATAACAAGTTAACCGCGATAGTCTACTCACTTTCAAAAAACTATTTGCGAGAAAAAACGGTGTCCATAAGAATATTTAAACAAAATAAACGCGCTGATAATATTCAAGAAAATGATTTGGAAGACGCTATTAATATTATAATTAAAAATATATCTACATTTTCATCAGTCTGTATAGAGACGCCAGATACCTTTAAAGTCAATGTGCTACTAAAATCTAGCGATGACAATTTTATAATCTTTTCCGAAAATTTAAGTCAAATTTCCAGGATTATAAAAAGTCGAATGAGTTCTCCGCGCAGAGGCATGGCAGTGATTTCAAAGCCAATGAATCTATCCGATCTTCATGTAGCAGTTGAAAAGTTGTGGGTAAATCGCATCTATAATGTAATCATTATAGTAATCATCGACGGAGTGTGGGAGATGGTCATCTACAATCCGTATACTTACGAAAGTTGTGGTCAGACTGTCATGAGGCGATTGGAATTAGGTCCTCAAACTACCGCCGAAGAAGTTTTTCCAATCGAACATATACAATTAAATAAATGTAATTTGAGTGTGGTCACAAGAAGTATTGCTCCGTTCGTAATTCCGATAAATGACTCTCGGACAGAGCGCGGTTTCACCGGGGTTGATATTCAGCTGGTGACCTTAATTTCGGAGACCATAAATGGAACCTTGGACCTTCAAAGCTCAAACGATCCACGCTGGTCCAATTTCCCCACTCGTCTCGAGAAGGATATCGCTGTTGGAGGATTTTCTCCCAACAGCGAAGTGCTTCCTTATGATTTCACTAGCGTTTATGGTGTCATGGGACTTGTTTGGATGCATTCTACGCATGTTACCTCCAATGTACCGAAGTTATTGGAACCTTTCAAGCCGAGTATATGGATAGCAGTTATTATAACTATAATCACACTGTTGGCGTGTTTGCGTGCGTCATATTGGTTGTTGACTGCGAGAACATTAAAAGTATCCCTGAGCGATTTAACAATGATGATTTGCAACGTGTTGCTTGGCAATCCCTTAGCGAGATTGCCGAAATCCCGATTTTCAGTTTATGTCGTCTGTTTGTGGACGTGGATGTCCATGTTGCTGAGGACCATTTACACGGGATCTTTGGTCTACCATCTGACTGGCTTCGGACAAAGTATCGATCCCACAGAAGCAGACTTGCTTGAAATGAATTGTCCCATATTCATCATGAAACAAATGCACTACGTTTTGAAAAATTCTTTAAGTCAGTCGATATTAGACCATCCAAAGGTAATAATAATCAATGATTTCTCTGAGTATGAGAGTATCCTCAGCAAAATATCCGAGGGACGACTGAGAGCCATTGCAATTTATCACGATTCATATCCAAAGACGTTGAGCAAAGAAAACAAAGGCGTGCATCAACTCAACACACTGGAGAGTGTTATCCTTCAACAGCCAGTCGCTTTGATGCTGCAAAAGAATTCTCCCTTCACCAAATCTGCGAAGGACACAGTCGTGAGGGCCCTGGAAGCAGGTCTCGTAGCAAAGTGGTTCAGTCAGTACTCTCTCCATAATCCGAGTGCTGAGGAGATATTATTACAAACACTAAAATTAAAACACATAAAAGGCGCATTTTGGATTTTAATCGGAGGAAATATCCTTTCAATAGTCGTGTTAATTATTGAGAATATATTTTTTACAAACATTAAAAAAGATTGTACCGAAAGTGAGATCACTTTCGGAATGAATAAGTTTTGATTATTTTGTACCAACGTTTGCGTTTGTGTTGTCAAATAACAAAATTAAAACAGAAATATGAGAAAATTTATGGCCTAAAATTTACATTCGATGGATTTGATTGCTGAGTAATGAGATTTCAAATATAAAAAAACTCTGAATTTTGCATCGTCAGTTTGATTATAAAATTTAAATAAAAGTTATATAAAAAAAATCGATAAATCAATTGTATTTAGATTTGTAAGCAGGATTTTCGGTAATAAAGTGAACTAAAAATGATATTCACTAAGGATTTCTCTTAACTAATAAGATTTTAAATGAACCTAAAACTATTGTGATAGGTTGATTTCAAAATCTTTTGTTCTCTGAGAAAATGTAACCAAAATATATTAACATACGAAAAAAAGAAGTGTTGTAAAGTCTGAAAACTTCTTTTCTGTTACAGCCGTTAAGGGTGAATCTGAAGATTATTTTTTTTTTCGATATATTCTGACGATTTTTTTAAAGATACTCACATTTGCAAAATATAATAAAAAAACAACCCTACTCAGTAGATGCCAGTAGTTCTCGGTCGGCAGACCTTAACGTTGCTACTTACCTAAACAATTTCACAGTGAAAAAGTCAAAATCCGGCCAAAGAAGTATTGTGTGTTTAATAAAATATATATTAAAGTCAAATACTTTTACAAAAAATTCTAAAACTTGTTAGAACTATTTATGCCATAATCAGTTATTTGAAATTACATTTTCGTCTGAAAAGACATTTAATAAGATTTCACCATAAGTTGATAGCTCGCCGAGGAGAAAATGAAGAATTATGTTTTCAATATCATCTTCGTAAGTGACACTTTCGTCAAATTTATGTTTATAATTGTCTGAGAAAGGATTGTTATTTGATTCAATTAATTGATAGTAAATCGAGGGGTTTTTAAGACTGTCAACTTTAGCGTTTACTTTGTTAATTTGTGCAATTTCAGGAACAAAAATGCTAGAGAATTCACTGATTAAATATGAACTTTGAAATATAGTTCTTATTTGTCCGAGTGCGTACAAATATTCGGTGCGCTGGACAGTAAGTGGTTTTATTTCGTATCTATTTTGCAATTTTACGTATAAATCTTTAAGGATTTTTGCAAGTTCTGTATCCGATGAGGAAGATATTTTCTTATCATTATTAAACATAGGAAAGGTGCTGTTATCCAAGCTTGAACTTGAATTACTCGTTGAGTCGTCCTCGAAAAATGATACGTCGATTTTTTTAAGTAGTTCATACATCGCATACAATACATTAATCATTTTTTTCTTTTCCGATGGAAACGTATTGCCAATTAAAAAATTATTTTCTGAATAAATGCGATCATAAACAACGCTGACACCGTATGATTCATAAACAATAGAATCTGTAACAAAACCAAACTTATCAATTTGAAACTGGTTTTTGAAATTTGTATTTCGTCCTTTGTTCTTATTCGACAGAGTGGCTTCTTTATTTTTTCTTTTTGTTAGACCGTTAAAAAATATCCTTATTTTATTAAAAAAATAACATTTCTTTTTATTTCTGTGGCAAGCTGTGTACTCTAACTCTTCGGGTGAGAAGCTTTTAATATATATCTGGCGACTGCGCTCCCGTTTTTTCACATGTCTATAGTGATTGCTCATCATTGCAGGCTCAGAATATTTTATTATTTTATTAAATGTTATTTTAGCCTGCGTGTTTAACGGACAACCATCCATCAGTTCGCGTTCAGTAGTAATTTCATTATTATTGTTTTCGTCGCACGTGTTTTGAAAGTTATATTGACTCATTTCTCTTGCGCATTCGTCGACAGGAGACGAATCCCGAAACCATGGTTTTACAAAAACTTCCTTTTGAATATTGGGTTCTACAAAATGTGCATCGTCTATTATTACTATATCCTTTAGTCTGTCTAAAATGTAGCTGCAAAGAAATGTCTGAATATGCCGTGCCTCCACCATACAACCAAACTTTGGCGGAGGTTGATAGACTGCGACACGTTCGAACTTTTGGACCCAGCATGCTTTCACATCTTCAATTACCACTTTCCGACTGGAGCGGGGATACTCAATGGCAACATTCATTAAGAGCGTCGTTTCATTTTTATCTTCCACATGAGCTAATGTGGAATAACGTAATAATACTTTCTTATATATTTCGGTAATTCTGTTAAATCCAGTGGAAATCGGTTTCATTATGTTAGAATCATCGTTTTCTTCATAAATGGAAATTAGGTCTGGTGGTGGATTCAATATTATAATAACTTTTAATAGTACTGGTGGCAAAATAATAGCCGTGGAATTAATGGACTCTGTAGCGCTAGCATTTAGGTTGGCTTCGTAATCTCTCAAAAGCTTAAATTTTGGTTTTACTGTTAATGGTATTGTGGTCGCAGATCTCAGATCAGTACCTTTAGATTTTAATTGCGCTTCATACAGTCTTAAATGCTTGATGCTGGGTGTTGCTGCTCTGCCTATAAATTGTTCGATTGTGTAGGACCCATCACTTCTGCGATGTGCTGGGTTTGATTCCACCTGCTTGGGCATCGGCGGAACTATGTTTTTGGAAGTAAAAATTTTTTTTTTTTCAATTACAGGAAACTTATTAAAAATTTCGGCGCATATATCAGACATAGATTTTTTAACACTCGATGATAGCGAAAGCTTTTTGCAATAACCATTGTTTGAGTAAGATTTGGTTTTCACTTCATTTGCGAGAGTCGCTTTTGATTTGTTATGACTTTTATATTTTCTTTTTTTAATTCCTTTAGTAGCTTTATATTTAATTTTCCTATTTTTTAGTTCAATCTTGCTATTATAAGAGCATTTTAGTTGTGAAATGTTTTTCTCAGTTCCACGGACATTAAAAGTGAATTGACTTCCAAACACATTGTTCCCGCCATTTACCAGTTGATTAGATTCTTCGTGTTTTTTTAGGTTTATGTGCTCTTTAACAATATTATTAGTAGTTGATACATTTTCTGTACGGACATTTCTTTTGTTGTAATTAAATTTGCCTTGACTCAAGTTGAAACCTATGCTGTTATTTTCTTTGGATAAACCCAATTGAGTTTGCTTAGAAGTTTGATTTGCAACATTCGTAGATCTTGTAAATTTGGGTTTGTTTTTAATTACAAATTTAGGTTGCTTGACTATATTTACATTTTGCCAACATATATCATAATCTAATTTAATATGAAAATCTTTACAAGTATGGTACTTAAATTTTTGCAATGATAGCCTTCGCCTCAAACAAAATGAATGTGTCCCGCGAATGGTCGGCCTCTGATATTGGGAGTATTTTGTTTTTCGCGTACAAATAATACTACGCAGCTTCGTGCTATTAGTAGCTAGTTTTACATTTTTCTCAATATTAAAATCTGATAAACTATTAGCAATCCCTTCAAATGTTGCCATATTTCCATTAAAACGCGTTTCTCTATTTGTAGCCATCACAAACACATTCTGTTTTCCTTTATTTTCTCCGCATTGGATATTTACAAACTGACCAAAATTCTCAACTTTATTTACTTGTATATCATTAGTTACAGACGGTGGCAATTTGTATTTTGAGATTTGACTGCTTTTATTACTCTCCGAATGATCATGAATAGAGTAAGTAGCAGCAATTTGAAAAGAACGTTGAATGAGATTTGTCACGTATTGATATGTTTTTGTAGAGAGAAATTGATGACAATTATATTCTCTCGTACGAAGTTTGTACGTAAAGTATTTTCTTGTTTTTAAACTGGTTTTTTTATATGGTGAAACGTGGTTTAAATTAATCGCAAGTTTCGGATTTCTTTCTGATAAGCGACTCCTTTTATTACCCAGTTTATCATCTTGGCGACTGAGATTATTCTTACAAATGTGTATAGACGTCATAGTCTTGGATAATTTTAGATTTGTAATTTGATTATCGTAACATTGTACTGGATACGTTAACCACGGGGTAAAATATGGTATCGCTTTAATAAAATACATATATTTTTGGTTGGCGTACAATCTATTTTTTTCTTTGCATGTATGCTTAGTTTTTTCTCGAAGATACAAATTCTTATTGGTATTCTTAATATGTTTTTCCTTTTTTGATATCTTTTTTTGTAAGGTTGTCTCCATATTTAGGGATCTTTTAAATAAATTTCCTTCGTTTCCATTTAGTTTAAATTGGTTTTCTTTGGCGATATATATATCAGTTGAAGTTCCTTCATTTTTATTTTTTTTGAAAAATAATGTTTTTATAGAATTGTTTATCAAAAACGTATCCCGTGCGTAATTACTGAAAGATATTTCGTCGTTGCTTAAAGTTTTACCAAGGTCGGTTTCTGGTGTCGATAGTTTTAAATTCTCAAGTAATTTTGTTTTTCTTCCTGAGAAAGTAGATTTATGTTTATCTTGGTAGTTAAGTATTAATGAAAAAGTCAACGTTCTGCACAAAGAAGATATTTTTTCATTTAGGCTGATCCTTGAAGGGTTCAATTTACAAAACCAGGTTGGATAATTCATATTAAAAATCTTTGTTTTTGTCTCTCAAGTTTGCGTATTATACTTTTTATCATGTGTAAATAATAGAATAAATTTAGCTGTTTTTCTGCACAAAAATCATCAGGTTTAAAAGCTTCAGTTTTTGCTTGGTTCCTTCTTTTACTAATTTTTACATCACTACTGTGTTGTTTAAATTTCCCATTTCCAGAAGTACAGGTATTGTGTGAATCGTTAATACTATTAGTTACAATTTTCGCAAGAAATACTTTCAGATTATTTTCGATAAAATGTGGTAATACACAGCCGACAGCCGATAATCTCTCGCCAGTATTTTGGAACGGGGCCGACGCGACATTGAGCCTTACAACCCAATCACATTTGCATATAGAGAGGTGTCCGCTTCGTAATAATTCACTATTAAATGTACGGAATCGATTTTGACCTGTATATTTGATTCAGATTGTATTCCTCTGCTGTGCATAGATTTACCGAAGGAAATATTGTAATCACTTCTCGGTTGTAATATGGAGCAGAGGCTGCTTTTATCAACTTATATTTATTTAGGTCAGTACTCACAGACCTTTGTGTCGAAAAGTCGTTAAAAGGTACTGAGCGTTTACTAGAAACATTAGATACAAATCTATATGATATTCCATTAATATTTTGATAGCATGTTTTCGTACAAGGCGTATCAGTCAAGGATGTTATTTTTTTTAAATTAACGTTCGTCGATCTATTGTTTCTCACGTTAACGGAGTGTGATACTACTAACGTGAATCAGGAAATATATTATATTTTCTGAAATTACCAATTTTTAATGCGTCAGTCGGCCATATTGCACTTTTCTTCTATATTATCTCAACTATCAAATGTGGATTAGATTTTTCGATTGAGTTCATTAAGATATTTATTTCATGTAAATCTTTGTTTCATATACAATCTTCGTATTCTTTTAGTTTCAAATGATTTTCCATTAGGGTGGTTGCCATTGTAGAAAATAATCATATTAATTCAATCGAAAATAATATTGTCAGCTTTCTGTGGATCAGAAATCCATTAGATGATATTCTTCAACAACTTTATGAATTATGTATATCCAAGTTTTATATATGTATCATCCTAAATCCTTATATTATTAGTTTACTGTACATTTATAGATTTATGAGTATAATGCTTAACATTTGTTATGTTGGCTTTTAAATGCTATCGTGGAACTAATTATGTTACTCAAAATACTCAAAATTTTCCTTTCTGGTTTCGTTTCAGTTCCTTTAAGAAAGCAATATTTAATAAGATATGATTTATCTATTGAAAGGGCTTACAAGTTATTACAACGAGTACCCGAGTACCTATATCTATCTAAACTAACTCACACTGATAATATCAGAATTAATGTTATCGTCCAATCTTAACCTCATACAATCGATGCACAAGAACTGTTTTTTTTTCGTTTAAAATAACAGATTGTTTCTCTAAGAAACTGTTAATCCTCCATTATACTCAGCTAATAAAAGATTGTAATTTGTATGGGATATTTAATACTAACGCGAAATCAATTCTGTTGAAGCTCAATGCAGAAAATTATAATAAACTAGCTGACCCGGCCACGCGTTGCTGTGGCTAAAGTTTTTGTTATATTACATTATAGTAAACAATCTAAGAGGAACAATAAGAGAACATCAGTCACGGAGTCCACTATGCTTTTTCACACAGATGGTATTTGTAAAAAAATATGGTGATCTCCTTATTTGACTTTCTACTACTATAACCCTTTAGTACAATGAAATTATTTACGAACAAAGACGAAAATGTTGATGTTGGTATACAAATTCACTGGATTGAGATTGATTTGAAGGGGAAGTACGTTGAACACAATTAATTAAAATGTTCTTACACTTGATACTAAGCAGAAATCAATAGGTAAAAAATAAAAATTTATCAGATTTATTATTTCCATTTAATTTTATAACAAATATAAGTATATTACAGTATAATACAGTAAATAACATGTGACGCTTAAACTCATGAATGAGGTAGGCAAGGCAGACAGTCTTAAACTTTTAAACATTAATATCTTTTTTTTTGAATTATAAATACTTTCAATTTCAATTTAATTTAACACCAATCGGTGCACAATGTTTTTGGTTAACCTGTCTTTAGCTAACACAAATAGATTCGACGGTTTCCCAACACGTGAACACGCAACATATAGTTGCCCATGAGAAAAACATGGATTTTCCAAATCTAAACCACAAATGGACATTGTTTGACCTTGAGATTTATTTATAGACATGGCGAAAGCTAAACGAATTGGAAACTGTAGCCTTTTGAAGGGTATGGTAGAATCTGATGGTATCATCGGAATACGTGGCAGCAGGACCACTTTTCCTTTAAACTTCCCAGCCAAAATGGTTGCTTCAAGAATGTTTCCGGTGATCTTTTTGATGACCAAACGCGTACCGTTACATAATTGAGGTGGATTCAAATTACGGAGGAGAATAATAGGGGAACCAATCTTTAATCGAAGATTATGTGGTGGCATTCCAGGGATATCTAATGAATTTAAAAATTCAATCGGAAAATTTACACTTTCATTTTCATCAACAACAGTATCGATTGATTTAAAAGACATCAGATCGCCTGGTAACAACTGTTGTATCTGGAAGTTAATTTCGTCAACATCAACGTTTTTGGCTGCCAAAATCGCCCGTTGACTAAGCCATTCATGATTCAAATA
This sequence comes from Neomicropteryx cornuta, assembly GCA_020383195.1. Taxonomy (NCBI): domain Eukaryota; kingdom Metazoa; phylum Arthropoda; class Insecta; order Lepidoptera; family Micropterigidae; genus Neomicropteryx; species Neomicropteryx cornuta. The sequence goes on along the minus strand of JAHKQU010000008.1, from coordinate 21,470,732 downwards.
ATTATTCTGTATATCCGGGAAAATACTCTGAATCAATTCAGTTTTATCCTGAACAACAGTGCAAAAATTGTCTGGTAGTTTAATGCATTGCGTATTTGGTTGCAGTTTTATTTTACCGTTCCCAATATCTAGTAGTTGTTCGGAAAATATTAGTGCTGATGGATCATTTTGCAATTGTACTCGCATATTTATGGTCAATCGAAGTGTTTCAACACTTCGCCATAAGAATGATTGTTTCAAACATGCATTAATCTCATCCGCGAAAGTAGAGCGAGGTATAACCGGTAAGGTCTGCCGGAAGTCACCAGACAAAAGTAAGATAGCACCACCGAAAAGTTTATTATTGCTGTTTAAATCTTGCATAGTTCTGTTTAATGCTTCAAGTGAATATTTGTGTGCCATTGTGCACTCATCCCAAATTATTATAGAACTCTTCCGCAACACTGCAGCTATTCCACTATTCTTTTTGATGTTACACATTGCATCTGGTTTATTATGAACGTCCAATGGCAGCTTGAATGTTGAATGTGCTGTTCGCCCACCATCCAGTAAAGTAGCCGCAATGCCTGACGATGCTAATGCTAATGCGATTTTTTGTTGCGACCGTATTTTGGCAAGAATCAACGATATTAAAAATGTCTTACCTGTTCCACCGGGTGCATCCAACCATAATGATTAAGTGGTAAATTTGAAATAAGAACACATAAATCCTCGATCAAGACCAATGCTTCATTGTACATCTCTGGTGTATAATCTATGTTTTGGCATTGATTTGTTTGTCTAATTCGGTGCAAGATGTCTTCTGTCATACAATTTTTATATTTTTCCCACAAAGTTTGTGCTTGCGAGGGATAACATGTCGCCAAAATAATTGCAAACAACTGACGAATGTTATTCGGTGTTGATGTCAACGCAGCATCAGCAAGCGTTAAGTCCCAATGGTTATCGTCTTCTAGCAATTGCAGTTCACGACATGCATCCTGGTATGTATTGAATACTCGACCATTAGCTGTTCGTAAAAATTCAAAAGACGTTGGTCCGGGAACATTCACCAATAACAAACGTAAATAGAAGCACTCACGTTGCTTTGGATGTACCGTGTAAAGTCTCCCCAATGTCTTAGCTTTGAATATGCCTGTAATGGAAGGATGTGGTTTTCCTTGTTTCCGTGGCTCCCATTTTTTACTGGATTTGTTCCATGTGAAATAACGTGGAACATCACCATACACCAATGTCTTCGCGAATTGGCCAAAAACATCAGGTTTTTGACACAATGTAAAAAATTCAGTTAGAGTCGTTTTCGGAGCTTCGAACGCTCTTTGGAGAACATTTTCTTCAGTGAAGTATACACGTTGACCGTTTTCAAGATGTATTGCCAGATGTTGGACAGCAGGATCTCTTTCGTGGATGGGAAAGCTGAGAATATGCCAAATAGCTTCATTGCTGCTAATGTATCTGCCCATTTGGTATCGTGCTATTTCGTCATTTTTATTTATGTTTTTTACTTCAAATATGGCCAAATCACTGTCTTTGTTTACATATTTACAAATATACTTAATTGATTTAACAGAACTGCAAAGCTCAACATTGATATGAGCTTTGTAAGTTTTTGAAAGTAGTGGTGAGTATGGTACCACCCACTGATTATCAAACTCAACTTGATTTGGAAAGTTCGGCAGTCGCATTGTAAATGTGTGGCCACCATTCTCAGTACTTCTGCGGCGATACATTGGATAACCATCAATATCCGTGATCGTGTCATTCGTATGCGGCTTTGGGAAGTTTTTTTACATTTTCCATTTTCCATGCACGGTGACGTCATGTTGAAAACACCGCATGGCCCATGGATCATGTGTTTGGTGACAATATCAAATAATTCTTGATCAATTAATGGGTCTGGAATTTCGGCTGAAATTATTTGATCGATTTCTTCAGGACGGATTCTATCTTTAAGCCAAACCAAAATGTGGGCATGAGGCAAACCTCGCTTTTGCCACTCTATCGTATACAGCCAACAACGTGTGATACCAAAAATTGTATATTTAACAATAAAATCAATTAAGGATTTCAATTTTTGTTTAAACACACGTGCAGTTAAATCATGACGACGAATGGCTTGTTGTCCTGGCAATAGTAAAGTTTGTATCTCTTCCCAATTCGGATTACATGTGAATGTAATAAATAAATCCGGTCGGCCGTAATGACGTACGTAAGTCATCGCATCTTGTATGTATTCCTGCATGTTCCGTGGACTGCCGATGTAGCTTGAAGGTAAAATGAAAGCATTACCGATGTCATTGGGATTTAAATTTCCATCGATGTTTCCAGCAACAGCATCTCGTAAGTGAATATATTCTTCCGATCGTAGTTTTGCCTGGTTGAATCGAAGGAATCGCAAGCGTTCGCTTTCGACCTTAGCATACATATCAACAATGTATTGATGGAACAGCTGACGATATCGAAGGATATAATTGTCTTGATGTTGTCTAACCATTATTCGGTGTGCGTAGTAGTTCATTGAGCTAACTTTATTATTTCTGTAATCACCTAAAAAAATAAATAATAAAATGCAATACGAAATTAAAATCTATACATACAGTAAGAAAGTAAATAGATAATTGTCAAATTTACCGGTATTTGGATCATACTGATTGATATTAAGGTGATATTCATCTTGTCCTTGCCAAAATATCAATGGATATTGTAGTGCGTCATATGAACGGTGTAGATCCGAAATCGTACTGACAGTGTTGTCTCGCCGTGTAATGTTTATAGATCTTTTGTCAACTGGATCACCAACCATGATAACAGCAACCTCATCAACAGTTGGAGCGTTGAATCTACCAGCATGTTCACCTAATGGTACTTTGTCGGCTTTTATGACGATTTGATAATTGTCATTTTGCAGTCGTGGCGAAACTCTTTTGATCAATTGAATTAGTTGATTGTGATCTTCTAAAAAATTTCCAATAATATCACAATTGCTCTTTCCTCTGCTTGTTCAATAAAATTATACAGGCACCGAGTCGTCACGCGCTCTTCACAATCGCCCATAAAATAAAAAGGTATCGACATCTGTCAGTTTTATGACTGCCAAATAATATCAGACAAATAATTAGCAATAAATTAAAATATGACGATTTGATAATTGTCATTTTGCAGTCGTGGCGAAACTCTTTTGATCAATTGAATTAGTTGATTGTGATCTTCTAAAAAATTTTCCAATAATATCACAATTGCTCTTTCCTCTGCTTGTTCAATAAAATTATACAGGCACCGAGTCGTCACGCGCTCTTCACAATCGCCCATAAAATAAAAAGGTATCGACATCTGTCAGTTTTATGACTGCCAAATAATATCAGACAAATAATTAGCAATAAATTAAAATATGACGATTTGATAATTGTCATTTTGCAGTCGTGGCGAAACTCTTTTGATCAATTGAATTAGTTGATTGTGATCTTCTAAAAAATTTCCAATAATATCACAATTGCTCTTTCCTCTGCTTGTTCAATAAAATTATACAGGCACCGAGTCGTCACGCGCTCTTCACAATCGCCCATAAAATAAAAAGGTATCGACATCTGTCAGTTTTATGACTGCCAAATAATATCAGACAAATAATTAGCAATAAATTAAAATATGACGATTTGATAATTGTCATTTTGCAGTCGTGGCGAAACTCTTTTGATCAATTGAATTAGTTGATTGTGATCTTCTAAAAAATTTTCCAATAATATCACAATTGCTCTTTCCTCTGCTTGTTCAATAAAATTATACAGGCACCGAGTCGTCACGCGCTCTTCACAATCGCCCATAAAATAAAAAGTTATCGACATCTGTCAGTTTTATGACTGCCAAATAATATCAGACAAATAATTAGCGATAAATTAAAATTGCGACTATAATTTGAGATTTAAACTATCCTATCTCTCAAGTGCACATCGAACTGCACATGGTGTTCAAATTTTATTATAATCGGTTAAGTGGTTTAGGAGTCCATTGAGGACAAACATTGTGACACGAGATTTATATATATTAAGATTACGAATGCGGGGATAAGTTAAACACATATCGGTTCATCTGAAGACGGAACAGGATTTTTTTTGTAAAAGTACAGAGGCGTAATTTATAAATAATAATGATTATTGGTACGTGCTAAAAAGCAGTATTTTAATTGGTTGACAACTATACTACAGAAACAAGGGAATAATTAGACGGACTACCAAAGCCTAATGTAGATGACAAAAATAGTAGAAGAGGTGGGCGAAATGACAAGGATATTACACCTCACAGCTGGAGGTGTAATAGTCCGCACAATCAGTGAAACCCCTTCTGTAATTGAGAGATACATTTAGGTTCAAATCTTTAAATACGTATAACGTATTAGGTGAATTTTTCAACCAACTTGCCAAAGAATCGATCCCATATGATACGTGATAAGATAAATGATCAATTATTGTTACTTACCAATATTTTGTATTTTATAATTTGGATAATGTTATCTTATAATGAAAAGTTTGTATTTTTAGGTTGTGTTTTGACATATTTTGCTTATAAATATTTTTAAGTACACCGGGTTTTAGATTAGAATAAAATAAATTTAATATGCTTTGTGATGTAAGGTTAATCAATCTATAATATAAATGATGAAATAAACATTTAGAGACAGTAGTGTTTTGAAAAATACATTCTGTATACTTATACATAGCTTACGCTGGCTAAACCACCAAAGAACCACAACATTAGGGCAAAAACAAAAGGAAATTGTAAATCTTGAGGTCTACAAAAAACTCAGCGAGAGCAATGTTTATAATTTTAGGACGACCCATAGTAAGCAATAATTAAAAATAGGAGTTCACCTTAGAAGACTTTCTGAACACAGTATTAATCATAATTAAAAACAATAGGCAATGTAAATTAAATCTGTCCTTTTTAGCATGTCATTTAAATATATACTTTTGGAGGTAACAGTATTTATTACAGTGATTTAAATAGGTTATCATAGGTATTTTTATTTTTTGCCATTTGGCATTTGGCATTTTTAAATACTTACGTTCTTACATTAATACTTATATTTGAATTAATTTACACTCGCACCTTTGGTTCATTTCGAGTGGCCATTTTCTTTGTTACTGATGGTTGGAACAGAGCAACCCAATTCAAGGATATTTGCAGATTCACGAAGACCTGGATCAGCAACTACCGACTGATTATTTTGTAATGTTTCATTTTATGTCCTCTTCCAGAACACAGAACATTGTTTTCAATGACTGCGTCTTGTTTTCTTCCTACGGGTATTTTTTTTTTGTTGTATGCTCATCCGACTTTTAGGAAATATTGTCGGGTTTTTATGCTTGAAATGAAAGCTTTATGCCGTGTTTACTTCCGCTCAATTGACCTTTCGGCAGAGTGTCATCACAACACGCTCCAAGTAGTCTAGTAGTCTTGACAGGCGATGGTCGCGGTGGTCTGTCAAATCAGCCTGTCAAAGTGTTTCAACCCCGAGGACGGCGTCGCGACGCCCCACAAATCATGCATTATTCATCGCGGCGCCATTTGAATCAAATTCGCATCGACAGCGTCTCGTCCAAGCTAATAAATAATAGAATAGGTTTTGCGTGTTCGATGTATTGTCACGAAATTAAATAATATTACATGAATTATTTATTCCAGCGTGACATTTTCAAAAATTTCCTCGTAGTTTAATACCGAAATAACTTCAATTAACGTCACTTTCATACAGACGGCATCTAGTTAAAAAGGGAACACCAGCAGGCACTAAGCTATTACTATTACTCTGTACATATACATATTTTGGTTTATACCAATAAATATATAAATAAAACTTTTAGATTTATTTTTTCTCGTATTTTATCTGCGGTGTTTTAATTGAGGCGTTTTAGGTATATTATAACAACGATCAGATATTTACTCATACATCAGATATACTAGATAAGAATTGATACCATTTTCCGGCAGGTAATTTTATTGAAATGACGGCAGTAAATAATTTTTAGGTAAAATTTTTTAAAGCATATTTTTTGCGCCTCGATAGATCAGCCCCGGTTTTTAGTCACGGCAACACTGCCATCAAAACAGCTATTGATTGCCACGCCAACCGGCAATTTCCTTCCGTTTTTCCAAAATACCCATAAAAAAAATATGTGAAAAGAATTAAAAATACATTTTTGTTCAGTTGCCAGTAGCAACGTTTATTTAACAATACATCTTGTAGATTAACATCCCGCAAAGGTATAATTATTTCGGAAATAAGCCTAAAATATAAATAATTTCTCGAACGCCATTAAATTTAATTCACATTCACATTTTCTTATAGCCGTTTTTCAAAATATTATTACATTTAAAAAACAAATATTACATCAATGGCTTGAGAAAAGAGACGACAAAATATCGATTTAATGTCTTTGTTTAAATATATGAGCGGATCTTAATTAACAATTATGATTATTTTACTCACTTGGAGGTTGCATAAAAAGTGAGAAGCTAGGAAGTCACATGTACGATTATAACTATGTTATTTTAAACTAAATATTTTATTTATAGGTTTTTATAATCGCGCATTATTATTTATAGTGTTATTATGTTATTTTACTTAAAAGCGTTCAAAATTTTTAAGTTTAATACGGAATGTCGACAAAAGCATTAAACAGTAATTATATTATCTTCATTTCGGTCGTATAGAATAGTGTCAAGACGATGTAAAATACCTAATATAATTATAATATTACCATTAGGAATATACCACTCACTCATATATTTTGTAGACAACTTTATTTTATGTTAATACTTATATTTAAACAAATAAATAATAATATTTAAACTTCTGTAAAATCTTACAACAATTAATACAACGATAACAAACACATGGCAAATTAGAAATACCAGTAGAAACATGCATGTAAAAAAAAAAACAATTATTATGTAAATTATTTTCTTTAAAGTTCTTATGTAAAGTTTTAACAGTAAGTACTTTGTTAATTAAATAATAAAAAAACGTACTATTGACAATAAAAACGGTCACGGTCTATGCATAGTCGCGTTTAGTAGGTAACCATTCTTAAGACCGTTCGTGTCAATTCTCAGTCCATACAAGCGCTGTTGCCGTCTAAAATGTGTAGGAATGAATTTAAAAACTACCTCATTCAAAGTATTCGGACATTTTAAAAGCCATCTATGGTTAAAATTTAAGCTATTTTTAAGTACAAGGTGGCATTTTAAAAATTAGATATAAATTTCATGTTGATTACAAAGGTTTTAAAATAGTATACGATTTCTTCATAAAAAAAAACACTAAGGTCCCCGTAACAAATTACTGAACATCTGAAGTTTTTCTATCTCATCCCTACACGCTGACCACGAGTCTCTGCCTCGTGAAATTGCATGTTTTTAATCTGCTTCCAGTTCGGAGTACTCGCATCTAAAATACTGGCACTGTCAGTTTAGTTTGTTGCTAACTCGATTATGCAAATGCAATCATTGATTATCGATTAAGTACAAACTATATTAACATGTTTTGAACAGATTTTAGTGTCATTATAAAAATAAATCCTAAAATTCTAAATAATAAATCGTTACAAATTTTGTAAATTTATTCAAAAATTTACTTAACGTAATCTAAATATCTATTACGGTTTTTTCACGTTGTAGGCAGGTACTATCAACATTGTAATAATGAACAGTATAAAGACAGATATACACATTAATTTTACGTTTTTAACAAGCGTTTGACCCCATTTTTATATATTAATTTAGCTGATAATTATTTAAATTACTGTCCTAATGATTCGTATTTTTCTAACATTTATAAAATACAATACGACCAATTAATAAGGTGTTTTGGATTATTTAAATCATTACTCACCTATGCATGTATATGTAGGTGAGTAATGCACTCTATAAAAAGATGCCATTTCAAAATAAGTGAATATACGAATAGAAGGATTTTTAGCGTACATATCTGATTTTTACTCGAAGAGTTTTGGACAAAAAAAGTTTAGGGTTTAAACCCTAAACTTAGCATATGAATAATCATATGCTATTAAAAACTATTTTTTTAGAACGGTTTTACACGACGTACTTATTTTTTTATTACAGGATTGTAAGTACGTTATAAATTACGGAAATACAACAGATTACTTAAAACATATAGTAAAGAAATCTAAGAGTACGCACCTAGCAGTTTTTAATTTATAAATAATACAAAAGTAATTTCAAATACACACTTTTACTATTTATTAAAAGAATATTTATTTATGAACATACAGAAGTAACACAAAACTTATTTTTTTTATTAAAACGTATTTAAAAGTTAAAATTTAGAAAACTTGGCAAACGCGTACTCTTGGATGTAAGAGTACGCAGGTCCTTAGCAGGTAAGAGTACGCAAGTCTATACTCCGATTCCGCAGTAGTTGGTGCAATCATCACGCCACCACATTTCGTATTGTATGCACTGCATCCAGTCCAGTCCAGTTCTGGAGATCCTACATATATTTCTTGACATGGCGGGCACTTTATTGATTGCTCATTTGATTGATTGATTTATTGATAGCTTCGTTCGCGTCTTTTGTAAATTTTCTTGTTGACTTTTCTTGTAAGTTTTCTTTCTTTCTATTTTCTTTCTCCTCTAATTTTGCAACCTTTTCTTTCGCTTCTTCATCTAATTGTTTTTTATATGCTGCAAGTTAGATTTCGGTAGGGGACGAATCATTTCAGGTGAAATAAAAGTTGGCACGCTGGCTATTTCAGGGGTTTTCTCTCTGATTTCTTCTGAATTTGCTCCATTTGAAAGGCGATGATTGGGCGATGCTTTGTTCTGCTATAATGTTATATAACCGGTGGATGCTGATTACTCGTAGCTGCAGAAATTGATGAAATATTCCTTAAATCTATTGTAGTCTCAACTATATATACTAAGAGCCGATGGGTGACTGTTGATGGAGCGAAGTCAACATCACTGAACACCAATTTACACTGTTAATGATGTTATGATAGAAGCAAAGAGTACGCAGGCGCACTCTGCTGCAAACTGCCCGTTTAAAATAATGCGTCATATATCTTCACACGCGCTAATGAGCCGAAGTAAACATACTCTGGCAACAATAAATCATTGAGCTAAACAATAAAAATTGATGGTAACGTTTGCGGTCACGCGAATCTTATAAAACAAGTGACAAAGAATTGAAAAAAATACATGAAAAGTTGGTAAAATACCCTAAAGTAGCGGTTTCCCCTGAGATGATGTTGCCACGCGTTGGACGTTTCATCGCCCGACAGCATACTGAAGCGAGTAACGAAACTTATAGTATGATATTGGCCTATAATATGCCCTATATGCCCTATATGCCCTATATCAACGCTACACTGAACAGAATGACATCTTACATATATTTTTGGGAGGAAAATATAGTTTGCTAAATAAAATCACATTTACTGTTATTTCTATATTTTAAATAACAGAATGTTGCTTGTCAAATATATATATATATATATATAATACCTACGTCCACGTTATTTTTTGTAGATTTTTCGTATTCGACAATGTTGCAATTGACAAATTGACAATATTTACTTAGGGTATTCGTTTACAGACCCCGAGGCCACAGGTTCGAATCCTCGCGATACCGTCGCCGTTTTTGCCTCCTGGGTCTTTTCTTATTGTTTTAGTATTACTTATATAATTTATACAAAATATAGTTTTCCTTTTCCCCCAAAAGAAAAAAAAAATCTTGTGATTTTTATCTCTTTGATTTTTATCGCTGTCTGATTATCGTAGGCGTTTGAGATTGCGAATATCTTCCCTGTCACTTATAATTAAAAAAAAACTAATAATTTGCACTTAATTTGAAAGTGCAAATTATTTAAAACAGTTACGGAACCCTTCGACTTTAACTTACATTCACAAATGATCCGATTTTAACTTTACAAGGTCAAATTGTGGTACATTTTCAAAGCAAAGCACGGAATGTGCTTTGCCTGACGTAAAACTAAATTAATTTGATTTAAACCATTTTAAAAATATTAATAGGATATATGAACGCAAAATAAAAGATTAATAATATAAATTAGCATTTTGTCTGACTTCTGCGACGGCATGAAAATATATATTATTTTTAAAACGTCTTTCAAACATTAGATCAAAAGTATCTCACTAATATTTTATCTTAATATATATAAATCTCGTGTCACAATGTTTGTCCTCAATGGACTCCTAAAACACTTAACCGATTATAATAAAATTTGAACACCATGTGCAGTTCGATGTGCACTTGAGAGATAGGATAGTTTAAATCTCAAATTATAGTCGCAATTTTAATTTATCGCTAATTTTTTGTCCGTTATTATTTGGCAGTCATAAAACTGACAGATGTCGATACCTTTCGACTGGGTTGATGGCGCTAATGTCTGTTATTATTTGACAGTGACAGTTATTCGACGCAAACGTATTAAAAGAGCCCATCAGTTGGCAAAACAAATTGAATCAAGAAATCTAGCTCAAAGAATCAGGACAGCAGGTCATGCACAAGAATCTCAAGAACAGTGTAACGAACGTCTTCAAGAGAATATCATAAGAACAAGAAAATTATTATTTTCAGTCAAATGCCACCGAAAAAATCTAACCTCAACAACGCGAGCGGCAAAGGGACACGACGCAAACGTCAAAACTACGATCGGAATAATATATTCACTTACGAGATGCTGTTGCTGGAAACATCGATGGAAATTTAAATCCCAATGACATCGGTAATGCTTTCATTTTACCTTCAAGCTACATCGGCAGTCCACGGAACATGCAGGAATACATACAAGATGCGATGACTTACGTACGTCATTACGGCCGACCGGATTTATTTATTACATTCACATGTAATCCGAATTGGGAAGAGATACAAACTTTACTATTGCCAGGACAACAAGCCATTCATCGTCATGATTTAACTGCACGTGTGTTTAAACAAAAATTGAAATCCTTAATTGATTTTATTGTTAAATATACAATTTTTGGTATCACACGTTGTTGGCTGTATACGATAGAGTGGCAAAAGCGAGGTTTGCCTCATGCCCACATTTTGGTTTGGCTTAAAGATAGAATCCGTCCTGAAGAAATCGATCAAATAATTTCAGCCGAAATTCCAGACCCATTAATTGATCAAGAATTATTTGATATTGTCACCAAACACATGATCCATGGGCCATGCGGTGTTTTCAACATGACCTCACCGTGCATGGAAAATGGAAAATGTAAAAAAAACTTCCCAAAGCCGCATACGAATGACACGATCACGGATATTGATGGTTATCCAACTAAATCAACTAATTCAATTGATCAAAAGAGTTTCGCCACGACTGCAAAATGACAATTATCAAATCGTCATAAAAGCCGACAAAGTACCATTAGGTGAACATGCTGGTAGATTCAACGCTCCAACTGTTGATGAGGTTGCTGTTATCATGGTTGGTGATCCAGTTGACAAAAGATCTATAAACATTACACGGCGAGACAACACTGTCAGTACGATTTAGGATCTACACCGTTCATATGACGCACTACAATATCCATTGATATTTTGGCAAGGACAAGATGAATATCACCTTAATATCAAACAGTATGATCCAAATACCGGTAAATTTGACAATTATCTATTTACTTTCTTACTGTATGTATAGATTTTAATTTCGTATTGCATTTTATTTTTTATTTTTTTAGGTGATTACAGAAATAATAAAGTTAGCTCAATGAACTACTACGCACACCGAATAATGGTTAGACAACATCAAGACAATTATATCCTTCGATATCGTCAGCTGTTCCATCAATACATTGTTGATATGTATGCTAAGGTCGAAAGCGAACGCTTGCGATTCCTTCGATTCAACTAGGCAAAACTACGATCGGAATAATATATTCACTTACGAGATGCTGTTGCTGGAAACATCGATGGAAATTTAAATCCCAATGACATCGGTAATGCTTTCATTTTACCTTCAAGCTACATCGGCAGTCCACGGAACATGCAGGAATACATACAAGATGCGATGACTTACGTACGTCATTACGGCCGACCGGATTTATTTATTACATTCACATGTAATCCGAATTGGGAAGAGATACAAACTTTACTATTGCCAGGACAACAAGCCATTAATCGTCATGATTTAACTGCACGTGTGTTTAAACAAATATTGAAATCCTTAATTGATTTTATTGTTAAATATACAATTTTTGGTATCACACGTTGTTGGCTGTATACGATAGAGTGGCAAAAGCGAGGTTTGCCTCATGCCCACATTTTGGTTTGGCTTAAAGATAGAATCCGTCCTGAAGAAATCGATCAAATAATTTCAGCCGAAATTCCAGACCCATTAATTGATCAAGAATTATTTGATATTGTCACCAAACACATGATCCATGGGCCATGCGGTGTTTTCAACATGACCTCACCGTGCATGGAAAATGGAAAATGTAAAAAAACTTCCCAAAGCCGTATACGAATGACACGATCACGGATATTGATGGTTATCCAATGTATCGCCGCAGAAGTACTGAGAATGGTGGCCACACATTTACAATGCGACTGCCGAACTTTCCAAATCAAGTTGAGTTTGATAATCAGTGGGTGGTACCATACCCACCACTACTTTCAAAAACTTACAAAGCTCATATCAATGTTGAGCTTTGCAGTTCTGTTAAATCAATTAAGTATATTTGTAAATATGTAAACAAAGGCAGTGATTTGGCCATATTTGAAGTAAAAAACATAAATAAAAATGATGAAATAGCACGATACCAAATGGGCAGATACATTAGCAGCAATGAAGCTATTTGGCATATTCTCAGCTTTCCCATCCACGAAAGAGATCCTGCTGTCCAACATCTGGCAATACATCTTGAAAACGGTCAACGTGTATACTTCACTGAAGAAAATGTTCTCCAAAGAGCGTTCGAAGCTCCGAAAACGACTCTAACTGAATTTTTTACATTGTGTCAAAAACCTGATGTTTTTGGCCAATTCGCGAAGACATTGGTGTATGGTGATGTTCCACGTTATTTCACATGAAACAAATCCAGTAAAAAATGGGAGCCAAGGAAACAAGGAAAACCACATCCTTCCATTACAGGCATATTCAAAGCTAAGACATTGGGAAGACTTTACACGGTACATCCAAAGCAACGTGAGTGCTTCTATTTACGTTTGTTATTGGTGAATGTTCCCGGACCAACGTCTTTTGAATTTTTACGAACAGCTAATGGTCGAGTATTCAATACATACCAGGATGCATGTCGTGAACTGCAATTGCTAGAAGACGATAACCATTGGGACTTAACGCTTGCTGATGCTGCGTTGACATCAACACCGAATAACATTCGTCAGTTGTTTGCAATTATTTTGGCGACATGTTATCCCTCGCAAGCACAAACTTTGTGGGAAAAATATAAAAATTGTATGACAGAAGACATCTTGCACCGAATTAGACAAACAAATCAATGCCAAAACATAGATTATACACCAGAGATGTACAATGAAGCATTGGTCTTGATCGAGGATTTATGTGTTCTTATTTCAAATTTACCACTTAATCATTATGGTATGCCATCACCTAATCGTCCAGCCACCGACTTAGTCAATACCGATTTACAACGAGAAAATCAATATGACCATGGAAGTTTAGCAACAATTATCATGAACAGTGAACCATTACTGACAGCAGAACAAAAAATTATTTATGATCGGATTATGCTGGCTGTTGCTGCTGAACAAGGCGGTTTTTTTTTCTTGGATGCACCCGGTGGAACCGGAAAGACATTTTTAATATCGTTGATTCTTGCCAAAATACGGTCGCAACAAAAACATCGCATTAGCATTAGCATCGTCAGGCATTGCGGCTACTTTACTGGATGGTGGGCGAACAGCACATTCAACATTCAAGCTGCCATTGGACGTTCATAATAAACCAGATGCAATGTGTAACATCAAAAAGAATAGTGGAATAGCTGCAGTGTTGCGGAAGAGTTCTATAATAATTTGGGATGAGTGCACAATGGCACACAAATATTCACTTGAAGCATTAAACAGAACTATGCAAGATTTAAACAGCAATAATAAACTTTTCGGTGGTGCTATCTTACTTTTGTCTGGTGACTTCCGGCAGACCTTACCGGTTATACCTCGCTCTACTTTCGCGGATGAGATTAATGCATGTTTGAAACAATCATTCTTATGGCGAAGTGTTGAAACACTTCGATTGACCATAAATATGCGAGTACAATTGCAAAATGATCCATCAGCACTAATATTTTCCGAACAACTACTAGATATTGGGAACGGTAAAATAAAACTGCAACCAAATACGCAATGCATTAAACTACCAGACAATTTTTGCACTGTTGTTCAGGATAAAACTGAATTGATTCAGAGTATTTTCCCGGATATACAGAATAATTATTTGAATCATGAATGGCTTAGTCAACGGGCGATTTTGGCAGCCAAAAACGTTGATGTTGACGAAATTAACTTCCAGATACAACAGTTGTTACCAGGCGATCTGATGTCTTTTAAATCAATCGATACTGTTGTTGATGAAAATGAAAGTGTAAATTTTCCGATTGAATTTTTAAATTCATTAGATATCCCTGGAATGCCACCACATAATCTTCGATTAAAGATTGGTTCCCCTATTATTCTCCTCCGTAATTTGAATCCACCTCAATTATGTAACGGTACGCGTTTGGTCATCAAAAAGATCACCGGAAACATTCTTGAAGCAACCATTTTGGCTGGGAAGTTTAAAGGAAAAGTGGTCCTGCTGCCACGTATTCCGATGATACCATCAGATTCTACCATACCCTTCAAAAGGCTACAGTTTCCAATTCGTTTAGCTTTCGCCATGTCTATAAATAAATCTCAAGGTCAAACAATGTCCATTTGTGGTTTAGATTTGGAAAATCCATGTTTTTCTCATGGGCAACTATATGTTGCGTGTTCACGTGTTGGGAAACCGTCGAATCTATTTGTGTTAGCTAAAGACAGGTTAACCAAAAACATTGTGCACCGATTGGTGTTAAATTAAATTGAAATTGAAAGTATTTATAATTCAAAAAAAAAAATATTAATGTTTAAAAGTTTAAGACTGTCTGCCTTGCCTACCTCATTCATGAGTTTAAGCGTCACATGAATCCAGTGAATTTGTATACCAGCATCAACATTTTCGTCTTTGTTCGTAAATAATTTCATTGTACTAAAGGGTTATAGTAGTAGAAAGTCAAATAAGGAGATCACCATATTTTTTTACAAATACCATCTGTGTGAAAAAGCATAGTGGACTCCGTGACTGATGTTCTCTTATTGTTCCTCTTAGATTGTTTACTATAATGTAATATAACAAAAACTTTAGCCACAGCAACGCGTGGCCGGGTCAGCTAGTATGTGTATAAAATGACCTTTAAAACTTACATACTCGACATTTTTTGCATTTTTTTAAATAAGTACAGTTTTTAAATTAGGCCGTTTACAGTCTTAAATTTAGAGTTATATATAGAAAAATTATTTTAAATTAAAATTATGCAAATATTAGCTAAATAGAGCCTACATAATATATTTTTAATATGATGGTTATGAAAAGTGGTCATTTGTAAGTATTAGATTACGTCGATGTTTAATAATTATAGGACATTTCTAACGGCAAGGAGACATTAACATTCAGCAGAAATAACTATAGTTGTTAGTCCAATAATTAACTAAAGATGATTTACAAAATTGTAACGGCAATATTTCACAGCCTCAAAATACTCTATACTTCTGCCACGTTCTAACCTTCTAGTATAACTCCTCTGTTTATATATTAGTGATTATGAAATAAATATAGACATTTCAGATTTTTTTTCATTAACCATAGAAGGTTGTTCTAAACATTAGAAATTAAAAGATCTAGCTGGGAAAAGTGTTATTAGAGACCTTGGCATATACCTCGATTCTAAACTACTGTTTCGTAATCACATCGAACGTGTAGAGCGGATTCAGAATTTATTTCTTAAAAATTTAAATTTCCTGACTATGCTTAATGCGCCAAATTTTACGGATTCCAGAGTCAGAAGATCGCGAACTGATATCTTACTTTTATATGTATAAAACTAGCCGTTCAACGCCGGGCTTTGGCCCGAGTCGGCAGCTGGGTCCTGCAGGCGGCTTTGACGGCGCCTTCGGCGTACTACAACGTGCCTAAATTTGATTTTTCGTTTCTCATTAGATGTCCATGTTATGTAAAGAAGTTACATGCCATTTTTCGAGTTTCTAGACCCGACGATTTATAAGTTCCATACAAACTTCAAACCCCCATTACCCCCCGTTGATGGTAGAATTTCATGTTTTTTTAATTCACAAACTGCTCACGACAGCTTCTCAAACTCGTCATCGCAATCGGACCGACGGTTTAGGAATGCATTAAGGACAAAGAAACAGTCGTTTAGATGGCTCCTGAGGGTCATAGATTCCCGGGTTCCATCTAGACCCACTCGCCATGTTTGATGGTTGAGTACGAATTATTCACAAAATTCACAAGCTTTACAGCAGCATGTTGAGGGCCATCGATATATTCAACACTACCTTCCCGGCATTCGAGAGAATGCCTACTCTATCTCTAACCCTAGAAAGAGTTATACTGTATTTTATTTTCTGGTAATGATCCTAATTCCCCAACCCCTCCTACTTTCTAATCCCAACCTCATTCCTGGATATATTTTTGTCTATTTTATTAAGTTTGGAGGAAGCTCTCATTGGATTTATGTTTTAATTGTTTTTTTTTTAATTGTAATTTATTTTTATGTCGGCTGTTAATAAATAAATAAACAATGAGATACTCGAGAAATTCCTTTCCCACGATAAGTTTTCTTGACCGAAATAGGTACCTGACAATTTCGGAAAGTCCTAATCAAGTCTTCAACGCGCTTTTATCATCAAAGTTTCTTCACACTTTCATTCTTATTATTTAATTACTGATATCTGGAGTCAAGTATTATATACCTACGTAGTATCAGTAATCAATGTACCGTTAACTTAAGTAATTACACCGTTTAATGAACATCATCTCTACAACAATCATCATTCACATCCTCGCCGATAACGACGCAAGCACTTCTTACTCCCCGTTACAGAATCACTAATTTGTTGTTGTTTCCTGAAATAAATAAATAAATAAAAGTAATCGCACATTGATCAATTCTCATTATAATATTTTTTTCTTTTTAAAATATTACTATTTTTTATAAAATTTACCTAATAATTTTCATGGAAATGTATCTCGTCATAGTTACATTTATTTTTTTCCAAAAATAAGTACAATAGTCCATACAAAGGGTTTAACTATAATAAGCGCTCCTGGGCGTTAGTACTAAAGCGAGTAATGGTGGATGATAAATATAAATGTTTTTTGGTACAATGGTTCGATTTCCACATATTTTCACATTACAATCGTAATATGTAAACAAAACGCACTATATACAATGTAACAAACATTTCGTAAATATATGAAATAGATATACACCACTAAAACAAAAAATATACAAAACAAATAAAAAATTGTCATGTTATTTGTAAATATTATGGACTAGGAGTCTATGGAGGTACCGCCACTGCATTCAGAGTACATTTTTATATTAACGCACGGAAACATTTCATTAAATACAGGTCAACAGTTCAGCAGCTGGACGTATTCCCGCGCATGCTGATGCTCATGCGACGAACGTGCGGCCGATGCGGCGACACGACCGCGCTGGGCGGCTGCGCGCGGCTCGGCGCCGGGACCCGCCGCGACTGCTGCAGTTGGCCGTCGGTGCAGGCCCGGCCGCGGAAGGGTTCCGTCGCCCCGCCGCCCTCCGCCTCCGAGCTTTCCTCCTCCTCCTCCAGCTCCACTTCGGCGTAGCGGCGACCTGCGTGTCGAGATCCCTCATCATTAGAAATTCCCAAAACGTTGCGAAATTGATGAAGGTCTATTTCGATGGAAACCAATTCAATCAATGATTAAATAAACAACTCTCATGGCTATTAAAATATAATACACCAACTTACCATCAACCTATTACCATCAAGTACATTTCTACCTCCATGGACCAAAAATGTCAAGTTGATGCTATCTATACCGACTTTAGTAAAGCTTTCGATAAAGTTGATCATAGAATCCTGTTAAATATATTACTGAAGATCGGCCTTCATGGTGATCTACTTAGATGGTTTTCTTTATATATTAGTAACAGGAGTCAGTGTGTAACAATTGGTGGTTTTCGGTCGGATTGGCTTGTCATAACCTCAGGTGTTCCACAGGGTAGCCTACTTGGGCCCCTGTTGTTCCTCTTCTACATCAATGACATTTTTTTTTGCTTCCGTTTTGCACTAGTGTTAGGTTATGCTGACGATTTGAAAATATTCTCTAAAATCAAGCATCTCACAGACTCTAATAAAGTAAAGGTTGACCTAAATAGATTTTCTGATTATTGCCTTGAAAACCGTCTCTTTCTGAATGCTGGAAAAAGTGCTGATATTTGCTTCACGAGAAACTTTAATAAAATCAAGTTTACATTTAGGCTCAGTAATTTCCAGATATCTCCAAGCGATTGTGTTGAGGATCTTGGAATTGTGTTGGATAGTAAGATGCTGTACGATAAACATGTTGACTATGTTACTGCAAAGGCGTTCAAACTTTTAGGGTTCATTTTACGACTCTGCAGGGAGTTTAATTCGGGTATCGCTCTAAAGACCTTGTTCTTCTCATATGTGCGAAGTGTCCTGGAATATGGCTCCCAAATTTGGAATCCCAAGTACGTGACGCATGTATCTAAAATTCCTCCATGCACTTTGCAAATAGATCCGATTCTTCACGATTTCATAAAGTTGAATCCTTAGCTGAAATAAGGTCTAAAGCTGATGCATACAAAATAATGTTAGATGCAGTTAACTGCAGCTCTCTGCTTGAGCTAATGAGTCTCAGGGTACCTTCACTTGTGACAGGAACAAACGATTTGCTAGACATCCCACGTCGTAGAACCAATTATGGGTAAAACGAACCCATTTATAGAATGTGTTCTACCTATCCAGATATTCCCTTTCCTCTCCCTCCCCTTCTCCTCGTCTCTTCGTCTTGATTTTTTAGGTTAAGCACTAATTGTATACTTACTCGATGGAAATATTTAATTGGTTTTATTTTATATTTATAAGTCGGTACCGTCGTTTTATTTTTTAATATGATTTTATATGTACCGCCAGTATATGGTTTTTCTCATGCAACTGCTTTATTTCCATAATAAAGATAATAAAAAAATATCTGAAATCGTTAAAGTAAATTCCTCCTCCATATTATTCTCATCATAAAACTATAATTATTTTATATGATATATTTCTGGGTTCAGAAGCGAGTGACTTCAAAAAACGCTATCTCAAAAACATGGTAGATTTACGGTTTTTTTATATTTTTATAAAAAAACTCCATAGAATAATAAGTTATCTTTAATGGAAATAAACTAGATTACTACATCTCTCTCCTACCGCCTTTTTAGCTTTCAGGTTTGCAGGCGCCTTCAGATCAATCCACTAAGTCATGTTTTAATGAACACAAAAGTATGCCAAATGTCCGGTAAAGTATTTATTACGATAGATATAAATATACTTATTATTTTAGATGACAGAAGCAAGGCCCTGCAGGCGGGTTTAAGGGCGCCTTCGGCGCACACGACAATCATTCAATTGTTTGGTAGGACATAGTTGATTTAGTCCGACCAAATACTAAAAAATATTGTTTTTCTAATAGCTAACTTCCTATGCGATTAAGACGATATATTCAACGCTTGGCACACGGATGGGCCCCGAGCTACTTGTAACAGTCGCTGCAGCGTTGCCTTCCCAGCGCCCAACGGCGCTGAGCAGCGGGGTGCAGCTTTTCGTTACACGTCCAGTCGCAGTCGGTCTATCCGCAAATACAAAATCTTACTTTAAGGCGAAGTATTTTGACAATCGCCCTTGAAATTTGGTGCTTAATTTTTATAGGGGGTCAGGTTTTACTCTTTGCGCGGTCAAAAAGCAAATGTTAGTTTTTATTTAATTACAGATTTATAATATAGAAATTTAAAAAACAACCTTCTCTATATTTTAGACACTTCATTTGCCCTTTAATAATTATTTTTCCTAAGGCTTTATAACAAAGCAATTCAACTACAAAAGAAATATTAACAGTTAATCGTTTATTAATTTTCTTAAAAATCGAAATGAATTTTAAAAATCTGCCTTCACTACGTTGAAGATATGAGATCAAGGTACCTAAATATATTTAAACATCCAACAGTTATCAAATGCCAGCGAAAGAAAAAAGGTTCTAAATGAACATTTATAGGAATGGAATATTACGTTACCCAGCAGCAGTATCGAGGATGCGGCCGACCTGCTGGCGTCCGTGAGCTGCGGCGCCTTGCCCCCGCTGGAGCTGGAGTCCGGCGAGGACAGGTCCTGGCAGGCGCCCCCGGCCGGGGAGTCGCTGCCCGACCTCTTCAGCCTGGGCAGTTTGCTGTGCAGGCGCCAGAAGCGGCACACATCGCGGAACACGGACCACACCTGCGTCGGTGAAGAAACGGGCATTCATGTATGAGAAGCTACTCCTCAAGGGCCTCCTTGTCTATCTTTCAACTCGAAAGGTGCAAATGAGAAAGAGTTAATTTTTTGTAATGTCAATGTAGATTAAAACCCAAGAAAAACGATCTTAGCCGTTTAGATCACATCGAAAGCTGGTCGGATAATATAGATATTTAACATTAGTCATCATTTTTTTAGTATGAAACTGTCAGCGCTCGTTATTCGTATATAAATTTCAAACATTTGTTAGGAACGTTTTATGTATTGCTAGCTAGTTAATATATGAATGTAAAAGTATACATTCATAAACTAAGACAGCCCAATTGACTAATAAAAATAATTTAAGGTAAAAAAGAATAAAATATATTAAACGAATTTATATAAGATAAAATAAATAATGAAAACGATTTTAAATTTATACCAAAATACAAAAAAAATATAAGAAATACAAATTAAGCCTTGTTTATTTATACTATATACAGACAGACACAAAAATAACAGATTAAATAGAATATGAAAAATAACAAGTTAAGCTTTGATTATTCATACATATATACAGGGTGTATAGAAACAAAAAAAACTCATTTAATACAAAACTAAACTAGGAATTTAAGGAAACTAGAAAAGGAATAGGAATAAACTAGGAAGGGGTGAGAAGCAGGTGCATTACTAGCCGCTCATCAAAATTGTGATGAATTGAAAGAATGTCAGGTACCACAGGCGCGAGTCGGTATTTTGTGGTGAAGACGCCTTTAATGACGCTTGTAGGGCCTAGCTGTAAGACGTCAGATTATTGTTAAATAATTTACTACTACTAAACAATGTATGTGTCACAGCCATTCTTGTTCAATGCTCGTTCGATTAAATTTCAAAGATGGTTCTGCACATGCAACTGTCTAATTTTTATGGTGACAGGACCAGAAGGTGCTCACCGAAGTGTTTAATGGCTTGCCGAAAGAAATTAGGTAGCATATTTAAATTAAAAAATATGTTAAGAAAACACGATCTAAGCAATAATTGAATGATTTGAGTTTTTTACATTGCAACCACTTAATGACTTTGGAAATTATGTTTTAAAACATTGCATTTTAAACTCACACACACAACAACACGCCCTCACTCACACTTTCATACCGTACACATCACATATACCTACATCTTCGAAAATATAGTTAATCTCAACAAAATTTTAAATACTATTGTAAATAGGCGTAAGCTTTAATTGACTTTATTATTAACCCTTTGAAAAACGATATAACGGCTGTTTTTTTTAGAGGCGTGGGTTTCAATCTGGCACTACTTTTTTCGTAGTTGGTGTTTTTGACAGCTGTCACTTGATTTATGCTCAGTTTGGTTTGCCATTTCATAATGAATAGACTTACTCCTGAACAACGTTTGCAAATAAATAGTGCAAATTTAGAAAAAATCACTCTAAATTTTTTTAAAATCACTCTAAAATAAAGTAAAAATCGCGTCGTCGTCGTGGGCCTGTGGCGTGGCCTCCAAGATCGTGCGATTTAACACCGCTGGACTATTTTTTGTGGGGTTATGTGTAGTCGCTTGTCTACGCAGATAAGCCGGACACGATTAACGCCTTGGAAGAGAATATTCGGCGCGTTATTGCTGACATACGGCCCAACTTGCTGCAAAAAGTGGTTGAAAATTGGGCCTCTCGGCTGGAATTTGTTCGAGTCAGCCGCGGCGGCCACTTACCCGAAATCATTTTTAAAACATAATGGCAAACCCTTATCTTTATAATAATAAAACTAAATTCTTAGCCATAACATCAAATTATATGCGTTTTATCTCTTCTTGAAAACCACGCCTCTAAAAAAAACACCCCTTTATATTACTATTTCGCTGTATAATACTAGTTTCGCTGTTAATTAATAAATAAATAAATAATGTGTTTTTTATATTTGATTGGCCAAATACAAGAAAACAAATAATTTCAGTTTTACCTTTGGTCTCAAAAGAATTTATTTTAGGTTTACATTCAGCACATTAAAAGCAGTTAAAACATATAAAAACCTGTATTGCATTATACGAAATCGTCATAATAGCCTTTATGTGGACCAAAAGGACCCTTTAAGGGTTTTTGTGGAAAAAAACCCTTTAACAATTTCAGTGGGACTTTTTTGTTTGTGTGCCTGTCTGCATCACTCAGAGCCGCAGCTTCTAAATGGCTAAGCGCAAAGGTGTCTCTGTTTAACTTTCAGGCACACGACAGAAACACGCGCCGTTCATCCTCAAAAACCCTTTTCCAACGGTTGGGTTTCGGAATGCGTTCAGCCGCCAACTCCTCCCCTTCCCGCTCTTCCAGACCCCCACCCTGTCCCTCTGAGGGTCTATGCCCTATGGCATACCCTGTTCCGAATTCCTTCCGTCGCTTTTGACGGCAAACGGCCGGGAATATTTTTTATTCAATTACGCGGATGTTAAATAAAATCTTTTTTCCTCTCAAGGACTCCGAGAAATACCTTTTCGATTTATAATTCAATCGACTTTGTCAGCTGACGAAGTTTCGATCTTTGGCGTTGCGGCACCCGAAATAGGTCGCATTGCTTGGTACACCGACTATAACTTTGGGATTTAGAGTAAAGTATTTTTTTTGAGTTTTAATATATATATATATATATATATATATATATATATCGTGCATTACATATTATATATGATTCCTTACGTTACAGTATTGATATTTGGAAAATTCGATTGTTTTTTAATATTTTTACAGATTTAAAATTTTCAAACAAATTATATAGACAGAATGTTCAATGAAAAATTATTACTAAACGCACAGATAGTTGCATCGCTTGAGGTAATGCACGCTGGTTTAAATACAGCGCTGTAGTATATGAAAGCTTTTCACTCTCACCTATCTATCTGTGCGATATGCAATACGGTCAAACTTTCATTAAAGTAGTAAATAAGTGATTTAAAAAAGAAACAATTCCAGAAAATTCAAGAAAAAAAAATATTAAAAATACCTTTTAAAAGAAATAAAGAATAATACAAAAAAAAAGTAAAGCGAGACGATGAAAGCGCCTAGTAAAACCTAGTAAGTCCTAAATGACCGCAAGAAGACAGCATATCCAACCTTTCCAAGATTGGGACCAAATCGAGCATGGTACGGGGTACTGCTATGTGCGTATCCATATATAGGGAATGTATGGGTTTACCTGATCGACGCTTTCCCTGACCGAGATCTCATGGAAGCAAACACAGCCGATTTCCTTGCTCCTTCGGAGTCCATCCTCTGTTGAGATCATCCTCTCGTCCAGCTGGTCTGTCTTGTTTCCCACCAGAACCACGGGAACTTCCAGGATTGAGCTCTCCTGAAAGAACTAACGGTTTAAGTGCCTTTTTGAAAATTCAACGAGAAGTGAAAATAGCGATTAATTTTAAATTCTTACATTAAAAATATAACAATATAAATATAACTTTACTAGAACCTAGAATTGATACCTTACTGCTGGTGGATCCAAGTCTGCTTCTCCGCCTCTTGTTGTAGTTTATAAGGAACTTTAGCCGGTTGCACTCGTCGAAGGAGCACTTGTCAGCGACGGAGTACATGAGAATGAAGGCCTCCGCCCAGCGTATATTTGCCTCCAGTGCCAGGCATTCATTTTCCTATGACAAAAGTATTACCTGTTTAAATTAAATGCTGTGCCTCAATCACATTTCAGTTACAAATCCAGTGCCGTGCGAAATTGCTTAATAGACGATTCGCACACTTTAAAGTCCGTAGAAATTTAATAAGCAGCTGGTCAAAAGCCATGGCCGATATACCGTTTGACGTTATGAGAGACAAACAATTTTAACAAGTAAGCTTTACAACAGCATCTTAAGTGACATCGATATATTCAACACTACCTTCCCGGCAATTAAAGAGAGTGTCTACTCTAGCAAACATATATCCCTAGAGTAGTATATTTATATGTACATGTAAAATCAATTATTTTTAAGGAATTATGCCGTATTTTATACTCTGGTAATTATCTAAATTCCCCAACCCCTCCTACTTCCTATCCCAACCACGCTCCCGAATGTATTTTTCTATTTTATTAAGTTTGGAGGGAACTCTCATTGGCTTTATGTTTTGATTGTTTTTTACTTTTATGTCAGATGTTATTTCTTAAAATAAATAAAAATAAATAAACAATGAGATACTCGAGATATTCCTTTCCCACGATAAGTTTTCTTGACCGAAATAGGTACCTGACAATTTCAGAAAGTCCTAGTCAAGTCTTCAAAGCGCTTTCATTGTCAAAGCTTCTTCACACCTTCCGTGTCACACTTTCATTCTTATTATTTAATTACTGATATCTGGAGTCAAGTATTATATACCTACGTAGTTTCAGTAATCAATGTACCGTTAACTTAAGTAATTACACCGTTTAATGAACATCATCTTACATATTTATACACAGATTGCCAAGACTCGATACTCTCCAATTTCATGTTTACAAAACATGCATGTGTATAATCTTAAGTTAGTTATACATACAAAATTTGATACATTTGATTTTAATTATAACGTTAGAATTTGAGAGAGAAAAAAAAGAATTAAGATAATAATAAGTAGACAACAATCTCTACAACAATCATCATTCACATCCTCACCGATAACGGTGTAAGTACTTCTTAAGCAAAAATAATTATTAATGCCATCTTATACTTCTATGAATGTCAAACCTCGTTTTTAAATGAAAAAAAATAAAACTGACAATGAATTTTATCAAAAAATAAATATATATTTTTTTCAACGGTTATTATTACCATTAAATCTAAAATTGTATAGGTAGTGCAGGAAATTAAGGCAAACATACACGCCAATAACGTATTTGTAACGCGCTTGCAGCTGAAGTACCTAATAGAAGAACTTAAAAAAAATATATGCCATGGTTATAGAGGTATACTCACCTCATTATAGAGATTAAAGGAACCTCAAAAATGCTCAAATTTAATCGTCTAAAGATTTGCTATAGAATTTCGACCACTGGACCACCAGTACACATAATTAGCCGTTGTGTTTTGTGGTTAAGGTCTTAAAAAAAAATTAATTATAAATCAAAAAATTCCAAAAATATGCATTAATTTAGAAGAGGTGGTCAAAAAACCGGTTATGACGGTATTTTAAAGCGCTTACCTAACTTAACCTAACCCACCCCTAGAATCAATGGTTGATGCTATCAAAAGTTTACTAAGATACGTTGTAGGCCCTTAATATGAGAAATAATATAAAATTTAAATGTATTTGACATCTTATATACTACAAAAGTTATAGCAAAATTTTCCCACCCCCCTTGAACTTGATCGAGATTTTGTGCCTTTAAATTTTATGCATTAATTTGAAAGCGATTGCTCAAACGGTAAAATTACGACAGTTATCGTGTCCACAAGAAAGTGATATAAATAGATAGGTATATAAACTTTTAAACTGAGGGTGGTTTTGGGTCCTAGGGGATGTGAAACGCGAAGATATGTCGATTTTTTCCATAAGTCATGCATGTTTGATGTCATGCATGCATGAAATCTACCAAAAAAAAAAGAATAGCATAAAATTAAGGGTTTAATATGATATAAATATCTGTTCTCTTTACATCAGATTAAACTAACGGACCGGCACTGCTATTAGTTATGAAAACAGCGTTAGCGACGTTATCGCCTAGGTAGTTCGTTCACGCTGAGATTTCCCCCCAAAAGAGTTCTTTTCCCCTTGCTTCATACGCCTTTAGTCCGTTGGCCCACATTACAGGCCTTATTCAAACAGATCGCTTTTATCGCCATACTGTGCACGAAGGCTTTCCATAATATGCCATCAACTCTTCGAACCCCGGAGCTGAGACCGTCATATCGGAAAATTGTCGAAAGCAATTTGGTCTTATCCTTTGTTTGTGTTTATCTTTAGGCCGCGCCGGGAGATTTTGTAATTGAATCTTTATATATTTTCTTCTAGCAATAACTCTGCAGTAACGCGACTCCTGAACCATTTCGAAGGGGAAATGCTTCGCTTAACTGTCTTAAATCTTGCAACTATTGTACTAATAAATTGCGAAATTTGACAGCAAAAATGTTGATCCTCACCAAATGCATTGTTCTTATCGAACGCATTTAACAAATTGTTTTTACAATTTTTCAGTCCTGATTTATTATACCATGTTAATTCGAGCCATGTCAGCATTTTGTTATATTTTTAATATTTAAAGTAAAATTGAATTATACATTATTAGTTTCTAATTTAGTTTTTATATTAAGAATAGAATCGTTTATTAGTTTTACAAATCACTTTTTAGATATAAACTTATCGTCAATAATATTTGTTTGTAAGAATGTTGATTTCTTTCAATAAAGAATAAAGAAATATAGAAAAGATAAACCGTTTTTTTTTAAAAAGATAATAAAGTAGATATGAATCGTTTTTAGGTAAAACAAAATACAAAATTTGTTTGAAAAGATTGCCTACTAAAACGATTTAACATAGTACTTAAGTAGGATTCTAGTGCAGATATTTCATATGTAACTATTAGGGAAGAATTTGTAGGCCGGCCAGCCTCTTCTTTAGTTCGTTGATTCTCAAGAAACTTTAAGTAAACTTACATTAAATTCAGTCCCCGTCGTATAAAAAATATCGATGATGTTTTTATCGATATTTTATCGATAGTTGAAAAAAAATGTTTGACATACAATAAAGGTACCTTTAATTTTCTTATAGTTATCAGTTTACAATGTATTTATTTTAAGGAAAGTTACAAAAAAAGACAGAAATGCTAATGTCTCAAAAACTGAATAAGGGTATACGAGTATGTCAAATAGGTTCCAAATGACCTCTTCTGTCATCCTTTTGAAATTTTCTACCGCCAAACATCCCATATCTAACATATTGGAAGAAATGTGGTTAGACCAAATTCATATTTTAAATTTCCAAATAATCTGAAAAATTAAAGTCAGAACATAACATGTCTTAGAATGATGAGAACCTACAACGGCATATTCTATTATATTCTAATCTTTATTATGTATTGTTTTATGAAAACTGTCCTGGTTCAAATGTCCACCGTGCGACACTTTGCCAGCCGGTCCAGTGCGACCAACTCAAACGACAAAATTGACAATCTGTCGTCTAAGCTGCACAAATAAAATAAATTTGTATTATTTTAATAGTTGTATGTTTAGCTTTTCTGTGACTTCTGCGAAAATATATAAAAATATATATTTACCTTCATTCAAAATAAGCTTCTCTCATTATCCGAGTAGCAAATGATGCTTCTAAATAATTCCGAAATGCGAAGATGATAAATTCGAGCGTCTGCCGAGGACGCGAAGCGCCTCATCTCTTTTTTCTCCTTTCTACCCCCTCCCCTAGATATCTTCCTAAGTACCCACCTAAGCGTCATCTACAAAGTGTGCTAATATACGACCATAAGGATATAGAAACCAAATAGACGTTTTCGATAGAAATTTCATTGATAAAATAAATAAAATCAAATTTGCACAAAAAAATAATATTAATATTTTCCCTCTTAATACAATATAAATCATCATGCAGAAAATAAACCTCTAATACCGCCCCCTACGTTTTTACCCTACAGGAGAGTTTCGGGAATTCGCCTGGTCAGGTCGCCTGCAATAGGTACCTCAGACACCCATGGCGAGGGACAAGAAAACAAGAGCGGATCGAAAAGGTACTCACGTCCGGTTGTCCCGCGCTGTCGAGGATGTCGAAGTAGAGCATCTCGTTGTCGATGAGGGTGTGGAAGGCGTACACCTTCTCCAGGGTCGGGTCGTAGGAGCCAATGAAGCGACGGGTGATGAAACGCACTACCAGGGCTGAACACCAAACATACAACATTCATTTTATTTATTTAATTCAAGAAATTCTTGCAGCTATACCTAAAGGCAGTTACATAACAATTTAAGCCGACTACAGGCAATGTTTCACAGAACGAACTGGCATCTAAATTTATGAGTGAATTTATTTTGTAATCCATATACATATGAGGTAGTTTTTTTTTTAAATTTGAAACCATTTTATTAATTACGTACTAAGCATTTTAATACTCAGCAAAGTAAATAAAAAATGCCGAGATTTTTTTTTATAATAAGCTACGATTAGCTTAAATTGAAGTTTCATTCAGCAGTATTTCTACCCAAATTGATTAATTAGTTTAATATAGATTTGGCGAGACTAGCTATAGTTTTAGCATCCCTAATGTCATCGCTTATTTGACTACATATTTTTGGGTCCAGGAAAATGAGATGTCTCTGTCCAAAAGATGTTTTCATTCGTGGTGCCACTAAGTGCCCTCTATCATTCGATCTTTATAACATAACATTAATAAATGTGTTCATGCTAGATGTTTACTGTATTAGGTTGCTTGTATTCGAGATACCGCCCACGCCCAGCATCAGCCTCCAATCCAATCCCACGCCCGTCTTCACAGAGCAGCTGCTCTTAAGCCATCCGCTGTCAGCTGATCGCGATGGACAGCTCAATCGAGTCTTAGCGCCCTGAGCGTCTTACCTTACAGCCGACACTCGATTCATTTATAGTAGATATACACCCGTAGGCATATTACGTCATGATTACATCCACCAGAACAAGTGATAATTTGTGTAGATAGAATGTAGTACGAATGATGATTTCAATTTACAAATTCAGTCAGTGAAGCAAATTGTCATATTCGTATGACATAAAAAAAATCTGCCCCCAGTCACTCAAATACTACTTAAAATTCAATATAGTATTCTATGCACGTCGAACCTTATTTTGTGGTCAGGCAAAATTAACCACATACCACAAAGTTACTTCAATCACTTCAAACAGACCATTCTTCTATTGAAAATTAAAGCGATACCAATGAACTAAATCGAACTAATGATAGAACTAAACGCAGCTTCTTAAAACATTTATTTATTTATTCTTTTGCACAAAAAATATATATACAAAATACTATTACTACAACTATTTATATCATACCTCCACTTATTTACGCGGGAAAAAAATTACCATGCTCAAATTGTTATATTTGTACATTAATTGCACAACTACTTTATATTTTAAGAATGCTAAGTTATTTGACATTAATTAAAATAACTATTTTAACTAAGCATTCAATAGATACGCGCTTCTGTCGCTATTGCAGAACAGGTTTTCCTAGTACTCTTTGCCTGGCAACTAGCGGACTCACACACACACACACATTTGGCACGCTATGAATAAAAAGTCCACCTTAGTGTACCTACGATAATTGAAGGTAGATTACTTTAAGCTATCATTGTTAATTGTATATTTATCATGTAAGATTGTAGGCTGATTGATAGGTATAATGAAGTGAACGTATTTGTGAGGCATGTACTTCGAAAGAAATAAATGAATATTTTTATTATTATTATTATTTATTATTTAGTAGCATTTCAGATTATGCGCCCTCTCTGTCACTATCTCCTGGTGGTCACACGCATACACACAGCCCCCCCCCCCCCCCCCCCGACTCACTAATTTTAGTAAAGTAGAAAATAATCAATTCATATTTGTTGAATAATCCCGGTCCTTGTATGAGACAATAAAACTCGTCATAAGAACGAAGATCATAGACTCGAAGCCTCTATACAAAATTGTTTACTCTATACCGCTAAGTTCGCTTTGAAAGCTGTCAAGAGCAACCGCCTCAGCCTAGCACAGCGTAAACGTCAATATTTCGAAAGGACATAATTATTTCCCTTGTTTGGTCGCCTTTGCTTTCGCTAATGGTGTTGCTCAAGCAAGGAGGACCCTTTCGCCCTCGTTCAATAATAGTTTGATTCTCAGCCCGCCCAGGTACCTATATTTCATTTTATTATCACTTTTCCTCATACAGCGTACATTTTTTCCGCAATCTTGGAAGATGTACCGCTTAGAAATTCAAATGTAAAAATGGTAAAGGGGATACTTTATATATTATATGGATAGTTTATTATGGTTAGTATTATAGTAACAGATGTTATTCATCGTTTAAAATGCAATTTAGTGAATAATGAAAAAAAAGCGTATGTTATATTATGTATGGTAGTGGATGTGGGGGGTTTTCCCCCGCGTCCTTTCCAGAACTATTGTACTTTTAAATCCACTTATAGCTCGCCCTCTAGTCCCGTACTGTGGATAAAGTTCAGTAACTTTTTGGGTGCGATGGTTCTAATCTCTTCAGGCTTGAGGAGATGGTTGCCTAGAAGCTGGTACCTTTTGTACATGAGGGACCCACATTCTCCCAGTAGGTGTAACGGAGTTTCTGGGCACACTTGGCAGAGCCTGCACCTGTCGTCGGTCGATAGGCCCAATTTGTGCAGGTGTTTGTTCAGCTTGCAGTGGCCAGTTAAGGTTCTGGTTAGGATCCTTATTTGGTATCGGCTTAACTTTAATAGCTCCGAGAGTCTTTTTTGCGAGAATCCTACTATGAGTTCTTTGGCTTGCTTTTGTCCGGGCAGTTCTTGCCAGTATTTTTGGCTTTCTTTCCAAGCCCAGATTTTTAGCAGTCTGCTGGTGGTGCTTTTAGCTATGCCGCAGGCCGGTTCTGGGCCTATCATAGTCATGCTAGCCCCTTTCTTGGCCAGTTCGTCTGCTTTCTCATTGCCATCAATGCCTGAGTGGCCTGGTACCCACATAAGTGTGACCCTGATTCAGAGTGTAATGAAAATCAAGCTTTTGAATGTGTATACTGTGCTGTTGACGAGTGCCTAAATGTAGAACCAGGTCATGCTCATCATAAAACTGCATTATCATCGGAATGAACCAACGTGTCAAATTTCAACTTCGTAGGATAAGAGGAAGGTGTTTATTACTTATATTGTTTGTGGATATCTGTCCTAACATCTTTGAAAACCTGTAAAATTCGCATTTTTGTAGCATTCAGGTTAACTGATCTACCTAGTTAAGTAGGAATTTAGGGCGTCAGCAGTCTGAAAGAAAACTCTGCACCAGGTGGCGCCTGAACCTTAAAACGTACATTCTCTGGAAAACCCTGGCACAACACGGGACATCAAGTTATTTAGGTTAATCATTTGATTATAGATAAGCAATGTGGTACTTAGCGCTTTACTCAGCCAATCGTATAATCCGTGCCGCAAATATATGAAATTGAAGTAAATTAATGTGAAATTCATATTATTATCTGTCTCTGAGGAGGGGTGAGTGGTGTAGGGTTGCTAAGCACTGCCGGTAGAGTGGAATGAAAACGTTTTTTATTGAACACTTATAGACGCCTCACGAAGCTATATATAACCTGACCTTTGAAGTAAAACTTTCCAGCCAACATCCTTTTTTACTATACGAGTAACATCGTTCATTGTACAACATCCGTCAACGGAAGTTGCGAAACGGCAAGGGTTGTGCAAAACTTGAGAAAGTTAAATAACTCAACTTGTACTGAGCCAAGGTACCTTGACGGTTGGTTGGTTATATAAAACACTGTTTTCTTTAGTAGTTAGAGATATCATCTAGTAAAGAAGGTAGGACACAAAATAAAGCAGTGCAAATTACTCCCTACGGAATAATATCATTTTATGTTCAAATTACTGCTTCATTGCATGTTATTGTCAATCATAATAAGATATTAATAATAAAAAAAACGCGAAATACAAAAATGAACATCATTTTTTTTTACAAGTTAGTCGGTTCATATCACGCAGTTAAAAATGAAATTTTATTTTATTAGTTCGGAACAATAGTTTGTTTAAAAAGAAATATTATTTAAGTTTTTGTCTACTTTTCCGTTTGTTTTTATGTGTTTTTTATGATGATTTAAATTGTTCTAAATTTATTTAAAACGCTATAAAATTTTAGAGAAACTTTGATTAAAGTCATAAAGGTAACTTTCTAAAAAAACCCGCAACAAAAACATGTTTTTAAAATTATTTGTGCACTCTTAAGTCTAATAAGGTTAAAAACTTAATTTTTGAAGTTTGTAATAATACAATATTGGGACCACAATTAACTACCTACCTATTCTGATTTTATTTATACAGTGAAAAGATCTGAATACATTTTCCCAGTTTCGTTCAATGTTACATAAATATTACATTCTACATAAATATAATTAATAGTTATATTAAAATACCACGGTAATATATTCTAATAAGATGAAAAAAAAATGTTAAAAAGAAGGTAGAACAAATATAAGTGGTACAGATTTTTTCTTCTACAACATTTTTTCAATAAAAGATCTGTCCCTCCTTTCTGAAAGAGAGGTTGCAGATTTTCAGGCACACGGAGAAGGAGTACAGAAAGCTAACATTTATTTATAACATGTGTTACAAATACATTAAATTAAATAAAATAAAACGTTCATACAACTGACAGGTCATTGACAGAATAAGTTTCGACCTGCGAATTTTGTGTAATTTCAAATGTTTCTTTTTCAATAGTCTGCCAATTTCAATGTAATAATGTCGAGCAAAAATAATGAATAATAATGCCATCTTCCACTTCTATTAATGTTGACTCATTTTTACATAAAAAAATTAAAACTGTCAATGAATTGTATCAAAAAACATATACAAATACAAGGTGTAATCGAGTTTTTCTTTTCAACTGTTACAACATACAATTTTAAATTTTACAAATCGGTACTGCACACGGGTGTTCCTGGTCATTTTTGCTTAAGGCGAAGGATAAATATTAATTTAGATTAATTTAGACCATTTTTTCTGGCATTTGGTAACCATCGAATATTTAATCATAAAAAAATCCTCCTCCCTTGATCTTGATCTTATGACTTCAATATAGTAAAGGCAGATTTATAATATTCAATCCTATTTCTAAGAATTTTAAAAATTCAATTCTATTTCTAAGTAAATTAATAAATGATAAATAGTATTAATAGTTCTTTTTTAGTTGAATTGCTCTCTTATAAGCCTTCAGAAATAATAGTAATTGAAAGGCAAATGCAGTTTGTTTGTTTGGGGAGTTTATTTTTTTTAAATTTCTTCATTATGAAGATGTAATTAAATAAAAATCAACAATTGCACACTGATCGCGCAGAGTAAAATGTCAAGGTCAACGGTGGTATGCTTCGCCTCGATGATATCATTCATGCAAATCGGGATGAAGCAACGGGATGCAGGAAGATTAGGAAGATGTAAAAGGACCAACCGGTTTTGCCGACGCCCGCCTGGCCCAACACCATGACCTTGAGGGGCTTCGGTCGCGGGTACAGCCCCAGCTTGGCCAACGACGACCTCGGCGACGTGCTGTTCATCTCGAGCTGCAACACCACAACTCATGCTGCAACACCACTGCCCTACGAGCGCGCGCCGAACCCTGTAACAACACCATACGCATTTATGTCCCTCATTTCATCAAAGGATATTTTGTTACGACAGCACATCCAATTGGGTTTTTAGGTATGTGTCATTAAAAAACCTACCTATTGCAATGGGAACCATGTCATGACTTCGGAAAATATCGACATATCATCGCGTTTCACATCCCTTAGAAACCAAAACCACTTTCTCGTGGATACGATAACTACCGTAATTTTTTCGAATATGTGAAATTTTGCTACAACTTTCCCTTGAAACAATTTTTGATATGAGCAACCCTTACGGCACAGTGTAAAGAGGGATTCAGTATACGCACTCTCGCTGCGCAAGGTTGAGGTGCGCGAAATGTATGATCCAAGTTCGTACAATTGGAGTTTGCTTATCCCCTATTTTGATCCGGTGAAATCAACGTCCGCCTTTCGGCGTGCTGAAAGGGCTTTTTTTTTGTTTTATAAAACAGACCACAAGTTCAGATAACGAGGGTTCCGCACCAAATAAAACAATTAATACCTACTCACTAAAGATATAGATTAGTTCGCTTAATTGTTTAGTTTCGACGATGGCGAATTTCACTAGGGCAATCCTTTACAACAAATAACTTTACAACTCAATTATACAATTATATATGTAATAAATGTATGTATACAAATTTTTAGTAAATGTTGGTTTTATTTTGTCTATTTCTTCAAAAGCTGAGCGCAATTACTTTTAAATAATCAATTTAATAATTTACCTTAGTACGGGCAACGCCCAGTTTGGTATGGTTAGGAGTACATATATATAGGATACTTTTAAAAAAAATAACCTCTTAATAGGTGAAATAGGGAATAGAAGATTGTGTGGCAATTATTTAGGTAACATGCTAAGGAGGTGTTTTGGGCTGTTTGAAAAGCTCTCGAAATTTATAGGTTGTAGGGTGGGCAACAAGCCGACCCTTACGTAAGAATAATAAGGTCAAAGCTATATATTTACCACGCAAATGTATAAGTTAATTTCTATCGCTAGTTTTTACATAGAATTTAAATTAACAACGGGAATTGCGAAATTATAGTCGCCGACAATTTATTCACACTGTCTTATAACAAATTGTTTAAACGCTGATTTATAATGAATTTAAAAGCCGACGTTTATCATACCCTAACTTTAAATGTCCAGAATTTAATAGATTTTTAATGTTAATCAAAAGTTTAGCGTTGCTAAACTTTTGCCGAGTTATTGAATAAAGGTCAATTTGGGAGAAGTTAGTTCTAAATAAATTCCATGTTGTGTAAATAGAAAGAAGGTAGTCGCTTCATTATTAGCCGCTCATTAAAATTTACAAAAATAGACTCAAATGGTGTTAAAATTTATGATTATTTGAAAGAATGTCCAGATATCATTGTAGTATCTATGTTTTTTTATTTTATTATACTCATACCTAAAAAATAACCCACTATCGCTTCTATGGCCTAAACCTTCATACTAAACGAGTGGAGATAGGAAATGAAGCAACTTAACACAAGTTAGTACCACAGACTTTGCCTTTGATGACGCCTGTAGGGCCAACTGTAACGTCAGGTTCCGGCTTACTAGTTTACTACTAATAAACGATCTATAGAAGCCGTTGATATTGTATGATAGCTACAGGGAGGGTGTCATAGTCATTCTTGTTTATACTAACACAAAATTTACTACGAGAGTTAATTTATTTTAAATTAGGACAATCTGCGTTGCAAAGACCGAATGTAATTATTAATATTAATGCAATTAAAGTCAGTTTGATGTTCGCGAAAGCTTTTAGAAATTACGAAAGACGCAATCTTACCTTTACGATACATGTTAAAGTTCATATTTGATAATATTCTAGACTTGTAGATAAGTGACATAGATTTTTAGGGTTCCGCGTTGAAGACGAAACCATATTGAAATTGATCCGTTACTGTAATAGCTGATATGATAGGCATTTATTTATTTTTATTCGGTACTCTAACAAAATATTGAACATATAACATGTTTACATTAATTTTAGAGACTTAAGTAAGAAAACCTTATCAATATTCAAATAAAAAGAGAACACAACATGCATTTAAAAGACCTACTTACTGTATTAGACATGTGTGAGCCCTATCTCCGGTGATGTCACTAAACATAGTCTGTTGAAAAGGGGATCCAATCGTGAATGGAATACCCTGGGTGAATCTTTATTTGACATTTCAACTAGATATTTTTCTTCTTAAAACGAGGTAATTTGATTTAGCTAATTTCAAACAACCTAGGATAATTTATAAGCCGATTTAAAGTGCGCCTTTTACTAGAGACTCCCATTTTAATTGTGATTATAAATCTGAAGGTCTGTCAAACCGTCCGAAACACCCGACAACATGATTAATGCTAATAGGGAATCATACCGTACAAGTTACCAAGAGAAAGTTTTTCTAAAATATTAATCAGTCGATGTGACACAACCATTATTATAAATGCAAAAATGATGGAACCGTTGATTGACCCAGTTCGGCAGTTTGCAGATAAAAAATTGGTAAGGTCGAAAATAAACGTTGTCATCTATTTTTATATCCAAATATTTTGTTGCTGGAAGTTGTGGCGGTGTCGAGCAAGCACTTACTTTTCATCAATGAACTTCAAAGTAGCGTCATTTTGGAGATAAGCGAGGATCGCGGGCGGATTTGAAAGTACCTCTTTAATACAGAACGTAACTCCATAAAAATATTTAAACAGTGAACTTTAAGATAATTTTCTACCATGTAGGATTTACCATCGTGATCGACTAGTACCAATATCATTCCCATGATACTCGTAAAAATATATTACTTTGCAATCCGAAGTAATGACTTTGACTTTCTATGGCTCCTTCTGAATCATAATAGTGAACGCAGGTCTTATCTTCGGTTCCAAAGACCACAACCCCTTTTTAGCACTCTGGTGCGCAAGTAATTTTGCAAATCCAAGAACATTCTGGTGCACATACAAGTCGGATTTAATCTAACCAAGATCATTTCAACTGTGCCAAGTGCTCATGAAGCTATAAACCTATAAAACCATGGATAAGGCCTTTTCGGTTGACCCTACTTAATCGTCTGATCTCGAACGAAAATCTATACGCTTTTTTGTATATACTTTGTGTCGTTTGCAGTTCGACGTCATCGGAAAATTAAATAGTCCAAAAACTATATGGCAAATATTTACAACTCGTCTAGGCCATTTTCATTGAAAACAAAATTATGTCTCAATTCTCTTCGGAAGGTAGGAAGCATGTTTTCCCCTTTGTTGGTTGCGGTCGGAGAAATTGAATTGTCCTATTATGTACATTTTGTGATCGATTCTCTGCAGCAAAGGGGAAGGCGAACAAAGATATTTGCCACTGGCAAGTATTAAACTTTGTAGCAATATTCTCCAATATGATGAAAGTAGTATCCCCCAATATTCATTTATTTCCATTCACCCACTCATCATCTATGGAATGATGATATCTATTGAAGAATGAAACAAAAAGCTTTCCAAGAAAGCAATGTTGGGATATTTCGAAAAAAAAAATTTAACCGCATCTGAGGATAAATTTACCTACACATTTAAATATAGACTACAACTATTATGGTAATTTTAACGCTCGATGACTATCGCTCGTTAACGTGTGTGTGGTAAGGATAAGGTGAGGATAGAGATAGAGTTTAGATCAGGGTTACCTAGTAGTTTATCGAGTTTCACATACTTATCTTAACCAGTTGCTGACTCAGTAGGAATGCAAATAAAAAATAATAAATGACGGTAATATCTTCGAATCTATAAAAAGTAAAGACTAGTGTAAAGTATGTGTTGTCTACTTAGGAAGGTGTCTAGTCCGGGAGTGCAATGAGTAAAGACTAAGGACTGAAAAGTACTGTCTTCGATTATGAAAACTCAACCGTGAGAAAGGAATTTATAACCCTCTCAAGACTGTCTTTAGTTTGACGTTACGACGGGTGAAATGCATCTTAGCATTTTCCAAACAAAGCAAAAGCTTGTGACTTTCCATAAGGAATTTGCAAACTAATAAGTATAGTTGCCTTCCAGTTAAACTGGTCATGAGAACTATATATCTGGCAATTTCGCAGGTGTGTAAAATGCTTACGTTACTAACTCGTGGTGCGGTATAATATCCTCATAAACAAATAAATGCTTGAATTACTCTAATTTTTTTAAGTTGATATTTTTTGTAGGTACCACTAGTTGAGAATTAAACCAAGTTATACTTTTAAAACATAATTATATATAGTAAAATAAAATATCTACTAAGTATTAGGTACACCAATATTATCCTTGGTAGGTTTACAACATATCATGAGCATTATGTAATCTTTCTAAAATGGCTACGAACTCTTTGGACTTGGTAGCTAATTCGATTATTCATACGATGCTAATCAATTTTATCTCACCAAAATACGAAGAAGTTAGATGAGATTAAAATAGACGCAAATAATAAGAAACCATAAAACAATTTCTCGGAAAATTTAAGAGCAGTTTTTTTTTATTTCTGTTTCATTTTCTAGTTTTTACACTGTTACTAGTTAATAAATATTATTGTGGTGTACAAAAAAAAAACAATCTTGCACTTGTACATTTCAACAACCTAGACATTTTAAACGTTGCAAAAAAAGGAGGAAGAAAGTTTGTAAGAAAAATACTTACAACGCAAATATTTCTTTTATTATCGGAACACAATTTTTACTCGTATATTAAATTTTATTTATTTATAAATTTCACAAAAACTTTGAAAATATCATTATCGCAACAACGAAAACAGAATAAGGGAACAGCAAATTCGTACAAGCGATTGATACTTCTATAGTGTGTTCCAGCCCTCCTCAGTAGATTATAATCTGTACTAAAGAAGGCATAAACAAAGAAATTATTTTTTATTACATGAGCAATACAATTGTTGAATCCTTATCTAAATAATAAAAACCGTAATTAGAGCTGTTATTGAAAATGAAATCAAATTCAATGTCGCTGTCGCGACCTTTATTTCAGATATCTCAAGTATGCAGTTTTTGCAGATATCTCAAGTATGAGGAGTCAGTCGCGTGTTTCTATACAAAAGAATAATAATATCGATAACATCGATTTTCTTCAAAATATTTTTAATAACGTCCCTTCATATAGAACGCGAGAAAACCGTCTTTTCTCGCTGTTACACGATTATTCCGACAATGTGATAAATTATTCTCCTCCGTTGATATATGTTTGTTAAATAAATACCTATTTTTCATTTTCTTTCCTTTGGCCTCTGGCAGTTTGAACTATTAATGTTTCAAAATAATGTATGTTAAAAAAATATATATAGATAATACGCTAGTGCGCGTATAATTTAATTAATTAGTGAAAACCTGTCATCAGTCAAATGTATACGCAATCGCATGTACCATTTGTTATATATGGTACAGTTGGTTTTCCAAATAAACAATAAAAATTCTAGCAAAATTGAACCCAAATCAGTGACAATTTACCGAAGGAAAGGTGATGCTGACCTTCGTAACTTTCTTTTGTGCCTTCGTTTCCTTATCGATTAACAAGGCGACGCGATATTGACAGATTAAATAAAATATCACGAAAAATGGTTATTTCTGAGAGTGAGTAAATTATTTTAGCGGTTCCAAAATAATTTACTTACTCTAAAGTATATTTCAATCTATTTCTGTAATACTTGATGTTATATTGACAAAAAAATTGTTGAAATAAATAAAGATATGTATGCAAAAGTGTTGGATTTGTAAGAAACGGCGAGTAGGGAAGGGAATACAAAAACAAATATATAACAGGCGATACGAAATTCCTAAATAAACCGATCAAAAACTTATAGGCTATGTTTGATCTACCACTTTTGCACCGATATATATACTCTTTACATTGCCTGAACTAAATTCAACTAAAAAAGAACTATTCGCAGTTTATCATTTATTAAATTTCTCAGAAATA
Organism: Neomicropteryx cornuta; assembly: GCA_020383195.1. Taxonomy (NCBI): domain Eukaryota; kingdom Metazoa; phylum Arthropoda; class Insecta; order Lepidoptera; family Micropterigidae; genus Neomicropteryx; species Neomicropteryx cornuta. Next base: position 21,430,852 of record JAHKQU010000008.1, on the reverse strand, counting down.
GAATTGAATTTTAAAAATCTGCCTTTACTATGTTGAAGACATTAGATCAAGGTATGTAAACATATTTTTTTTATGATTAAATATTTAATGGTGACCAAATACCAGATAAAGAAAAAGGGGTCTAAATGAATCGAAATTAATATTTAAATTTTGACTTGGTCTTAATAATTTGATAATACAGAGGTATTTATGTATTTATTTTGCAATAACAAGATGATCTGAAACCTTTTATAGTACTTTTTATAGTACAGTAGGTTATTAAGTCAAGGTTAATCGGTTTTTGAAATGTATACTTTGCCTTGCGTTGCGATGCTTAGGTGGAACAAACGCGTATCGAATGTCGGTCTCGAAGGTTGACCTCAACTGAGTTGGCGCCCTGAGAGAATCACAAATAGGCAATCTCCTAGACACGACTAGAATAGGAACACCGTCATACCTGCCTGCTAGAGATAATTTAGATTGGACAGATCAATCTGGACCTCACGTAGCAAATCTGTACGTAGCAAAGCTCTTTCAACTAATATTGACCACGACTTATATACCCAAGTTATTTATTATGAACGTGATACAAATGAAACGCTTAAAGCTTAGATGTATTATATTCGTAAACCAAAGTGTAATATATAGAATCAAATTTTAGAAAAAAATTAATATGACTGTGTTATAAAAAAATGTTTTATTAAATGAATTGTAAGACGTCTTTATGTATTAATTTCACAAAAACTGGCCCTGGCGAAGAGATATTGAAGAGGCCCAAACACAAATGATGATGATGAAGACAAAAAAAAGGAATTACTTAGCCATGATATAGATGTCCCAAGGAAGGTTGTTTTCTGGTTTATTGAAATTATATAATTGCCAAACGTTTTGTATCTAAAATGCTTACTTTACCGATGACGAATTGATACCCCTTATTGCATAGTTTGTTCAGTTACCCAGTTATTGTTCCGCAATACCAAAACAGTAATTTTGTTTTATTCAAATAATTATGAAATATTTTTTACCGGTAGATAAAGATCTGGTTTCATCGCAACGTTATCAATCATGATGATGATTGATGAAGGATGAAGAGGACAGACAATAGATTAACGCCTTTCGCTTGTTTTCCCGAAAGCATTTTTTATGATGCGAGTTACCGTGGGCAGGCTTTGAGGAAATTCACCATTATCCGTTATCGGAATGATCATAAAATAGCGGTCGTTTCATGATGATCCGGCAACGTTTCGGTTATAATCAACAGGGCAGGCCACAACGCGAGCCAGAGGAGCTGTCAGTTTGAAGATTAAATTTTAAATTATTAAATATTAAATTTATAAATTCTTACTAAGCGTTTGCAAATTAAACACAATAAATACGGCTTTTTCATAATTTTTACGTACCTTTCTTCATACAATAACCTACGGTTATATGTAGGAACATACATAATTAAAATAACTGCTAATTATTTGGAGGTTTTGCATCAGAAGTAGTTGAAAATATATATAATAAGTATATAATCAAATTATTAAATTAAATACATATTAAAATGGATTGATATCCGCCAGTCTTTTAATAAGAAAATATATATATGTTTCTAAAGATGTCCCAAAAGGGTTTAATAGGTTGAAATGGCGGCTTGAAATATGCTTAGTATAATTATCTCTTTTACTAATTTTAGCGCAGTCAATACGACATATTGTTAATAATCGCATTAATAAACGCAAAACTCGAGTGTAAACGCATAAATCGCTTCATTCGTTTCTGTCGGTATTAAAAAAAAACCTTTTCAGTTAAATTATTAAAATTAATGTTTTTCATAATTATTGTTTTCAAAATGAAAATCTTAGGCCAATTGTCTGTCATATACACAAATTGACGCAATTACTGAACCCAATTCAAAGGGTATTAAATTTTATTACTAATAATTGGCGTTGAATACCAAACTGTAATAACGTCGGAGACATCGATGGGCCCGTGTTAACAAACAGCACGAAACTTAAGTTTCAAGTCAACCTCGCCGTATGGCATCAACAGAACTAAACCAACCCGCCAAGTTGATAAGGAAACTTTAACTTCTTCAGTATGTGAATGATAATTTGTAAACTTCCATATGAAACAACGTTTATTAGACATTGTTCATATTTTTAACCCTGGGTGTATTTCCACGCCATCTTTATAAAATTGCAGTTTTCCAATTTTAGTTTCTATATTCATGTGTGATAAGCTACTATCCTAAACTAAGCTAAACGCGAGCGAGCTGAATTTTTGTGTGTAGATTGATGCTCTTGAAAAACAACCATAGCCGTTTAGATTACACCGGAAGCTGGTCGGATTGTCAACTATTTTTTAATACTGAACAATGAAACTTGACATTTTCATCATTTTTAACATTAGACTCAACATTAGAGCGCGATCATATTCGAATTTCAGAAATATGACGGCACGGCTGTTGGGACGTATTATTTATTATGGACAGTTAAAATTAATCATACAAAGTAATCTACGTGCGCAAATAGAAATATTTGAAAGAATGTTCAGTGCGATATTACATTTATTATATTTAAATGATGAAATATTATGTTCGTCTTTATTTATTTATTTATTGCGGTAAGATATATTAAACGAATTTAAATCAGATAAAATAAATAAGAAAAAACAATTTTAAATTTGAATAAAAATACATAAAAAAGATCACGAAATACACCAGTTCAAGCTTTGATTATTTATATATATAGAAACAAAAAAAACTGATATAATACAGAACTAAACTAGAAGTTTTGTGAAGAATAATTGTTGATAATAATCAAAAGTTGGTACCATATTTGGACAGTTACCATAGAGAATAAGAAATCTGCAACACTATAAAAAGATACAGTGAACAAAAAATAGTCTCAATCGATTAATAATTTCTCGAGAATTGATTAAATACGGACACAATAAATTAATATATGAATTTCATTATCCCAGGGGAGGATTAGGGATACTCGTATAAGGTCACTCTAATTATGTTATCAATAACAGAGCATTCTCCACCCGAAACTACGCTGGCTTTCAGCTTTCCGCAACTTGTTTAGGGGGTATGTTTAGGGTTATTCAATTATTCAACTCTGGGTCGTGGACGATGTGTTTTTAATGAGTGCGCTTTATCTCTTCATTAATTACGGCAAAGGTAAAAAAACAATTTTAGTAGATTTTATCCCAGAAAAAATAAATAATGATTATTTAATGAAACAAGTTTTGAAAAATTTTACCTTACTTAACAGTACGAGTATGTTTACGTTATCGTTTTAATTTATTTTATAATTTGTAGCAAACGACGATGTTTGCTATTTAAATAATTTTTTTTTCAAGACAGAGAGCAGAGAATTCTGCTTTTTTCTGCATAAACGAACGTTAGAAAATCTCTTCAATATTTACTCTCCAATTTACACTTTATATAAGGTTTCCCTCTGCGTGACTAATGGAGCGAACGTTGTTTGTCGTCCCCTTGAAATTATTCCGACCAGGTGTTGCTCAAATTGCTACACCTAAACCTAAAACATAGTAAAGAAAGCTTATGGAGATTTTAGATAAATTTATGGAGATTGGTGTTGTAAGGATTGATGAGATTGGTATATCTACGTATTTTGTTTTCAAAGGATTTAATAATTTTCTGGCTAAAATTACTTCGCGTTTCAAACCATAAAAAATGTTCTGACTATAACTTTCTAAAGTGGAGTAATATACACAAAAAAGTACATTTTAGAAGTATTTACTACAACTACTCAATTACTTATTACTCAAAATATGTATTTTTTCACTGTTTATATATATATTTCAGTTTATCAAATATTAATTAATTGTGTCGAGGAAAAAGCTAATTACAGTATAGTATGAAAGCACACTTAATTAATAAATCCTATAATTTACATTATTTGTTAGTCGATTAGTTTGACAGCATAATGTTTACTTAAATATACAGGTTGAACGATTTCTCATGCAAATCCTTTTACGACGTTATTCTATACTTCAAACTGGACAACTTTTGCTTTACGAGTTTTTCAATGTGTCGAAAAAAGTATGCAAAATAAGCAATAGAAAAATCCTGGAATCATCTGAACGCATGGTCACTTTACGAGTATGCGCCACCCAATTATCGCGCAAGGCGTTTGGGGGAGGGAAGGGGCTGGGTGCGGCAAACCAAACGTTGAACTCATTATTCTGGGATATTATTTTTTTTGTGTGGAAAAATAATGTCATTATTTGGAAAAGTTGTAGAATAAAAGTTGTTCAATTTAAAGTACCCCTTCCCCCCCCATAATCCCGTAAATGAATGTGCATGAAAAAAAGATCAACCTGTATAGACCGTGTCCCAATACAATTCCCGATAAAAAAATCCCGCGAATTAGCCCTGCAATTACCGGTGTTACTTGTTAGAAAACTATATCAAAATTTATCTTAGTTACAGAAAAAATATAATAAATTTGGGAATGTTTTTTTTTCGCATTTTATTATATTATTTCTTACTATGAATAGGTTACACAACAACCCCCTCAAGTGTTCTCGAACGTTCTTGGAACATCCTGTATATTTAAAATTTAATATTAGTTTGAAAATAAATACAGGAATTTATAGATAAACCTGGTGGTAAATCCCTACTAAAAGATACATTAAAATTATCACAGAATTAAAAAAACCCCTTTATGGCACGCCGGATGGCGGAGGTAGATTTCACCAGATCATAGTAGGGGACAGGCGTACTGTGCCTTAAGGGTTGCTCATATCAAAAATTGTTTCAAACAAAATTAAAAGGCCTATAATTAACATTTTGAACTGATTTGATTCTATTGATATTGATGTGCTTATTAAGGAAGGTGGTATACGCGAAGATATCCCGGAAGATACCGGAAGTCATGACTTGGTACCAATTGCAATAGGTAGGTTGCCTAATGAAATCTACCTAATTATTTTGTCAATCGTCAAAGATATATTTACTACGCGCGCCTGTGTCGTTTGGACTCGCCAAATTCTGTGAACCATTTTACCTTCACTGTAATCTAACCCTTATACGTAGGCTTAAGGACGGGCGCATATAGCAATTCGTTCTCGTAGAAGACATTAATCGTCAGCATCTTTTCCGCTAATCGCGTCCCTCGGGAAATCGTCGCTTCTTCCAGGTTCTTACGGCTTCCTTATTGAACTTTACTTAACTATTATGTGGCAAATGGAGCCAAATGGAACACACGAGAGTTCACAGGATTTATCAATGGTTATTAGACGACGCGCTACCATAAGGTGGATTTATTAATTAATTATTATATTTATTATAAGTATTTAAAATAAATTCATTACAGTTCGTCTTTCCCAACTATTCTTAGAATATTATAATTATATTGATTATACGTTCTTCGTATTTTCACGCTCTTTGTAAATGTTCGTAAATAGTGGATATAGTTTATTTATGTTAAATATTTGACAAAAGTTGTATCACTAAGCTATTTCACTTATCAAGGCATCAGTCGTAATAAATTGGGCTTGGGTTTAAAGCAGGGTAATATTTAGATTTCTATATGAACTTACTTTTACTAATGTTTACAAGCGTATAAGATTTGTGTAAATACCCGTTTCTTCATTAATATATTTTTTTAAATGATTGAAAGTATAATGAAGGATTATTTTCTCGAAAATTAGCAAAAATTGACATTTTAGATATAGGTCGGTAGTTCGAAACATTACATAGAGATTTCGCGCACTTTTTGATAAAATATGACGGAATACCATCATAACCTCCGATCCAAGGTGAAAGAAAAATAAATCCAATCACTATAACTAAAGAGTTTATCTATTATAACTAAAAAGTGTATTGTTTCTGTAAAGTAATCGTTTATCCGAAATTGAAATATTTATTAGCCAAAAATAATCTCCCGAGCTGACATATTTAGTGGCGACCCTTTTGTGTTAGTTTTATATTATTTCCGAACATTTACGGAAACCTCTGATTTTGAAGTCGCATGCGCGGGCCGAGCGCATAAAGGCGCGATTCAACGGTCACTCATCTTTCATGATTTTATATCGGGACAATTGACGTGCACAATTTTTAATAAAATATTAAATGGTCACAAGCAGTTAAAAATATATGCCATCACCAAAAATATAACTTGCTATTAGAATATTTTTTTTAAATGCCTTATAACTTAAATACTTCTGTAATGGATATAAATTCTTATAATTTTTCGTTCATTATTATTTTTGCTTTTCCGACTTTTGGTAAAAGTTAGTTGAAATAAGGGGATAATTGTATATATGATTTTTTTAATTTTAAGACTGTTCATTTTAAACATGCCTAAAATAAAGTCATAAATAATCGTAATCGATCGTGGTAGTCTGGTGGTTGGGGCATTGGACTATTAGCCCAAAGGTTACGGGTTCGAATCCGCACATGGTCATACCATTTTTAATGCTTCGTTATCACCATCACCCCTGACTCTAGCACAGGCACATTTGGCCTAGTTGAGTAGGGCAAAAAATAATTGTATATGATCTAGGTCGTAGCAATTATTAAAAAAAAAAATGTCCAGTAAGTTAATAAACATTGTTAATTTGTTAAAGTTAATATTTCTTTGTTATAAATTAGTATTTAGGAAAAAAATAAACGAGCACTGAGTAAATAAACGTTTGTAATCATAAATATTAACTACAATTAAAAAAATGATAATGCGTTATTATAATTAAACTGGCGTTGCTTTGTGTATTCATAAGAATATGGGTTTTGTTAGCCGTTTCGGTGGCGTCCGTTTTACGCCAAGAATTCCTTAAAATAAACAAGTTTTAATGATGGTCTTTTTGAGGGTAATATTTGCAGAGCTGCAGCAACACTCGTCATGTCAAATAGCTAAGCTCGAGAGAAGTTATGCCCGATCATGGAAACACACTCTAAGAGCCGTCACTCTGTCGTCAACTCGACGCCGCGTCCGTCGCCATGACAGCTCGACGCCATAACTCCGCTCCTTCCGCCGCGGGGGTGATTTGCGTTTAAAGAAGTGTCTTTTGCGTTATATTTAGATTTTTTATTACATTCGCACCGGACGCTTATTGTCGAGGCGTTTAGGAGAAACACTACCGGAAGCCGTGATTCATTCATTCATTTGGAAAACAACATTTTTATAGTGGAACGTTCCTATTAGTAGTTCACACATAAACAGACATTCCAATACACACACGTTGGCATTACTTACTTAATTGAAGAGGTTAGTGGATGAAGGAGTCATGTTATATTTTTGAAGAAACAACTTTGAAGAAGTTATGTACCTTTGGAAAATAAATAAAGAATTCTATTTAAGTTACAGTCGAATTGTTATCACCTCTTCCAAAACAAATCAAGCCTCGTAAGTTAGTGGAAGTCTAATCGATGCTTAAAAAAAGATTGTAATAATAATTATTCGCAGTCTCCAAAGCAAGAGTGACGCATTTAAGATGACATTTGCTAGAGCAATTTTTTATACCCATAAGCTAGAAAGGTAGCTTCATGTGTATACAACTTTTAAGTTGTTTTAAAAAAACTTTTATTTCAGTATTTTTAAGAGGACAGAAGTAAAAGATAACTAAAAGCTGTCAGGTTGATAATTCGCGTCCGCGTCGCCAAGGCAGGGCCTTCGACTTTTAAGTTTGGTTTACAGGTCTGTTAAAACTTAAAACTGCTTAAATATAGTCGTAAGTCACTGTTATTTTGCATTTTAGATGAACGATTTTTAGGTGAACGAAGTGATTGCAAAGATAAAAAAAAAATGAAATAAATACATTAAACCTCTGTCTAGTACCATTCCTGGCTATTTTTTGTAATATTTTTCTGTGTGCTGAGTAAAAAAAATATATTTTGCGGTGTCTATATTTATATTTATAGGGTTTTTCTGAGCCATTTTTGGTCGCAGATTAATGAAAAAAAAACCCCAAGTAGAGATAAAGGTAGTAAAGTTCGATTCCTGATTACATTTTTTTAAATGTGTTTCAATAGTTCAAAACAAATGATTTGGTGATTATCCGCATTGGGACCGGCGATAGATCGAGAAGAAGTGCGCAATAGTTCTGTGGACGGCGCTCCCTTCACACCGGTGTCAGAATCCGACGTGATGTGAACAATAGAGTAGGGCACCGCGATAAATGCGCCAATTGCCAATTTTAAACACAACTGTATGCCACTTAAAAATCTTGGTATATAATAAAAAACGAAAAAAAATACCAGCAAAAAATTATTATTTTTTTATGCCCACTTTTCTTTAGACCAAGGTGAAAAAATATATATACATTTAATACATCAAGTTTTGAGATGCATGATTTTACAAAATACTTAAATAAATAATTTTTCATTTCTATGTAAAGCATTAAAGAAAAAATATTAAAATGGATGTACACCCTCGCGCCGCACCGGTGCAACACGGACGCTAGCGGAATTAATAATGAAACTATCAAGCAGTTTCAAGGCACTAGTTTCAATTTTGAAGGCAGTCTTTACATGTACGGGAATGGAAGATAAAAACACATCTGAAGATCGTTTAGGTTGGGTCGATCTCCGTGAAGCTGCTGATGGAGAATCTGCGCTCTCGCAGATAAATAAATTATGAGAGCGAATAGAGTGTAGCCGAATTTCGACCCATTAGCCTTGGCCAGGAAAGTGTTTATTGTCCGCAAACATAGCGGAGGCCATAGCAGAGGTATAAATCTTAAAATGTTTTGATGTGCTGATATATAGATTACATTTTTTTAGCATTAAACCGCAAAACGGTTAAAAAAATGACCTTGGCCATTTTGGATAATATTGTTTTATTTTTAAATTTAATCAAATCGATATAATATAATGATGAAAGTTCTTAGAACAAGCGACATAACTCTTTAGTATGACATGTCCCAAGTCCAGAATGGACGAAAAAGACCTTAACAACACTTTTTTTTAAAAGTGTTAAAAAACTTAAAATACACTTTTCTATTCTGGCGGCCATTATAATACTTATGTAAGTGAATGGTATTTATTTGTATTGCCCGATCAGTCAGCTAGTTTTTTTTTTCAAAAGTAGCACAGTTATTTATAAAAAAAAACGAACTGAATTTACACGGGGGGGGGGACCTTTACGTCGTCTTTCGCTTGACTCTATTCCCAGAGACAAATATTAGAGGTGAATGTAAGCTAGTCGATTCAACTAAGCGGACGGTCTACCCGCAGCGATCACGGGCCCAAATTAATCGCTCATTATTGTCGAACTATTTTTAACGCTTTATCACCACCACCATTCCTGACACTAGAACAAACGAATTTATCTTAGCAGGGCCCAAAATATATAAGGTTCCAATTTTAGGGTATTTATTGGGCCTGAAGAGATTAAAATAAAAAAAAATACTACGATACCATGACATTCGTTCATAAGTTATATCAAGTTTTAAGGTTTTTTTGTAAATTTTGACGCGCGGCTAGTAATAACATGGATATAATAATTATAATGTGGGCACTGAATTTCTTTAAATGTTTCTATGAGTGCACATAGATGAGTTTGTATATTATTATGAAAAAAACCAAAATCTATTTGTTTACGTTTAAAATATACTTTACGTTTTATTTAACAAAAACAATAAAAATATTTATTTTAATTAATGTTTTTTTTAACTGAGATAGTAAGGGTTTTTGCTTAGTTAACCTGCTAACTACGTCAATAAAAAAATAAAAGCAATACGAAACTCCCCTAACCTACATTCAAATTTGAGTTTCCGCCAGATGAGCCCTTCAGGCTCTGACAGGACAAGATGCATTTTTTCTTTGTAATGTAACCTGGGGAAAAATAAACGTCACTTATGGTGGCATTGAACTGAACTGAACATTTCCTAATTAAACCCTAATTTCGTATTTATTGCATTTTCTTAGACGTTTTCACGTTGAAATGCTTTACAGAGAGAGATAGCATGATGACCGTGCACAATTCTATTCACGATTCTATTAAAAAATATCTAGTGAGATCCCCCCACCAACCTCATCAACCCTACCCGACCCTATCAACTATTCCCAACAACCGAAATGCCATTACAACCATTTTTGTACCCTCAGTATACATAAAAATGCTATCCAATTCGACCTTTAATCGTAGCGATTTAAGCTGATCATTACGTGCTCCACATTATTCACGGTATCCCAAATCCCGGGATAAAACGAAAAAGGGACAATTCTATTTTAAATACACAATCGAAAAAGTGAAAAGAACCTTTTTAAATTTTAAGTAAGGCGTGCAACGGTTCGAAATTATAATGGAATTTTACCAGGGGCGCGCTACACTTTGTTAAAAAAAAATACACTTAGTCCCTATAAACTCTGACAAAAAACCTTTAAGTTTGCAGTTCCATTAGGATTAAGTGCATACATTTTGCTATATATTATTTTCATTAAATGGTTATATATATTTTAATACTTAAACCTAGTTAGGCAAGATATTTTGCATTATAACATTGTCTTTAAAATTTGCTGGAATTAAGTAAATAAATATTTTCAATAAAGCTATCAATGATATAGCAAAAAAACTACCATATCAGCCTTATAACATTTCTCAATTGTGTTTCAAAATCTAAGTGGTAACATAGTTTTGCTGAGTGCTTTAGACAAATCCGATCGAGACGTTGTGACTTTACAGTTTATACCTTTATTTAAAAATCCCTTTCGGCACGCCGGAAGGCGGAGGTGGATTTCACTGGATCGAAGTAGGGGATAGTCGAACTCCAATTGTATCAAACATTGCGCGCACCTCAACCCGACGTACCCTTGTGCAGCGAGAGTGCGCATATTAAACCCCTCTTTATACTTTGGCGTAAGGGTTGGGTCATATCAAAAATTATTTCAAACAAAAATTGTAGGGAAATTAAAGACCTGCAATTTAAATTTGAACTGATCTGATTTTCCGCCTTTTACCGGAGGTATGATTTTATGAATTTTGAAAAACCACTTTCCCACCCCTAGGACCAATGGTTGTTGCTATCAAAATGTTTACTTAAATAAGTTTTAGGCCCTTATCTAAAGAATAAAATTAAATTTAAATGATTTCAATATCTTATATACTAAGAAAGCAAAATTTCACTTTTTCGAAAAAACCCCTTCATGCCCGCCCCCTGCTCTGATTTTACCAATTAACAGAGATTTTGTACCACTAAATTTTATGTATAAATTTGAAAGTAATTGGTGTATAATTACGGTAGTTATCGTGTACGCAAGAAAGTGACATAGATAAATAGATATTTAAACATTTAAACTGAGTTTGATTTTGGGTTCTAGGGATGTGAAACGCGAAGATATGTCGGAATTTTCCGGTTTTCTTGACATAGTACCCATTGAAATAGAAAGCTTTCCTGATGAAATCTATCTAATAAACACTTTTTAGAGTTTACGGTACCATACAACTGCTAACAGGCATTAGGGAGATTTGGAATACACATCGTAAATTCAATCTTTTTTATTAAACAGTAAGTACAGAAGTACTACAAATATACCACAATTATACAGTATACTATAATTATATTTGTTTTTTTTTCATGTTTAAAAAATACTAAAATTGGGAATAAAATATGTTTAAGAGGTTCTCTCGCAAAGCGGAATCGAATCCTCTTAGAGTCTGGCTAATTTAAAATATGCCCTCATCACAAAAGAGTTCAGCACAATCAGCTCTCCAGCGCCCCATTTCGCTCCCTGAGCAGGAATCATAATAATTGTTAGGCAAGCATTATATGCGTTTTGACTGATTAATTTTGATTTAACAATTTAATTCGAATTTAATAGGCCAATTTAAATTTACCAGATCAGTTCAAATACATTTAACTAGACATTTACATCGTAATTTTTAGGTAAATTTTATTAGAAAATCAAAGGATAGCAGGTCATGATTAAATTGATACATACAATATTATAAGGACACAAATCTCGGCAATTTTGCTTTAACTTTTTTAGTATATAAGATATCGAATTCATTTAAATTTAATATTATTCTGTGGGGGTCACGAGTTCACCGAACGAACGCACCAGATTTCCGCATCTGACGCCAGGTACGAAGTCCGTCGACCGATGGTGACGCGACCGAAAGCACCAGGGCTGAGGAAGAGGGTTTCCCCTCCGACGCAAGACGCAGTACCTACTAGTCCGCAGTCGTGACGCCGGCTCGCGTCCGCACATCATGGAGTCAAACATGATATAGTATATCGGAGTACTTATCTAGTAAGAGGATCGAGTAATAAATGTCCTAACAAACTCTCAAGTTATTACTATAATCCCACGGACCACACACAATCGGTCCGTTACAATTGCTTAGATAAGGGCCTTATCTACGTAAACTTTTTTGATAGCACCAACCATTTGTCCCAGGGGTGGGAAAAAGTTTTTTTACAAAATCCAAAAAATAATACGTCCCTTAAAAGGCACAGGATTAAATCCATTTAAATGTTAAATGTAGGTCTATAACTTTCCTACAACTCTTGTTTAAATCATTTTTTGATATGAGTAACCCTTTATAGTAAGGGATGACCAAAACGTTTCATCACTTCGTTCCCATGAAATCTACCTCCGCCTCTGGCGCGCCGAAAGGATTCTCTTTTATCATATGGATTGTACCTATATTATTTATTTATATTGTTAATCGCGTCTATTAAAATGGCAGGTCCGCAGTCCTGGATTTGTCAATAGGCCGTATAACCAGATAACAGAGGGCGTTTCCATTAATTTATCATTTGGGTAGGAGGAATGGGCGGTCGCAAATGAACCTCTTATGAAAAGTGTGAATCCGACCCTGTTGTTGATCATCAGTTCTTGAAGAAGCTGTTTTTTAATTGGGAGACTCCAGGATTTACCAAAGAATACGAGAGAATCTGAAGCTGCTCTGTAATGTATCTGCATACCGATTACTTCACCGTATTAAAATGAATGCACACAAACAAATTATAAAAATGGGTTGACATGCGTATGTTCTTTAAAAGATCTGGAGGTTTCTTAAATGTTCTTGAAAAGATCTGGAGGCTTCTTAAATGTTCTTGAAAAGATCTGGAGGCTTCTTAAATGTTCTTGAAAAGATCTGGAGGCTTCTTAAATGTTTTAGCTTCTATGGATTTATTATATTAATTATATATATATATTTATATATAGGTACCATCCGGCAAATTGGGGTAGCATACGTGTGCCAGTAATAATATATGGAAAACTACAAATGCCAGGAAGTTAAAAATCTTTGTGCAGATAGATATAAGCTACAAAAACTCACAAAAATATTCACTATCAACAGAAATCTGGTTGCTAAGAAACAAGAGTTCAAAGAGATATAATTTCTTGATTTTTATGTCTCAATTTAAGCTATAAAATTATCAACATAACACAGCTTGCGCAGTTCGGAGAAATGTCAGCGGTCAAAAATTCTTTTCGGCTAGTATGAATCATTAAATAATATTTTGATGCGCGTATTTCGGTGGACTTCTTTGAGTCATTTTTTATCCTAGAGTACTGAAATTGGTACAATGCTCTAAGAAATTTCCCGCCCTATCTCGGGTGTCGAACATACGAGTTTTTTTAATTACTTGTAGCCTAATATTTTGCCAAGGATCCAAGCTGTTCACCAGTAAAAACCCTATTAGATTCATTCAATAGCTTCTGAGGAGAATACTAAAAACGCAAAAAGCATCCCTCATTTATAAATAAATAAATAAATAAGCAGTAGTGATAAGAGAATACTTAATTGGGCATTTTATTTTTAATTTAACGTTTTAATAACAAAGAAATATTTCGCTGTTTGTACACTGTAAAACCAAATTTCGTTTCATCCTAAGTTTGAGTCTGCATGTGCATTTGCTTCAAAATTTTGGTTTGTTTTGCGAAACGGAGGTCTGGTTTTGTTAAGTATTTATTTTTTAAAAGAATTGCTATGACCAAGGTCATATACAATTATTAGAGTCAGGAGATAGATTGGTAATAAAGCGTTAAAAATGGTATTCGTATTCGAATATGTGCGGATTCGAACCCGAGAACTTTGGATCAATAGTCCAATGCCTTAACTACCACGATCGACTACAATTATTTATGCCTTTATTTTTGGCATGTTTAAAATGGATAGTCGTAAAGTTAGAAACATCATATATTCATTTTACTTTTACCAAAAGTCGGAAAAGCAAAAATAATGATGAACGAAATATCACTCATAAAAGTTTAGGCCTCAATTATTAATCCTTATTTAACGCTCACAAGACATTTCTCTTAACATTTCTATATATAATACTCATAGGTTCCTGTTTTTTATACCCTTAAAAAATTGACTAGAAACTACGAAATGTACAAATATGTAATAAATTTTAAAAAACAAAATATCGGAAAAAAAGAAAAAAATTAAATACTTTTTAACACTGAGTAAAAATAGAAAACGCATAATAGATCTTATATTTTTGCAGTTTGAATAGACTTTATTTAAAATTAAATTAAAAAGATGTATTGGACAGAGGTACTAAAAAAAAAACGAAAATCAAAACAATGAAAAAATACTTCAGATATTAAATTAAAATGGACACACACTTATCGTGAGTATAGAAATAACTTGATGCATTGTTAAAAAATTGTTACGTACCAAAATAATTATTATTTGATACACTCGTCACATATAGTTAATCGAACTTGTTGAAAAAATAATTTCCATTGTAATTTCACTTTTTAATAATTTTCGAATATCATTACGCCCGCGACGTCACTTATGAAAGCGAACTTAAGTAGGTAGATTTCGCACAGTGCGAACTATGCAGGCGTTGTCAACGAACGCTATGAGAATGAACTGCGATCGCCGCGCCGCGACCCGCGCCGCCCAGCGCTGAAATCAAACTGAAAACTAAATAATTGAATGTGCCGTTGTAGCGTCCGGCGCGGGGCGGGCGGCGCCCTGCTACGGCCTATACGAGTATAATATAAAAGCACTAGCTGACCCGGCCACGCGTTGCTGTGGCTAAAGTTTTTGTTATATTACATTATAGTAAACAATCTAAGAGGAACAATAAGAGAACATCAGTCACGGAGTCCACTATGCTTTTTCACACAGATGGTATTTGTAAAAAAATATGCTGATCTCCTTATTTGACTTTCTACTACTATAACCCTTTAGTACAATGAAATTATTTACGAACAAAGACGAAAATGTTGATGTTGGTATACAAATTCACTGGATTGAGATTTGAAGGGGAAGTACGTTGAACACAATTAATTAAAATGTTCTTACACTTGATACTAAGCAGAAATCAATAGGTAAAAAATAAAAATTTATCAGATTTATTATTTCCATTTAATTTTATAACAAATATAAGTATATTACAGTATAATACAGTAAATAACATGTGACGCTTAAACTCATGAATGAGGTAGGCAAGGCAGACAGTCTTAAACTTTTAAACATTAATATCTTTTTTTTTGAATTATAAATACTTTCAATTTCAATTTAATTTAACACCAATCGGTGCACAATGTTTTTGGTTAACCTGTCTTTAGCTAACACAAATAGATTCGACGGTTTCCCAACACGTGAACACGCAACATATAGTTGCCCATGAGAAAAACATGGATTTTCCAAATCTAAACCACAAATGGACATTGTTTGACCTTGAGATTTATTTATAGACATGGCGAAAGCTAAACGAATTGGAAACTGTAGCCTTTTGAAGGGTATGGTAGAATCTGATGGTATCATCGGAATACGTGGCAGCAGGACCACTTTTCCTTTAAACTTCCCAGCCAAAATGGTTGCTTCAAGAATGTTTCCGGTGATCTTTTTGATGACCAAACGCGTACCGTTACATAATTGAGGTGGATTCAAATTACGGAGGAGAATAATAGGGGAACCAATCTTTAATCGAAGATTATGTGGTGGCATTCCAGGGATATCTAATGAATTTAAAAATTCAATCGGAAAATTTACACTTTCATTTTCATCAACAACAGTATCGATTGATTTAAAAGACATCAGATCGCCTGGTAACAACTGTTGTATCTGGAAGTTAATTTCGTCAACATCAACGTTTTTGGCTGCCAAAATCGCCCGTTGACTAAGCCATTCATGATTCAAATAATTATTCTGTATATCCGGGAAAATACTCTGAATCAATTCAGTTTTATCCTGAACAACAGTGCAAAAATTGTCTGGTAGTTTAATGCATTGCGTATTTGGTTGCAGTTTTATTTTACCGTTCCCAATATCTAGTAGTTGTTCGGAAAATATTAGTGCTGATGGATCATTTTGCAATTGTACTCGCATATTTATGGTCAATCGAAGTGTTTCAACACTTCGCCATAAGAATGATTGTTTCAAACATGCATTAATCTCATCCGCGAAAGTAGAGCGAGGTATAACCGGTAAGGTCTGCCGGAAGTCACCAGACAAAAGTAAGATAGCACCACCGAAAAGTTTATTATTGCTGTTTAAATCTTGCATAGTTCTGTTTAATGCTTCAAGTGAATATTTGTGTGCCATTGTGCACTCATCCCAAATTATTATAGAACTCTTCCGCAACACTGCAGCTATTCCACTATTCTTTTTGATGTTACACATTGCATCTGGTTTATTATAAACGTCCAATGGCAGCTTGAATGTTGAATGTGCTGTTCGCCCACCATCCAGTAAAGTAGCCGCAATGCCTGACGATGCTAATGCTAATGCGATTTTTTGTTGCGACCGTATTTTGGCAAGAATCAACGATATTAAAAATGTCTTACCGGTTCCACCGGGTGCATCCAAGAAAAAAAAACCGCCTTGTTCAGCAGCAACAGCCAGCATAATCCGATCATAAATAATTTTTTGTTCTGCTGTCAGTAATGGTTCACTGTTCATGATAATTGTTGCTAAACTTCCATGGTCATATTGATTTTCTCGTTGTAAATCGGTATTGACTAAGTCGGTGGCTGGACGATTAGGTGATGGCATACCATAATGATTAAGTGGTAAATTTGAAATAAGAACACATAAATCCTCGATCAAGACCAATGCTTCATTGTACATCTCTGGTGTATAATCTATGTTTTGGCATTGATTTGTTTGTCTAATTCGGTGCAAGATGTCTTCTGTCATACAATTTTTATATTTTTCCCACAAAGTTTGTGCTTGCGAGGGATAACATGTCGCCAAAATAATTGCAAACAACTGACGAATGTTATTCGGTGTTGATGTCAACGCAGCATCAGCAAGCGCTAAGTCCCAATGGTTATCGTCTTCTAGCAATTGCAGTTCACGACATGCATCCTGGTATGTATTGAATACTCGACCATTAGCTGTTCGTAAAAATTCAAAAGACGTTGGTCCGGGAACATTCACCAATAACAAACGTAAATAGAAGCACTCACGTTGCTTTGGATGTACCGTGTAAAGTCTCCCCAATGTCTTAGCTTTGAATATGCCTGTAATGGAAGGATGTGGTTTTCCTTGTTTCCGTGGCTCCCATTTTTTACTGGATTTGTTCCATGTGAAATAACGTGGAACATCACCATACACCAATGTCTTCGCGAATTGGCCAAAAACATCAGGTTTTTGACACAATGTAAAAAATTCAGTTAGAGTCGTTTTCGGAGCTTCGAACGCTCTTTGGAGAACATTTTCTTCAGTGAAGTATACACGTTGACCGTTTTCAAGATGTATTGCCAGATGTTGGACAGCAGGATCTCTTTCGTGGATGGGAAAGCTGAGAATATGCCAAATAGCTTCATTGCTGCTAATGTATCTGCCCATTTGGTATCGTGCTATTTCGTCATTTTTATTTATGTTTTTTACTTCAAATATGGCCAAATCACTGCCTTTGTTTACATATTTACAAATATACTTAATTGATTTAACAGAACTGCAAAGCTCAACATTGATATGAGCTTTGTAAGTTTTTGAAAGTAGTGGTGAGTATGGTACCACCCACTGATTATCAAACTCAACTTGATTTGGAAAGTTCGGCAGTCGCATTGTAAATGTGTGGCCACCATTCTCAGTACTTCTGCGGCGATACATTGGATAACCATCAATATCCGTGATCGTGTCATTCGTATGCGGCTTTGGGAAGTTTTTTTTACATTTTCCATTTTCCATGCACGGTGAGGTCATGTTGAAAACACCGCATGGCCCATGGATCATGTGTTTGGTGACAATATCAAATAATTCTTGATCAATTAATGGGTCTGGAATTTCGGCTGAAATTATTTGATCGATTTCTTCAGGACGGATTCTATCTTTAAGCCAAACCAAAATGTGGGCATGAGGCAAACCTCGCTTTTGCCACTCTATCGTATTCAGCCAACAACGTGTGATACCAAAAATTGTATATTTAACAATAAAATCAATTAAGGATTTCAATTTTTGTTTAAACACACGTGCAGTTAAATCATGACGATGAATGGCTTGTTGTCCTGGCAATAGTAAAGTTTGTATCTCTTCCCAATTCGGATTACATGTGAATGTAATAAATAAATCCGGTCGGCCGTAATGACGTACGTAAGTCATCGCATCTTGTATGTATTCCTGCATGTTCCGTGGACTGCCGATGTAGCTTGAAGGTAAAATGAAAGCATTACCGATGTCATTGGGATTTAAATTTCCATCGATGTTTCCAGCAACAGCATCTCGTAAGTGAATATATTCTTCCGATCGTAGTTTTGCCTGGTTGAATCGAAGGAATCGCAAGCGTTCGCTTTCGACCTTAGCATACATATCAATAATGTATTGATGGAACAGCTGACGATATCGAAGGATATAATTGTCTTGATGTTGTCTAACCATTATTCGGTGTGCGTAGTAGTTCATTGAGCTAACTTTATTATTTCTGTAATCACCTAAAAAAATTAAAAATAAAATGCAATACGAAATTAAAATCTATACATACAGTAAGAAAGTAAATAGATAATTGTCAAATTTACCGGTATTTGGATCATACTGTTTGATATTAAGGTGATATTCATCTTGTCCTTGCCAAAATATCAATGGATATTGTAGTGCGTCATATGAACGGTGTAGTTCCTAAATCGTACTGACAGTGTTGTCTCGCCGTGTAATGTTTATAGATCTTTTGTCAACTGGATCACCAACCATGATAACAGCAACCTCATCAACAGTTGGAGAGTTGAATCTACCAGCATGTTCACCTAATGGTACTTTGTCGGCTTTTATGACGATTTGATAATTGTCATTTTGCAGTCGTGGCGAAACTCTTTTGATCAATTGAATTAGTTGATTTAGTTGGATAACCATCAATATCCGTGATCGTGTCATTCGTATGCGGCTTTGGGAAGTTTTTTTTACATTTTCCATTTTCCATGCACGGTGAGGTCATGTTGAAAACACCGCATGGCCCATGGATCATGTGTTTGGTGACAATATCAAATAATTCTTGATCAATTAATGGGTCTGGAATTTCGGCTGAAATTATTTGATCGATTTCTTCAGGACGGATTCTATCTTTAAGCCAAACCAAAATGTGGGCATGAGGCAAACCTCGCTTTTGCCACTCTATCGTATTCAGCCAACAACGTGTGATACCAAAAATTGTATATTTTACAATAAAATCAATTAGGGATTTCAATTTTTGTTTAAACACACGTGCAGTTCATGACGATGAATGGCTTGTTGTCCTGGCAATAGTAAAGTTTGTATCTCCTCCCAATTCGGATTACATGTGAATGTAATAAATAAATCCGGTCGGCCGTAATGACGTACGTAAGTCATCGCATCTTGTATGTATTCCTGCATGTTCCGTGGACTGCCGATGTAGCTTGAAGGTAAAATGAAAGCATTACCGATGTCATTGGGATTTAAATTTCCATCGATGTTTCCAGCAACAGCATCTCGTAAGTGAATATATTATTCCGATCGTAGTTTTGACGTTTGCGTTTTGACGTTTGCCGCTCGCGTTGTTGAGGTTAGATTTTTTCGGTGGCATTTGACTGAAAATAATAATTTTCTTGTTCTTATGATATTCTCTTGAAGACGTTCGTTACACTGTTCTTGAGATTTTTGTGCATGACCTTCTGCTGTCCTGATTCTTTGAGCTGGATTTCTTGATTCAATTTGTTCTGCCAACTGATGGGCTCTTTTAATACGTTTGCGTCGAATAACTGTCACTGTCAAATAATAACAGACATTAGCGCCATCAACCCAGTCGAAAGGTATCGACATCTGTCAGTTTTATGACTGCCAAATAATAACGGACAAAAAATTAGCGATAAATTAAAATTGCGACTATAATTTGAGATTTAAACTATCCTATCTCTCAAGTGCACATCGAACTGCACATGGTGTTCAAATTTTATTATAATCGGTTAAGTGGTTTAGGAGTCCATTGAGGACAAACATTGTGACACGAGATTTATATATATTAAGATAAGATGTTGCGTTGGTGTAAAGGGACTATGATAAAGGCGATGGTAAATATAATAGTATACCCTAACTACTCATAAAAATATTGATTCTAAAAGGTCTGCGTTGGATAGGCTAGAAAACCTTAACATTATACACCGTCAGGTAATCAATCATTTCATTTTACCGAATTTTATAGTCGATAAATTGGCAGTAAGGCCCTGAAAGCAGCTTTAACAGCGCCTTCGACGCGCGACGGTTCGTGCCTACAGCCCTCGCGATGAGTTGCTTTGTGACTCATCTCTTGACTAAGCTCTTAGGGCTATCTGAGCACCTAAATTTGTTTTTTTCGTAAAGTCCTGTAAACTCGTACCTAGAACCTATCGTATTAGAAACTATCCCAGCTAAAAAAATATAGTAGTATTTCGATTTGACAATAAAATTAAGAAAATAACACTCTTTCGTATTTACCATCTGTTTATTTTATTGAAATATATTTTTTTTATTATAATGAACTTTATATAAGTCAATTAATCAGATTTGTATGGTGTCATATCAAAATCCATCATGGTTTCAGAGAAAAAAAATATAAACCTAACGTGTTATTATTTATATATTTATTTATTAAAAGAATTAGAATTGAGCGTGTAAATGAATTGTGTATGCAGGAGAGTGGAAAGTGGAATATTGATATGTTGAATATTAAATCGTTCTTCTTATAAGTTCGTCCGCTCGCGACGTCGGGTCACTAACCGACCTTGTCCGAGTGCGAACGAGCCTATTTTAGCCAAGGGGAATTTACGCCGGGGCTTTAATAAATTTGGTGAAAATATATTTTTACTCGTAATGGGGAATATAAACACACCCCTTAAGTCTTCGGGAATGGTCTTGGTGCACCATATATTTATCTACCATTAAAATGTATTAAATGTTAATAGTAATATGTTAGTGGATACCTTAATTAATCGTTACTTTCTTGAATCATTAGTTGGGGAACCTGTCTAAGAACATACCTTAAGAGCCTGTTTCCGGTGGCGGTCTTCTCTTTCTTGCGCGTGATTTTAAATCGTTTTGTCTCATCTAACGCATAACACTATGTACCGTTGTTGGTTAGTTATAAAAAAAAACTAAACTTTTGATAAAACTTATGGAGGCTCTTAACTTTTAGACAAAATAAAAATTAAACTTATTAATTCCATAGAAGCCTAGATATTTAGGAGATTAAACGATACCTAGTATTATTTTTCTTCTAAATTTACTAATAAGAGAGTCACAACACTACAGCATTATTATGGAGAAATGACCGGGTTGAGTCCCTTTAAGGTTTCAGGTTCTAAGGGACGTAATATGTCGACATTTTCCGGATGTCATGACACGGTACCCATTGAAAAGGCTTTTTTTTTTAATGAAATCTACCTAAAATCGTGTCACAAAGCCACATTTTGATTACATTGTTATAATTGCGTTATTTTGTTACAATACTCTTAACAAGAGATACAACGCGCTGATTTATGACGACGCGAATTGACAAAGCAGTTATGAGTTACATGTCCTATGAGTTTTGGTAATTCAGAGCAAAAAGTGCTTTTGAAACACCATGCCATTCCTCACTATATTAAGATCATATCAAGATTCGCAATTTATTACAATTACTTTGTTTTTCAAAAACTATGATATGTACATAAATTTAAATGAGACATTATTGTTGAATGAGATATTCCGACTTAATAATACCGTACTTGATGGGGGGGGTTATCCATTTTTTTTAATAGGAACATAGTGATTTCTATGTTCAAGGGAGATTTTATTCTGTGATGTTTATACTATACGTAAAGTGTTATGTGCTCTTAAAGCTCACATTATACGACCACTCTCGTAAATCACACCTGGCCGTGCTCAACTATCACGGACCGCACACATGAAGTTAAACGAAAGATAATAATGTCTAATTTGAGGTTGGTGAATGTTTGATAATTATTATAGATTTTCATTAAAAAAATAAAAAAACAACCTATTCGCTGACAAGCATAATTTATGGTCTCATAGGTTCAGGAACATATTATTTTGTCGTTTTTACTTACCGGCTGATAATATTAATATATATTTCAAAAAAAAAGGTTACTGGAAATTTCCTACCCTGAATGAACTTCGACTCTTTGACAAAAGAAATTAATTTCAATTTTATTTTTTTTCATATTTGGTTTCATTTGTGATGAGATTGTTTCTTTGTAAGCTGCCATTGAAACATGATATCAATTATCAATGTACCACAGTGCTTGTAATAAGCACACATTGTGAATTATTTCATGATATATTATTTTCTTTAGGAGCGGAATGGCCGAAGACTTGCGGTGCCTTAGACCATCCATGGACCCTAGCTATGAGGACCAATAAGCATATAACCCAGCAATATAACAACTCTGATGACAAGTCTACCAACGTTATCGCCAGCAGTCTCTTTCAAATTCCTCGTTTAAGGGCAAACGTACTGAAATATACAAAAATTCGCAGGGCGATATTTCTACTTTACCATGTTTCTTTGATGATTGTTTAAATGCTTATGCTACAAGCTTTTCCTGAAAAAAAATGAATTTCATAAATCACGTCGGGGTCACCACTGTAACGGTAATAGGTTGCTTGCCCCGTTCATCAGTGAGGATGAATGATGATGAGAAGAATTGATTGTAGTGTAGTTTATTAAACGGTATTATTAGACTCGCCAAAGAGTGAAGTTGCCAGGTACCTATTTCGGACAGAAAACATGTCGTGAGAAAGTTATTTCTCGACATCTCACTGTATCTCATAGTTTGCAACTATGCATTTTCGACACAATGGATTTCTGAAATATGAAATGTGAGAAATTCGGCTGCATTCAGACGGTAATTAAATTTCTACGAAATTTAGTGTGCAAATCTCGTCTATTAGACGATTTCACACGGCACTGAATTTGTAACTGGAATATTGTGTAGTTGGCACAACAGTTAGGCGTTTAGGTAATGTATATTGTTAATTACCTAATGGTTAGAATTTTTTAACATTATAATTTTATTTATTTTTTGATAATTTTATTGTTATTATGTTATGGTATTTTCAGTTGTAGTTATAGGGTAGGTACTTTGCGCTCCCCGTATTCAGTTCTAGCAGCTAAGAATGTCTGTTTTGCGAGAAATCTATTCTTAATTCTTTGGCATGCTTTTGTCCGCACAATTCTAGTCGTACCTAAGGCTATGACCTTTTGCTTTTAGGTACGTTTAGGACCGATTATAGGCATGTTAGTAACTTTTCTAGCCAGTAACTCCGTTGTGTGGCTAAAAGAGCGAGTTTACAGGCAATTTAGAACTAATTTAGTTGCTGATTTCTTTCGTCTTTCAGAAAATCTAAAAGATAAGAAATATAGTTTTTCCCAATCCTTAGTTTTACTGCCCTAATTAGATTACACGTGAAATATCTAACGCCCAGCCTGGTAAATTACAATTGACATTGATAAAAAAAAACAAAAGAAACCAACCAAACTAAAATTTGAAGCAACATAAAGCTGCTGATGAATTAATTGTCTCGTCGAGCATGTAGATGGCGCGATCAAATTATTTAAAAATGCAAATTTACCGACCGCAACTGAATCTCATTTGCTCGGAAGCCTGAATGATGCAGAGTAAATTAATAAGGATGAAAAACATGACGCTTCTTTAAACTCATAAATAAAAATAAATAAAATTATAATTAAATAACATCTATGCCCGCAGTAACGCCTTAAGAGTCATAACGCACTCGAATGCATTTTATGCATGTTTTTGAGGTCTACTGCCAAAATAGCTTTTCATATCAGGCATATATAAAAAATATAAAAAGATTAACTGAACATTTTTCTAGAAAACCATTAAGTAAAGTAAAGTAAAAGTTTATTTCCAAGAACAACTTAATGCATAGGAATGACAATTTTAAGTTTTCAAATGTTTTACAAGAATTGATATAATAATATATAAACAGATACATCATGCCTAGAGTGTTCGTACTCTTTTGTTTATACTACTGATACTCTTATTACAAAGCTACAAATACATAAGAAAAATATATATATATATATATATATATATATATATATAAATTGCAAATAGAAGTTTTATAATTACAGTTTTAAATATACTATTTTAAAATTAGTATAAAGAATAACCGACACAAAACATTTCTTCCTTTCAATTTAGCTGGGTTTTTAAATGAATAATCCTATGTTTACATAAAAAAATATTGAAAATGGTAAGTTTTATTTTTTAAAATGCTCATAAACCAAACTACATATGTGATGTAAGCCTAATTTATACATATAAATGTCCGCAATAAAATTCTACAGAAAACCTAAAACTTAGTTTTTTTAAATTGCCTTATATTTTTAATATAAATAAAAAACCGACAAATGTTTATTATTTGATGTTGTCTTATATTGATGTTTGAATGTTTGATGTCAATTTGATCTTATATCTACCACATAGTAAAAGTAGATTTTTAAAATTCAATTCTATATTTGAGAATTTCAATAAATAGTAAACTGCTAATAGTCCTTTTTTTAATTAAATTTTTCTCTTATAAAAGGAATGAGAGCCTTAGAAAATATGGTAAATCAAAGGAAAATGAAGAGTTTAAAACATAGAAAAGTTTGTAATTTTAATTTCTCTATTATGAATCTGTAATTAAATAAAAACCAACAATTGCTCACTGACCGCGCAGAGGGTAACACCTGACGCCCTCGCCTTAAGGCGCCCAGGGACGCATTTGTCCTTGAGATTAGAAAGAGTAGGCTTTATTCGAACATTGACGTGTAGAAAAGAGACGGATATACTCGCCGACCGCGAATTCGTTACATTTGGAATCGATGAAACATGTTTTTTGTATTTAAATAATTATTATCATTTGAAAAAAATGTTTTTTTTTTAAGTAATGTCCTAGATTATTATATTGTCTATCTTTAGAAAGAAAAATTAGGTTCGCGTGACTTACACAACTTAAAAGAAAATCGTTGCAAGAAAAAAACAACACTTTATTATTTATTTATTTTCATTACTATAATAAGGTGTATTTAGTTTTTTTTTAAGCAAAGTACTAAATTAATATATGTAGAATATTGTGGTATTTTTAGTTTTAGCCATTTGTTGGGAATAACTTCAACAAAATGCACCAAAATACGTTACAAAACACGTTTTAGGGACTGGTGGCGCCTTAACGGATAGTTAGGCACATTATCGCCCGTTCGTTATTTATATGCGATGGTTTAAAAAAACTTGTTCGTGAAATTTACTACATTCTTCGCTTAAGCTTTTAGCGGTGCAGGTGAAACAATAGTTTCGTTCGCTCGTTGAATATTGGGTCGAAGCGCTTTTGGCAGCGGTTTCGTGAATATAAGCATATTATTACATCGTTGGCTATTTCGAGAGTTGCTGCGTTCGCGGCGCACGTGTTTCGCAAGCGCAAACTCATCTGGAGCGAAAAATGCGATTTTCAGTAATATTATTCGTTTAGACGCTATAATATATAAAATCCGTCATAACCGAGAAAAAATGTAAACATCACTTGAAAATAGTCAAAGGATCTTTGTTATACGCGCTCAAGGTCATTATCGATGGGCACCAAATCGCGCTGACCGCAATTACACCATCTGTTAAAAAATATAATAGATTTGATGATTTTGTTTTCGCATTTTTTTTTTAAATTTCTCACTCATAATAGGTTACCCAAACCCGTTCTTACGTTTTCGGGAATGGTCTGAGATTTCAGATCTTTGCTGTTCGAAACCAACTCTGCAGAAGAGAGAGACTGAGACAGCTAACTGATCCTCTGTCCCTCTCTTCTGTGCCAGCGGTGAGCAGGCGTCGCCAGGTCTTCTTTTTCGTTTACGAGCGGATAGGAATCTGTGAACGGTTACTTTTTAGTATACAGAATGTTCCAAGATTATTCCCGAAGACTTAATGGGGTGTTTATGTTCCCTATTACGTGTAAGAAAAATGCGAAAATAATTCATGCCCAAATTTATTCATTTCATAAAAACGCTCGTGTAAATTCTCTTCTTTCTTACAGGCGCTCGGCCAAGGCCGATCAATGACCCGGTGCGGCGCGGTCTCACTAGCAACCAAACTTATGACAAAAGCTTTTGTTATTTTGTATTGTTTTATTTTATATATGAACCAGACAAATGCAATTCTTCTAAAAAAATAAATGATGGCTATACATTGGTTGGGCAGATATATAAAGACTTTGGTCTATAAAACAGCTCGGTCGGGGGCTAGTCTAGTATAATGACAAAAGTGATTTTATAACATCATATAAAGTTTAAAAAAAATTTACTCGAAAACCATAATGAATTTTGATATGAAGTCAAAACAAATCATGTTTAAAATTGGAGGGCCAATAAGCTGGATTTTGGAACACGGTCTATTTTTATACGATAATATTTTTTTGTTTATTTATCCATAGCAACATGATTTTTGTTGCAAATACATTTAATTTGGAATCCTTATCAATTTTTTTAAAGATGCTTTTCTTCCGGGTAATTGGATAATAATATAGGTGAACTTAATGTCAGTAGTATTGTTTTTGTTTTAATGAAATATTTTCCTACCTCCCGGATTCGGTTTGGGATTTCGTTGGAATTCCCCCAAAATAAGAAGACGTCGCGTCTTCTGAATAATAATATAAAGGTCGTCGTGATATGAGTGGCAGTATGAAGATACCTACTTAATCCCCGTATCCGTGTAAGCAAAGAATAGTAAAATGCCAGGGGGACGGGAATGGCCCCCCATTCCAGAAAAAGTGAAAAAGTGTTTTTTTTTTAGTATATTAATTTATATTTTATTTTATTCCTTAGATAAGGTTCTGAAACATATTAAGTTACTTTTTTGATAGCAACGACCATTGGTCCTAGGGGCGAGAAAAAGTCGTTTTTCAAAATTCAAAAGGTTGAAGTGCGCGAGCTATCGCGCGCGGTTTAGATCGCGCAATGGTTAATAAAAAAGTTCGTACAATTGGAGTTCGCCTATCCCCTACTTTAATCCGGTGAAATCTACCTCCGTTTCTGGTGTGTCGTAGGGTATTAGTTACAATCTTTGAGCGAGCGTCGCGCTGTGATCGACCTTTCATTTCTAAATACCCTCTTTTTGAATAAAATCGACTATGCGGCCTTTTAATTTCAATGTTAGATCAAAGTACAGAACAGGTAATTTAAATATATTTAATACGCCAATTTGTTCCTCGAATAAATGATTTTCACTCTCCTATTCCTCGAACCTCCCTCTTGTTTAATGAATTTATTGTCATGATTGCCTAAAGCTTGTAACGGTCAATTTAAAAAAAAATGACTGAAAAATGTAAATAATATTTATATTTAAGTTTTTATTTTACATTCAATATTTTAGTTTCGTTCTTAAATGGTTTATTTAGACGATGTTATTAATTATAAGCCAATGAACAAAAATCGACGGTCACTGCCTTCTTTGGTACAGACGGCGTCTAGTTAAGAAGGCAGGGAACATCTGCACCGCACTTGTTGGTTACATTAAATAGGCATTGAACTATTACTAATGCTCTCTACCTATATGTGTTTCGGTTTTTACGAACAAATAAATAAATTAATAAAAACACATGAAATTCTTCTTTCACTGAAAAAATTTAAACATCTAGTATAATCATGGGATAATTAGATCGTTATTTTAACCACTCTTACAGTTATTATAACACAATTGTAATCTCTGCTGAAATCAAGAAATTAGAATCACACTACTTTATACTAATTAAAATAAAATTTAAACTCAGAAAATGTCTATGATTTTTAAGACATTGCTTTTACCAAAGGTACTTTTATACCTATCTAGATTATATACTAAGATATTTCTAACTTTCAATTGGCTTTTAAGGATAAGAGAATTAATATTTATGAAATTATACGTATTTTCAAAAAATAGTATACACGAACCCTTATTTTTTAACATTTAAACCAGCCACTGTCGCGGGCAGTTTTAATGATTAGTATCGCTATGTCCGCCCGAAACAAAGGCAATTATTGCCCAGAGAAGTATCACGAACCCTTATCATTCAGTTTGCAATAATCAATAAACTTTATTTTTGTTTGGAAAATAATTGACGTTTCTGTGTTTTCGGCAACAACAACTCTGTACCGCATATTTCGGAATTTCTGTTGACATGTTTCAATTTGTCATGATTCTATAAATAAATAAAAACAACGCGAAAACTGTGAAGTCTTTGTATGCTCTATTTATTATTGCTGTATCTCGTTTTATGAGATTCGCAAATTTTCTGATTTCATTCCGGCTGTTACACAAGTAATGAATTACAAAGCCAACATTTATTAGGTCGTCGTAAATCATATCGTTCGTCGCGCCGCAATCTGGCCAAGTTGGACGAATATATTTTTAATAATCCCATTTTAATTACTGCCCACTTGCAGAGAGCTTTTAATTACCCCGGCCCCGATTAGAGAACAATTATCAAAAGACGAATCGTCTTTAATTACAAAAAATAAATAAGTGAAATTATCTAAAAATTGGTTTTGAATTATATAATACACGACTAGATGTCCGTTAATAACAGGCCAGAATGGATAGATCTAAAATGTATCGCACCCATTACAGAGTAACTGCAATCTTGATCTTAGATATTGTAGAAGGTCCTCTGACACGTATTTAAATATTGTATAAAATGGTCCTCTAACACATCCTCACACGGATTAATGAAACAAAATTTCTGAATAAATTTATTGATTTCATTTTATAGAACGGTAATATACTATACATTTGTTACAAATAAGGTAAAAGCTTAAAATTCCTGGCTATTAGAAAAACTGTCAAGTTCGGGCGTGATTCAGAATAGATTGGGAAAATATACTATCTCTCTCTAGCCTGGTCCGATACTGATATGGGATAACATTTCTCAAACACTGACCGAGTTCTTTAATACACAAACTAAATAGTTTTCTTTTATATTATAGATAAACCTGGTGGTAACAACCTACAAAAATATTCATTTAAGATTTATCACAGAATTTAAAAAAAAAATCCCTTATGGCACACCAGGGGCGAAGGTAGATTTCACCGAATCATAGTAGGGGATTGGCGTACTGTGCCGTAAGGGATGCAGGCCTACGATTAACATTTTGAACTGATTTGATCGTGTGCCAAATTAAGGGAGGTATGATTTTTTGAATTTTGAAAGACCAATTTTTCCCACCTATTCCCGCTCGCTGATCTGATTTTTGCCGACTTGGCCGAGATTTTGTGCCGTTAACTTTTATGTATCAATTTGAAAGTGGCTACCAAAAAATGATATAAATAGATATATATATAAACTTTAAATCTGAGGGTGGTTTTGGGGTCTGGGGGATGTGAAACGCGAAGATATGTCGAAATTTTTCGAGCTTTCCTAATTAAATCCACCTAAAAAAGATAATTTAGTCGGGATGCCAGGTCATTTAAAACTTCAAACAAAACACGAACAATTTTTCTCGTGCATTAACGTAAAAATATTATTCTACTTTCAGTTTTATATTTAATTTAATTTAATTTATCTTTATTAGGGAAATAAACAGTTACACGAGAAAAATTATAAACAGACAGTACATGTACAATCATAACAAAAAAAAAACAAATAAATAAAAAGAATAAATACAATAGTACCAACTTAAAGTATAACATAAAAACAAATAAATATTTTCACCGAGTGAGTATACAATTAGTGCTTAACCTAAGAAACGCAAAATGAAGAGATTAGAAGGGGAGGGAGAAGTAAAGGGAAAAGGGAAATTTCACATCAACATATCATGTTTTATAAGCCTTTTGAACGCCACTAATATATATGTTTAACTGACTCTTTCTTATCGTCAAATGTTCCTATTTCCTTCGTAAAATAATGAAGTTATTAAGGAAATGTGCAACCGATATATGTTTAAAAAAATAAATCGAAAAAACAAAACGAAACTAAATGTTTCATTTTCATAGCTATGTTTGTTATTATGAGCATTCAAGCAGAATGTCTAAGTTTACGAATGTGGGATGCGAACGTGCTCCAGATGTTCTTAAGATTTGCGCGAGCGACTCAGACTAAAGCTTTGCCTCTAAATCTAAGGGAAAACTTTGTACCCCTTTTTAAGCATATTGCGCGCACGGAGGAGTGTGACATTTTGCACGGTTAAAGTTTATATGGATAAGGAGGGCAGAAAGCTGAAATTTATCTATAATATGTGTTATAAAAATATTAAATTTAATAAAATAAAACGTTCATACAACTGACAGCTCATTGCCAGAATGAGTTTCGAGCTGTGAATTTTGAATGATTTCAAATGTTCCTTTTTCAATGGTCTGTCAAGCAAAAAATAATTAATAATGCCGTCTTATACTTCTACGAATGTCAAGTCTCATTTTTACATAAAAAAAATTCAAAACTGATAATGAATTGTATCCAAAAATATATACATATACAAGCCGTAATTGTGTTTTTTTTTCAACCTTTACTAACATTAAATTTTAAATTGCAGAGAATTATGGCAAACAACACACGCTAATGACGTATTTGTACGCGCTCGCAGCTGACGTGATTGATAGAACAAAATTAAACAAAATATATGCAATGATTATAGAGGTGTGAGAACCTCAATAACGCTCAAACTTAAAAATGTAAAATTTCCACCACTAGGCTATACCAATAATACCACTAGTAATAATTGATTTCGGAAAGCAAACCGGAAAACGCGAAATATGACAACCTGTACACGGCTGTCACAGTGCTGTCATAGTAGGTTCTGAGTTAGGGCGTATGAAAAACTTTTACCGCTTGAAGCTCGCTTCGCTTGCTAACGAAAAATTGAATAATTTCGATCACCAAAACTTTTCCGCAAATAAGATTAATATCGTACGCAAACACGCCCTTTCCCTTAATAAGGATAGAAAAACTCTAAAACTCTGTACAGAGTTTTTAAATATAGGGTATTACTTTTGGGAAGTTTCTATAACGAGAAAAGACATACTAAAGTAATTATATAAAATAAAGTAAAAATCGCGTCGTGGGCCTGTGGCGTGGCCTCCAAGATCGTGCGATTTAACACCGCTGGACTATTTTTTGTGGGGTTATGTGAAGTCGCTTGTCTACGCAGATAAGCCGGACACGATTAACGCCTTGGAAGAGAATATTCGGCGCGTTATTGCTGACATACGGCCCAACTTGCTGCAAAAAGTGGTTGAAAATTGGGCCTCTCGGCGGGAATTTGTTCGAGTCAGCCGCGGCGGCCACTTACCCGAAATCATTTTTAAAACATAATGGCAAACCCTTATCTTTATAATAAAACTAAATTCTTAGCCATAACATCAAATTATATGCGTTTTATCTCTTCTTGAAAACCACGCCTCTAAAATCATCACCCTATATTATTAAAAAAAAATATTTTGTCTTCGAAGTGCCTCGCGAGCCGCGCTCTCAAACATTAAAACAATTTCTTTTTAATTTTGAAGTAGTTTTACTCGTAATTGAGTAACGTTTTTCCAATATTTTTTTGCTGATTAAATCGCTATACCTATAGTCACTAAAACATAATTTCATTTTTTGGTGAACTTTAATATAAGTAAGCGTGGTTTTTAAAAAACAAAGATTAATATATGTTCACTCATTACTCCGGATTGGCTTGGTAGATATGTTTTTATATTGTTAATACGAGTAATACAATAAAAAAAAATGGATAATTTCTTAGTTTTTTGCTTTTAGATGCTTTTGAAGTCGGTTTAAATTTTTTGAGGTATTATTTGAAATGTTTTTTATATTTACATATTTTATTGAATTAGGTACTAATTAATATGTTATAATAGTTAGGATAGTGTGGTGATTTCGTTCTTAATGCATTTAAATAATAACCTTCAAGTGAATTAGAAATTATGTAGCGCGCTCTCTTTACACGCGCGTTCCACACTCTAAGATACATGAAGTTTCATGTTTCGCGCATATAAACGAAAAGTCAACACATTTTACTGGTAAAATCAAATTAGATTTGTTGAACAGGTGTGCCTGGACATACGGACCCTTATAAATGAGCCTTTGGGAGAAATATGTTTTCCATTTGGAGTCTGAACGAAGTGTCGTGGAACTAATTCATCACTCGGGTACTAAGCCTTCATCCATCACGCTTACCTCTAATGACATCATCAAATATGGCGGACGTGACATCTTTCCAACCAAACCGTGCAATTTTTACTTTTATTTTTAGGCAGTTTTCATTAGGAAAGCTGCCCATTGCAATGCCTTCCGGAAAATTTCGACATATCTTCGCGTTTTATATACATTTTTTTTCACATACACAAATTAACCCTTAGTAAAAAAAATATATATAAAGTAATTTATATATCTATCTATACCACTTTCGCGTGGACTGCCGTAATTAAATTGATACATAAAGTATAAGGGCACCAAATTTTAGTCAAGTTTGGTAATGGGCAAAATAAGACCAGGGGACGGGAATGGGGGGTGGGGGGGGGGGGTTTCGACAACTGAAATTTTACTATACATTCTTAGGATATACTTTATCAAATTCATTTCAATTTTATATTATTATTCAGATAAGGATTTAAAACTTATCTTAAGTAAACATTTTTGATAACACCAACTAGTCCAAGGAGTGTGAAAAAATGATTTTTTAAAATTCAAAAAAATCATACCTCTCTTAATGAGCACAGGGTCAAATCAGTTCAAAATGTTAATTGTAGACCTATAGTTTGTCTACAACTTTTGTTTATTTGTTTGTTTGAACTGGAGTGAAGAAATTACTACCACAATGACAGCTTTACGAAATGTTAAAATGAGGTAATGACTTTTAGTAAGTAGGTACCTATTTATGTTGATGATTATTTTTTGAATACTGAGAGATTAAAAATTTAATAAAAAAATCACTATTTTAACTACGATTAGGCTCATTACACGGCTATAATCTACAATTCCAAAACATGCCTAAACACAAAACTAAGAGGTAGACATATTTGGAAGTTTATGTAGAGATCTTAATTCAAACTTATATTAAAAAACTTTAACTTGAACTAAACCTTAAACTTACTAACTTAAACGTAAATTTATACCGTTCAAAATGTT
Source organism: Neomicropteryx cornuta (assembly GCA_020383195.1). Lineage (NCBI taxonomy): Eukaryota > Metazoa > Arthropoda > Insecta > Lepidoptera > Micropterigidae > Neomicropteryx > Neomicropteryx cornuta. The sequence continues at coordinate 21,397,421 of JAHKQU010000008.1, read as the reverse complement.
AATTATAGGTCTATACACACCCCATAAAACCTTTGTATGAAACAATTTTTGATATGGGCAAGCCCTATAGTAAAAGTTATTATTATCTGACTGAATGTTCGAGAAGTATGAAGGATGTGGTGGATATAGAATGTTCTGAAATATTCATTCCAGGACAGTTTGAGAAGCTTCTAAAGGTTCTACAGATTTGTTTTGGAATAAAACTTTTTAAAAAAAACATTGTCTTTCTGTATATTGACATACGAACCCCTAAAACCTTTTACTAATCTTGAAATGAACTGAAATGAAGTCACGTAACAAAGGGAAAATCGTAATAATGTCGTTATAAGCTTACTATTGTAGTTTGAAATAAAACATAAAATATTCGTAAAACATCGAAAGGAATGTTTTATACAAGTTCGTACAATTGGAGTTTGCCTACCCCCTACTTTGATCTAGTTAAATCTACCTCTGCCTTCCGGCGTGCCGAAATCACTCAAAAACTCTTAATTGATTTCAATAAAACTTGTTGATAGTACGAATGATCCAATGTTTCTGGAATAATTTAAAAAAAAACGCACCTTTGTATATGGACTGAATAGAAAGATAAATCGTAAGCGGTCTAGTGATGATGGGTTCGCATCATTCGTATCATCACTTATCTTGAGTTGATTTCCACTCCACTTTTTGGGGTAACCCGTTGCGCGAGGGTTCAAAGGTTGCCTAGCAGTGCCTTCATTTTGATGAAGGGTTTTCTGGTCAGTTTTGGCCAAAAACTTTTTGATAGAGGTCGCTACCCTTTTCCTGCCCACGAAACTTCGCGGGCCTTTTTCATGCGATCGACTGCCGCTCAGTGTTGCCACCGTCATAATCTTAATTTTTTGCTATTTGTCATTAATTCACATAAAGTTTAAAACGCACACTTACTGTAGAAAACACAAGTTTAAGAATTAACACGCTTCAAGATTATTGCTTTAATTAACGTGTGATGGTTAATTGTAACATATGAGTGCTTATAATTGAAATTTCATATAGAATTCACATTACATATTATTATATTTATATTACCCTCATTCGTAAACTATATTTATACATACCAAGACCTAAGTAGCTTATTCTCTGTTTTAACATACACACATTAATCACTGACAAATTTACACACCCTCAAAAAAGCACCGGTACTTCAATAAATTCTACTGTATAAATTCATAATCTATATATATTTATACACTGTTTTAAATTTCTGATACTATCATAATATTAAAATATGATTGAAATCCATAATTGGTTTTATATACTCCATATTGGTTTTCTTTCAAAAATCCGAAGCATTTCATGCAAATCTGACTCAAAATAAAAGCGTTGCATAAAAAAAATAATTTATTTATGCGCAACACATATGATGTTCATACATACAAACATGCACACACGCAACCACACACCACCACACACAACCACACACCCTCACTGACACTTTTACACCGTACACACATACACCTTCTAAAATAGCGTTAAGCTCAAAATATTTTGTACAAAGGCGTAAGCTTTAATTGGCCTTATTATTAACCTCTTGAAAAATGTATATAGTATTAGTACGCTGTATGCTTACATGTTAATAATAAATAAATAAATAAATAAATAAATACTAGTAATGAGTTCTGTTTGTAATTATGTAAATTATTACTGTTGGATTTTTCCATAAATAAATATTAAAGAAAATTATTTTCACGAATTCATATTTTCCCAAAACGTAAAATAGCTTTGTTATTAATTTCAAATCAATAGATCTATAAAATATATGTATGTGCCAATATCTTAAATGAGCTATGAATTGGAAAATCTACTGAATAAACGGACGTCATGCAGGTGAGAAGTTCATTTCAAGTCTAGACGGTTCGCGAACTCGACAACGCCGCGGGCGAATTATTCCTATCTTTCATACGGATGCAATATTTACGCTTTTCTAAGGAGCTTTCCGACCCCAGCTATCCATACACTTATACAGGCTGTTTTTAAGTTTAGGTAGTTGATTTATAATGATAGTTAAACCGGCCTCACGAAAAAACACGCCATGCGTTCAACCGCGCTCTCAAACATTAAAACGATCTCTATTTAATTTTGTGATCGTTTTTCTCGTAATTGAGAAAGATTTTTCCAATATTTATAGTTTTGTTTTTTCTGTAAATTTGATTAATAAATATAGGAGTTCATATTTGTAATGTATGTAAATGTGGTGTTCTTTTTTTGTTTGAATATTGGTAAGGTTTTTTTTTACTTTGGTATCTAAAATTAATTGTTAACATGGTTTGTATTTCAATATTTTATTCGAGTAACATCTAAAAATAAATAAACAAATATTTCATAAGAAAACATTAAAAAAAACATTTTTTCAAACCATTCTGTACCTAAATTTAAAGTTGTTTATTTTATTTTTTGCATACCCGCAACTGTTTTCTAGTTTTATATAAATATAACCACAGACACTTTAAATTTGTCCTAAAAGGTTTTTTACAATCAATAATAGTCCTTTCAAATAGTGTGTAAAAGCATTATTATTTAGAAAGTAATAGGTAATAGGTATAAATAATAGGTAGTAATAGGTATTTATTTTTCGCGAAAGAATACGAAACTGTTCACTCTATGGGCGGATATATTTATATGAACCCATGAATTAAAAAAACAAAACATTTTTTTTTAAATTCCGAACCTTCAGGTGTTTAATTTAAATTTATACCAATATAAAATAAAATAAAATATTAACAGATTTTCCTACACGTTGGTTCCGCACAGGGAGGGTAGGAAAATGAGGATAGAGGAGGAGTGGAGGGAATCCCCAACTAATACATGTTATCATCGATCGTTATCAGGTGATCAAAACACGGAATTGGTTGTTGGCTGCGATATTATAAATATTTATTTAGAACTTTACTGGTGAAACTCAATTAATAATATCAGCCAATATTTCGATATGAATTTAATACACTGAACTAAATTACCTGATACTATTATATAGATAATATCATTTAAATGCGTTTTTAGTGTAACACAGTGATCGCCTGATACCTAATTATATCAGGTGGTCGGAAATCCACGGCCAAATTAACAGGGATTATACTGGCGTGTCGCAAGACCAATAAAAAATCAGCTTGTAGGACGCGGCAACGGAATTCGCTCGCTGTCCGAATTGACACCATCTGTTAAAAAAATATAATAAACTTAAGGTTGTTTTTTTTTTCGCATTTATTTTTATCATTTATTACTCATTATAGGTTACACAAAACCCCCTTAAGTCTTCGGTAATGGTCTGTATAGAAAAAGCGGTTTTTTTAAATTACGTGACCTGGGACAGATAAGTTTCTCATTTATTTATCATTATTAGTGGAAATAAAACAGTTACAATAAAACAAAACGTATACAGGCGGTATTAATTAATACAATAAAAACATTAGTACTACCTTAAAAGTACTAAATAAAACCATATAAATATTTACACCGAGTACTTCCGAAAGTATACGAATAATATAGATTAAGCGCGGTAGTTCCTTCTCACAAGTTCCTATCGCAGCCTCACTCACAAATAAAAACACTTTCCAGATTGTGCACTTAGGAACTCGGTACACGAATTGGTAACGTGAGCATATTTCACACCTCTGAAGTCACAGTCCTCATGCTCAGTTTAACTGGAAGCTTTACATTGACCTTAAAGACAACTAGAATTAATAGTTTGCGAAATTCCTTCTTGAAAGACAAAAGCATTAATTTTATTTGAAATAATGCTATGTTGCATATCACACAACGCGACGGTGCGTCAATAATTGTCCATCTTGAGACGATTTATAAATTCCTTTCAGATTGTTTAGTTTTCAGTCTTCAGTCTTGATTTACCGCGCTCTTGGACTGGACACATTCCCTAGGCAGTCAACTAATATACAAGCCTTTGTCTTGTTATCGAGTCGAAGCTATTACCTATTATTTATTGACTTCTATTCGTATCCACACGGAATCAGAAACTGGTTAGGATACACTAAACAACTTGGCGAGCCACTCTAAACTTCTCTAATAATCGTAACTAACTATTTAATCAAAACCTCAAGATGATCCATATCGCCAGATGAGTGATGAGTTGTCTCTTTATTTCGTTGAAGGCTAGAAAGAGATAGTATTTTTTTCCAAACTGCGTCGACATAGATCGCTAAGATACGTTCTTTCAAAGGCTCATTACGGTCTGCTGAAGACACGCCTCAAATGTACTGCCATTAATCACAACTTTTGGGTATTTTCGCTGAAGTGACGGGAATTTTGTGCAATTTAAAATTTAAAAGATAAATATTATTTGTAACACTAGTGAATTAACTCAAATTGCACAAAACATAACATAACACTGCGACAAAATAAGACAATTTTTTAACAAAAAAAACCCTTTCAGCACGCTGGAAGACGGAGATAGATTTAACCGGATCGAAGTATAGGGGGATGAAGCCCTCTTTATACTTTATAAGGGTTGCTCATATCAAGAATTGTGGCGAAATTATAGTCCTATAATTAACATTTTTAACTAATTTGATCTTGTGCGAATTAAGGGAGGTATATTTTTTTTGAATGTTGAAAAACATTTTTTTCATGTCCCTAGGACCAATGGTTGGTGCTATCAAAAAAGTTTACTTGAATAAGTTTTATGCCCTTCTGAGGAATAATATAAAATTTAAATGAATTCTAAGAAAGATAGCAAAATTTCACTTCTCGAAACATTCCCCCCCCCCCCCCATTTTCGCTCCCCTGGTCTGATTTTGTCCATTAACTAACTTTACCAAGATTTTGCGCCCTTAAATTTTGTGCATCAATTTGAAAGTGATGGCGTAAAATTACGGCAGTTATCCTTGAGAAAGTGATATAGATAAATAGATATATTTATAAACTTTTAAACTGAGGGTGGTTTTGGCTTGTATGGGATGTGAAGTACCCATTATAGACCGATACTGTCATGTTTTTATGGTCATGGTCCCAAAAATATAGGTAAAAGAATCAAAGCTCATATCAACAAAGAAGACAAACTTGGTTAGGGTTACTTTGGAAATTGCAGTTACTCTGTAATGGGTTTCCAGTCTTTTAATAAATATTTACAGACGTTTCACTTTGCGCATATTTTGCAATGCCTAGTCTCTTGTGCTCTATTTGTTCAACCGACGCGGCTGCACGTTATATTTCCATTTGCCGTTCCTTTGAAAATGTCTACGAAGAGCGCTCAAGCGTCGCGGTTATAGAAATTCTGCGTTCGAAACATTTCTTTGATACGGAAAATAAATTGCGCACTTTTGCGACTGTGTTCAGGGCGAGGGCGTCTCAGATTGTACTAGTTTCTTATGAATTTATTTCTGCCTTATAAAAGTAAACATAAAAGACGGTCTTAGTTCTGGACGCGCGAACTCCGGGCTGGATGCTGCGTCATAAAGCGAAGGAGGAAATATAGAAACACTGTGCGCACAAAATCAGGTGCCTAAAATTTGCTGCAGAGACTTTGGGAATTTCTTTTTACAGTGAAACCGTAAAAATATTGTGTTTACAAAATCTTAAATGGTAAATATTTTCTAAACCGTAAAACTAAGCGTTTGTTACCAGTGCAACTTCTGTTCGCTGCCTTCTTAACTAGACCAAAAGAAGGCAATTCAATTTGTACTTATTTTTTGAATATTTGCCAACTGCCAATAAACAGTCGTATCATCTTAAAAAATATGAACTGTACGATATAATAACATATTAAAAAGTAAACGGATGAATTAGGTAATTGATAATTATGCTTAACATCTGTTTTCAAATAACTAACGGATCCGGAGTGAGAGAACTCATGACCTGCATGAGCACGAGTCACGCGACACGCTCAGAGGCGTCACTTGTTCGGAGAAGAGTTTCTGCCGGAGTGAGAAGCGTTCATTTCGGTCACGACTCGATCGCTTTCCTCCACGCTGGAACCAGGAACAGGGTTTCAATTAATTAGACCGTGGTTTCAATTACCCCCTCACCCCCTCACCCCCTCCAGCCCCTCTACTCCTCTTTTGCGCAGATAAACTGAAGCGCTGTACGTTTTCAGAAGTAATCCTCGACATTTCAAGCGCGGGTTTATACAGAGATACCACATTGTATTGTTAATATTGCTTATTATGTATGTGTTTAATTATTTATATATTTATTTATTGTGATTACCCAATAGAAATTGTACAAAATACAAGTAACGACGTAAAGACGATATAAATTGAACTACCTATACGTTTCTAAACTATCACAGCCATACTGACTAATAAAAACAAAGAAAACAATAATAATAAAAAGAATAAAATTAAAATATATTAAATGAATTTATATAAGATAAAATAAATATTAGTAAAGTTTTGATAGCAACCAAAGTGTCGATTCTGTGCTACCTGCACGTATTTATATGTGTATAGTTAATAACCGACTTTGAGCTATGGCCGGCAATATTTTTACCGATTCTCAAGATTGCGGAATGCACTTTATTTTAGATCCCGTTAAGCAGATTTCAAAACGTTTTGTTTTTGATTTCACATTTATATTTTTCGACAAAGAATCTAATAAATTCTCTCTTATTCTTATTCTTTCCTAAATTATATTTTACACAAATATGTCCAATTTTAAGGGGGCAAGTTTAATAGATAGATAATGAAAGCAGCCGAGAATGAAAACAACTTTTGCCAAAAACATTTCTTTTATTTGAGCCCAAAACTTTTTAACATATTGACAATGGAAGTCAACACACCTAGATATACAAAAAAAGATATTTTAATAAAGTATACTTTATTTTATTTTAATTGGTTAGGGCATAAACGAGTCTGAAAAATGATTGGTAATGTCCTAATATGAAAAATTCTTAGAGTAAACAAATAGAAGTCTGTATTTAAATTAATTTTTCTTTATTCTATTTCTTTATACTACATAATATACAAAATGGGAATTTAACATATGGAAAGGACACGATTTTAAATTAAATAAAAATTTAAAGAGAACAACATGAAATACACCAATTTAAACTTTGATTATTTATACATATAAATAGAAACAAAAAAAAACTGATAGAACTAAACTAGGGATTTTATCCGTGGTTTTGTTTATTGGAATAGTATTTTAATACAGCGTCGCGAAACTTTTGTCAAGTTATTCAAAATATGTACTTATTATAGAAATTTATAGACATATTAGAGACATATATTATTTTATCTACAATTATTGTTGTAAATAGAACACTTTTTAGGTTCCACCTCACACACACAAATCACACATCCATACACACATAGCTTCAAATTATTTAATCTCTTGTTTCGCACAATATTTATAAAGCATGTATAATTATTTGTATAAATTCAAGTCAACAGCGGGCCTCTAGGTACATTTTCAGTTGCACATTTTGTTATGTTATTTTTTTATTATGTTTTTTTTGTCTTTTTTTTTATAGTTTATTTAATGTCAACTGAGGATCTATGTGCTACAACTGTAAAATTAAATGTATTGTTTATATAAAAAATAATAAATAAATAGATAATGTTATATTTTTAAATACATTTAACTTAAATTTCAAAAAAATATGTAAGGAACCCACTGTGCGCGAGTTACGTTTAGATTTGATCATTCTTTACAAATCATTTGTATAATCGAAAGAGACGGGTTGCTCTTTGAGATGAGAAATTGACATGAGAAATGACATTAGAAATTGACAGGATTGACAGCTGATAAAACGACGAGGCCTCCTTTTACTTTCTTGTCGGGCGTCGATAAAACATAAGATTTGAATAAGTTTGCAAACGTGTAATAAGTGTAGTGTAAGCTAAAATAAAAGAATAAACTAACATATTGCCATAAGCGTTATTGGCTAATGGGATACTTTTAAAATACAAACCCCATTAACCATTCCTATCTAAATTCTGCCCTTTAAGTAATTTATTTATTTATTTATTAACAGGTAAGTATACAGCGTAATAATAGGACATACATTTTCCCGAAGGATTAATAACAAGGCCAATTAAAGATTACGCCTATGTACAAAAATATTTAAAACTTTGTTGAGCATAACGCTATTTTAGAATGTGTATGTGTGATGTGTACGGTGCAAAAGTGTCTGTGAGGGTGTGGGGTTGCGTGTGTGCATGAATGTATGTACGAACATCGTATATGTTGCGTATAGTTAAATTAATTTTAATATGCAACGCTTTCATTTTGAATCAGATTGGCATGAAGTACTTCGGATTTTTGAAGGAAACTCGACACGATTTAGGTCAAGTACATCAACCTCGCTGAATTTGGTGTTGTAGGTATTGAGTAAACGGTACAGAACAGAGTTTGCATTGCGCCTCAGCACCTGGAGTGTGGTGCGAGAAGGCACTCGCAAGTTGATACCTGACACCAGTTATGGACTGTCCGCTCTGTTACGTAATAGATCGTCCAGAAGTGCCATATCAGCTGTGGTACGTCGGTCCTCGAGAGTCTGCATATGATAATAATTAGCCATCTCGCCAAATGTGTTGAATTCCAGGTGCTCGCGGCGTGCGATTGGTCTAATAAACCTTTTTTGAATGTGTTCCACTCTGTTCTTGTACACATCATAGCTGACATGTGTTTAGGCGCTTTCGCAGGTTTGACAGTCCGTCGAAATTTTTTTCTGACCTTAAATGGCAGCCTTTAAGTTTAGGATGTAATATCTTGTAATAGCCTTGTTAACTTATTAAAGGCCTATTTGAAGCTTCTAGCATGGTCCTCGATTAGTCCCTTCTATATTGGACGAAATACCATTCCCACGACCTGAAGGAAATTCTTTCTTCTTCAACCTTCAAACCTGCCTATCAGCTATACCATCGGAGGAATAGATACCTCCAAAGTATTAGTAATATTAAATCAATAAACACCCTAAAAAGACCCCTAAACCACTAACCATACTAAAGGACAATGGTTAGTGGTTTAAAAACATAAGCAGCAAACTATCGCGACCGAATATCGCGAAAGTTGAAAATCACTAAAAACAAACAAAAAATCAGTAATCAATCGATATAATAAATGTCATCCGCCACTAGTTATAATAATGCGACTATAGTCTACGGACGACCCGAACATATTCGATAAATACAATTATTTAAATTGTACTAAAGTAAATATTAATATTAAAATAAGTGCTCCTTTTCCTCTTTGGATGAAGCCCAACGTATTAATTGGCCATTCATGCCATGAAGCAGGATTTAAGAGACCGCTTTCTTGATTTAATTGGTGTTTCATCTTGGCAGTAATAAATTAGCATCAAATATATTTTAGACAAATGCGACGTCTGCCTTAAGCCGCAGTGGTGGTAGACGATTGCGGGTATTACTACTAGTAATAGTAGTAATGTCATAGAAGATACACTCGTACACAGTAAGTTTTACAAAAGACGCTGATCTATCTCACTTATTTCGTTATTTATCTGTTCTCAAACAACTTATAATAATAATAAAGAGAAGCTCTATATTTGTTTAAATATATATTTATACCAAATGTCTTGAAAATGCCCATTTAAACATCTTGCTGTTTCGAAATAGTGAAAGTGGATTTAAAATATAATTGCTTAACACTTTTTTTTGTTACAATTTTTGAAAATTGATTGTAATACTCGTTGCCTACGAGGCGCAATCTCAGTTGCCATTTGAAGATATACTTATTCCAAGATTTAAATTTACCCCTCCCTTTACCATCGATATGGATTCGTTCAGTACTTCTAGGTTGAGTCAATAAACACAACACAATAGTATATACTATGAATCGCGCTTAATTCTCAGAGAGTAGAACAAAAGGACCGAAAGGAAACGATTCCGCGAAATCAAATTGAGTTTAGTGCTCCTGCAGTGAGTTGTAAAGTGCCATTGGGAGCGGTTTTAATTCTACTGAGGGTTAGGCCCCGCCCAAAAGAATCCTTCCTAATATATTTTCATTAAAAATATTTTTATTTATTTCATTGACGAATATTTTGAGTACATATATAAAATAATACAATGAGCGGTTGGCACCACTACAACCTATTCACATTTTTATTTTTTATTTGCCTACTAATTACTATTTAGAGAAAAACATGCCGCACGTGCATAGATTACCAATAGTTATGAAATTAAATAATATAATTTAAAGTTACTATAAACATAAGATGGAAGTGGGAAACTTAAAAAAAAATACAAAATAACTACGCTTTAAAGGATCTTTTCAAAAAGTATTACACCAACCAAACAAGACTTTACTTTACTAAATGTACAACATTAAGGAATTGCTGATTAAGGCAGTGAATATAATGCTGTAACAGAATAGGAGGTCCTTTAAAAGTGAGAAGTCAAATCTGTCTCGCCATCGCCCCCGCCGATGAAAGGACCATTAAAATTTGACAAATTCATCTCAGGCTCGTCCAACTCAATTATCAATTCCAACTCTCATTTCATTTCACTTCGACGCGTCCAATTCTGAAGCTTATCAATTTATTCATGCAAACATGGCTGTTGCTGGGTTGGGTTGGCTGTATGATAGACCTTAACCAGTGGCATTTTTCTGACCTCAAAGGGGCATACAGTCGTAAGTTGAAGTTATTTTTTTGGATTTCAAGTAAAGGATTTCTCAGAAGCGATGATGATTATAAAAATATAAAAAAATGTAATTTAATACACTAAACCTTTGTCTAATTCCATCCCTGGCTATATTTTGTAAATTTATTCTGAGTAAAAAAAAAAAACATTTTTTTTTTTAACCATTTTTAGTCGTAAGTTATTGAAAATATAACCTGATGTTACGGATAAAGGTAACAAAGGTTCATTCCTGATCATTTTTTTTTTTAAATGTGTTTTAATAGTTCAAAATAAATTATGCGTTTTGGGACCAGCGACAGACCGAGAAGAAGCGTGCAATAGTTGTGTGCGCGGCGCTCTCTTCGCACCAGTGACGGAATCTGCATTGGAGTGAGCAGGACGCCGGGATAAAAGTCTTTCTTGCGTCAATTTCCAATTTTTAAACACGATTGTATGGCCCCTAAAATTGATTCCTAAATGTCGTTAAATGCTTAAATACCTAATCATATTCAGCGGGTAGAGACGAATTTATTGACAGCAAAAAAAAATATTTAATATTTAACTTTTATTTAATACATACAAAACACAATTAATTTATCAATTTTCAATCGAAAAAGTACTAACACTGAAATTTTTTATTTCTCACTGACAAATCCTTTTTTTATATAGTCAGTTAAGTTTTATGTAATCCTACCAATTGATTAACTATATAGTAATTTTTAAACAGCTCATCGTCATAACAAACTTGACGTCTGTGACGTCAAGTTTTTCTTTACAGGAAACTAGATCGGATATAAATATTTTACCAGTACTAATAGATGAAACTTCAAAACGATCAAATAATTATCATATTCGAATTTTAAAAAATTGATACACGGCTTCTGAAAAGTTATATTTATTACTGGCCAGTTAAAATTAAAATAAAGACATCTGTGAGCGCAAAAAGAAACATGTAAAAGAATGTACCATTCTAATTATTTTTTGTTTAGTATTATTAAACAAAATTATAATTATTATCAATTAAAATATTATGTCCGTGTTTATTTATTTATTGATATATTTATTTATTTATTATGGTTATATAATACAAAAACAAGTAAAAACACAATATAATTGAAATACCTATACATTTGAAAACTAGAGTAGCCCAACTGACTAATAAAGATAGTTATATTTAAGTAAAAAATAATAATAAATATATTAAACGAATTTAAATAAGATGAAATAAATCAGAAAGAACACGATTTTAAGTTAAATAAAAATTCAAAGAGAACAACATGAAATACACTAATTTAAACTTTGATTATTTATACATATAAATAGAAAAAAAAAACTAATAGAACTAAACTAGGGATTTTGTCCGTGGTTTTGTTCATTCGAATAGTATTTTAATACAGCGTCGCAAACTTTTGTGAAACTTGTTATCAAAAACGACTTTTTTGGTAGAAGTTAATATTAAATAAAACATAAAACTTACCGCGCGTCAAAATTTACAAAAAATAAAAAATAATGTTAAACTTTATAATGAATTCAAAGAATATCGTGTGTTGTCAGGTACCACAGGTGCGAGTAGTCTGGGTGGGAGATACCTTTATTGACGCCTGTAGGGCCTAGCTGTAAGACGTCAGATTCTGGTTAAATAATTAACCACTACTAAACTATGCATAGAAGCAGTTATTGATAACTGCAGGAAGTCATAACAATTCTTATTTATATATTTATTACTGTGCATTCAAATTGCAAGATTATATCATTTTACAAATTAAATTAAAAAAATATTTGGCGTCATTGCCCTCTGTAGGTGTATCGCCCAACTGTATAATAAAATGGGAACGCCCTGACACTACGTACGCCACACTTCCGCATATTAATTTAAGAAAGTTCTGCAGATGGCGCGATAAACACAATATTAAAATAAATTATTGTTTTAAACAATCTTGTATAACCACGGTGTATTTTGACCATTTTGTTAAAAAAAATCACAATAAAACAGTTGGTCAGAAATTTCATGTTTTCATACCACTTAACCTGTAGTGACTTTTATTCACGTTAAAAACTTCTTTTTTTAGGTAAGTATTTTTTAATAGTACTTGAACTCATCCGTACAGCCGTACAAGTGGCTCATTTTAATTTGCATATAGATAGTTTTATTGTCTTACGATAACGTCTAACGGCAAAATAAGCACTATATTTATTTCAAAAAACAGCTTTGGATGAATGGCAGAGATGATTAACATTCAGAGAACAATGAAAGTACACAGAACAAGACAACAATGACCGGATACATACAACAAGAGTAACAATTAGGTCTAAACATACAAGCATAGTTCATGCACATACATGAGTAGAAGAGACAGCAAGTAAAAGGGTATAAATCTTGATAATAGTACAATAAAAATACAAAACAGTAAATGCAATAAGAATTAATTAAGAAAGATTTTTCAATAAAATATATTTTTACTTCAGTCTATTAAAAAGCTGTGTATTTTTTTATTTTTTTTTTTATATTGGGAAGATTATTGAAAAATCTACCCCCCCCCCCCAAGCATATTGACGGTCGGCCTTGAAATTGGCGGCCTAATTTTTTTAGGGCGTCAGGTTTTACTCTCTGCGCGGTCAGTAAGCTATTATAGATTTTTAATTAATTACAGCTTATTTATAGAAATATTAATTATAAAAATTAAAAATATAAACTTTTACATAATTTAGACCCTTCAATTACTATTTTTCCTTAGGCCTTAATGTTTTTTATAAGAGAGCAACTCAACTAAAGAAAGAACTATTAGCAGTTTAGAATTAATTAAATTGCTCAGAAATAGAACTGAATTTTAAAAATCTGCTTTTACTATCTAAACATATTTTTTTTTACGATTAAATATCCAATGGTTACCAGTTATAAAAAAGGGTTTAAATGAACCAAAATTAATATTTGTCTTTTTGCGCCGCCTTAACCCATGCGATTTTGGGCACCTAACTGCTATAATATTTATTTTTATGTTTCAATTTCATCCTTGACTATTTTTAGACTTTTTCCTAAGAGGAAAATAACGGTCCAGCCTGGAATCTGGAGCATTCGCTTAGCACGTGATAAAATGAGTTAGTTCTATTATCTGTTGAGCGGCTAGAACAATTGATACAAATGATGCTCTACTCACTACTGCAAGTACGAGCACAAGAGCAAACGACCTGCATTACGAAATCGGCCTGCATCTGTCCGCGACCCGCGGCTGCTGTCAATCGACCGCCATTCCAATGTAGTGGCGTTTATTGTATTAGGACTAGCATTCTCAGAATTGTCACTAATAAAATGAAATTTGAATGAGAGATGATGGACTTCCTTCTTTATACTCATTACTCTCCGAGCTTTTTTGCAAGCTGTACAATTATAAACACAGACTATTATTTTTCTGATGCCAGATAACTATTTTTTTTTATTATTCTTAAATATATAAATATAATTTCGTAAATAAAAATACAACCTTAGCATTTTAAGTCTACTAAATAATAGAAATTCTTACATAAAATAGAGAAAACACGTAGTTATATCAATTTCTTTTTTTCTCTCTTTCAAATTCTAATGTTAAAAATTAAACTCAAATGTATTAAATTTTGTATGTATAACTAATTTAAGTTTATACACATGCATGTTGTGTAAACATGAAATTGGAGAGGATCGAGTGCTGACAACCTGTGTATAAAATATTTAAGAATGAATACAATTACTCTCTGTATCTTTACTTTATAAAAAAATTATAAATATATTACATTAAAAAAAAATAGAATTAATCTGATAACAAAACCGATTCAAATATTTTTTCATAAGGATTCCAGGTACACAGGCAATCCTTAGAAATGATCTTTACGGCTGAGATTTTCTCAGAAACGTCATTACCCAAACAAAAATATAGATTATGGCTGACTTTCTGGTATTTTCAATACTTAAATGAAATTTGAGGTCAGAAAGATGGATAAACGGGTATATATTAAGAATCTGATCTTCGCTTTAGTTTTTCTGCAATAATTACCAATTTTTTTCGGAACAATGCGATATAATAACTTATGCAAAGAAGCATCATCATAAAAACTATTTTTTTTTTTTAATTATAATAGCTCTTTTAAAATATATTAATAACATACTTTAAATAAACATCTATAAAAAAATATTATTTAAGTAACACTATTTAAAAGTAATAGTTAAACTTATAGAACTTTTTTAATTAATTTCAACTGAAATCTTCAGTTTATTTAAATAATTTGGTTTTCAATTTAGAACATTAATTTAAAAAAAACCGTCATATTCCCATATAAAATTTAGCATAAATGATCGACGGACTGCTGTTGTAAAATTGAATTGAAGGAAGATGAAACACATTTGAGTTTGTTTGTAAAAACGTATAAATAAAACTTTAAGGTCACTTCAAGACCACCCGGTCATAAAATGTCTCCCTGCAAGGCGACTTGGTATCTTCTATATTTAGAGCAGATCTGAACCAATTGCGGGTCTGAAGCAATTTATAAATAGACAATTGCGTGAGTGCACTTGTACTTACTTGGCTGGCTACACGGTGAGTAGAGACTTGTTTGTTATTTAATACTCGCAATGCGGTTAGTTCATTTCTGTATACTTATCTTATAGTATGCTAATTTGTTTCGCTTTTTATTCAGTCTTTTAAGTAGATTTCATTAGAAAGCAATGGATACCATGTCATAGACTTCCGGAAAATTTCGACATATATTTTTATATATAAATTTATATATCTATCTATATCACTTTCTTGTGGACACTATAGCTGCCGTAACTTTACACCAAGCACTTTCAAGCCATTGGTCCTAGGGGTGGGAAAAACTAGAAAAAAAATCATAACTTCCTTAATATGCACAGAATTAAATCCATTAAAAATGTAAATTATAAGCTTATAATTTCCCTACAACTTTTGTTTGAAACAATTTTTGATATGAATAACTCTTACGGCACTCTTACGGCACTCTCGCTGCGCAAATACTTACGACGCGGCGGCGGGTTGAGGTGCGCGAGCTGATACAAGTTCGTACAATTGGAGTTTGCCTATCCCCTATAGGACAGCGCCTGCCTCATCCCTCACTCCTTACCATTTACCAGCCAATCATTGGCATTACAACCACAAAAGAACCAAAGAGGTACCATGCTGTTAATCCAATTTCACACCGGGCACACATTTAATTTATTTAGTCATAAAAATATTTTGCAAAAGTCTTCTCGCCACAACACAACTTCGGATGCCACAAATTTAAAGGAATATTATATATACTCACATTTGTATAATATTCCGAACATACTCAATTTAGCTTACATAAAATTACTCATTATACATATATAATCTAAAAAAAATATTTAAATAACAGCAATAAGCCATTATGACTCACGTTAAAATAAGTTAAGTTTACCTAAATATTTTAGTAGAGCTTGGTTACAATATTTAAATAATTGCTCTTTTTTAGTCACTCTCCGTTAGTATTTATTATACAGAATACCCTAAGACTGTTCCGAAAGACTTAAGAAGGTGTTTATGTTCCCTATTACGAGTAAGAAATTATAAAAAAAAAATGTAGCCCCAAAATTTTTTTTTTTTTTAAAGCAGTGGTTTAAATTTCATTTGCCGTTCGATACTCGTAGCCTTGGCCGAACGCGGTCAACGACCCACGCGTTGCGAGTGGACGATAGGCTGGCGTGCGTATGACAACAAAGATTTAATATTATCACGTAAGGTTTACATTTTTTTTTCTCGAACCCCAAGACTAATTTTGATGTCTTCTTGGCAAGTCATGTTTGAAATCGCAGGGCCTATTTATTACATTGATTTTTGTCGGGAATGGTGTCAGGACACCATAATGATAACAAAATAGCTGAAAATGTTGAGATTTTATATCGTTGGACGATATCTGGAAGGGACATTTGGTACAGACGTTTGCTAATAAGATTGTAGGCTATAAATCTGTAGCCCAATAATTTGTTACAGAGACCTTTTTTTATAAGGAATAAGTATTTATTTATTTATTTACTCATAATGGTCACAACAATAAATGATATGATAACACTGAAAAAAAAATATATAGACAAATGAAATACCAGTATTACTTGTTGCTTTGAAGTAACATGGCCACTCTAACTAGGTCAAAATAACCTGTTCTAAGGGCGGCCAGAGTAAGGTTGCAGAAAAAAAAATACTTATTACGTACGCGAGACGTTACTAATAAGAATGACCATATGATAAATATCTTAAATACAAACCATAGTGCACATTATTAATCTATATGTTACATACAATATATACATTTATGAAATATGTCAAAAAAGTTTTGTTTTTGTTAACCATCAAGAAATTTACTTCTGATCAATTCAAGAAAGAATAGTTATAAGTAAGTACTTATTATTGCCAATTTAAGTTTGTAATCAGAGCCCAAAATATCGTTATAATATAATATTTCTTCGTTGATAAAATAGTACAGTTTAGCAATAGTACAGCATCTTTTAAGTGATGTTATCTAAGAGACAAACCTCTTGCAATAAAAATACAAAATAAGTCATTGCGTACCAGCCTTTTCAGTACTGACATTTATTGTCCATCGTTTGAGCCAAGCGATTTGTTTCCTACCGCACTAAATAACATCCGCGTTGCGGTGAAAACTAAATTCGGGTAATTGCATTATTCCGTATAAATACAGTCGGTTCTGTAGATGCTAGTGTGATTTTTTATTTTTGAAACTGTAAATATATTTTTTTTTAAACCAAATATTGAACGTGATTATTTATTTATTTATCATAATGAATTGGATTTATACCTTTTTGTATCATCCGTTTAACCAATTATAATTTTATTTTATTGAAACATACACATTACCATTAGTATTTGATCGTTTTCCTTATTCCAAGGATGTTTTTAAGCGTAGGCTGCGAGTTGTTAAGCATTATTTTTTTTCTCACCTACTAAACTCAATAGTATCACCGGAGCTAGCTCCTAAATATTGCAATTACCTAATAATAATAATAATACCATTACGATGCAATAATACAAAACAATTTGTTTATTGTTTACTGTTCTTCTGTAATTACTGTTTAATAAAAAAATATTGAATTAAATTGAATGTGTGCATTCACGCGCATGTGCATTTATGCGTAAAATTACCTATTATTCTAAATAAATGCAATTTACCTATACATTTAATTAAAATATAGGTACGCCTAATTAAATGTATAGGTAAATTGCTTTTGTTTATTGTTTTTGTCTACATAAAATTATGTGACTTGTAAATATTAACTTAAGTAAATAAATAATGTTTTTTTGCATTATGGCATAAGTATCATTGCTATGTATACAAATTATTATAAAAAAAATGTTTTAAAAAAAATATATATTAAGTTTTTTAATGTAAAAAAAAATAACGATTATATATAACATTGCTGAACATTGATCAATTGACGAAATTGTAAATTTCGTATATATTGTTTTTTTAATAAATCGTACAATTTTTACACAATATTTTATTAAAGAAAATTATGTTATCAGGCACTCAAAATTTCACTATCGCATTCTGAAATATGTATGACTAGGTTTTCTAATATTCAAAAGATTATCGCTTAAAATAAAGACACTCTATGACTAGTATGTTGGCATTTATCTAAGCGCGCGTTTTATAAGTATTATATAAGTATTATACAATATCCGTTGATACACGAAAGGGTTAATTATCTTAAAATAATAATTTCATTTGACCTATTCATTAAAGGCGGCGCGGCGCGTCAATCAGATGTTTTAAGATTAAATCGTTAATTCTCGTTCTATTTAATTGACCTTCCTAGGAGTGCCACTCAATTATTGGCTTATTGGCAATTATTTTATTTAAGAATCCACTTCATCTTATTACTTAGTAATATAGTATCACTATATATGTATAGTAAAACTTAAGAAAGGTTCAATCGACTCCAGACTACAATATATCCAAAATTGATTTTAATTAAATCGTGAATTTAAAAAAAATCTATTTAGACAAAGTTACGGTTCACTATTTTTGATGTTTAGTGCAAAGGAAACCAGAGGAAAGTATAGTGAATATAGTGTATGTAACTTAATTTAGAGTGCCAGCATCTTCGTTTTTTTTATCTAAAATGCCACGGATAACTTTTTAGGACTTTCTATATAATCACATTTCACAAATTTCATATCTCAAAGACCTAACCTATTCATAACATTTTTGCACTTGCATTTTGCAAGCCTTGATGCAAACTCAAATGAGACACGCAGACGCATTTTACGACCACTAAAAGTTTAACGACGAGGATGGCTGCGAGCTCGGGAGACGAGTTCGCGGAAGCCTCATCAGCTTCCGGCGAAGAATGAGATTGGAGATCCCACGCAGACTCCGGGCACTCTTCGGGAGAGCTGAATTGTCACAGCAATAAAGTCAACTCCACGTAAATTGATCTATTTTCAATCCTCATAAACATATTACTTGCTTTCACGGCTAAAACTCTTTCTTCCAATACACTATACCTAATCTCAGTTTAGGGTGTCCATCAGCAACCGTTTTCGTTTAATGAATTCATCTGTTAATTAAATATTCATCAAGGGTTATTACAATTGGTAGCTATTAGCGGTACAAATCATGTTTTAGGCTAAAAACCTTATTTAAATAATAATTAATATGTTAATGCTACTTTTTTAGAAAATTACGCTGTGTATTTAAAAAACAGTGCAGGTCTTTCAGTAGAAATTTTTACTTTTCAATATTAGTTAATATTTGGTTACTTTTTCACTTGATTTAAATAAAATCACAACAAAATGTTAAATATACGTTTTATCAATGACGTCTAAAATATCTATATTTCAAATATTTTAAGAAATGAAGGTTTGCCCCCCCCCCCCCCTCGCTCTTTTAATGTTTTAAGTACATTTTCTTATGAGGTTATGGCGATCAGCTGACGGTGAAGCAGATGGAATAGTGAGCACACAAGCAAGTGCGGCATATTGATGGTAGTGTATATTATGAGTAGTGGTATTCATTCTTGTATCGCGTACTCACTTCTTTCGTAACATCTCATTAACTTCGAGCAAGAGATCGCAATTTACGAGTTTTTCTGGAATAGCCGTAAAGAGTCCGGCTGGAAGGTCGTAAATACTCCTCGTTTTGTGCACAATGTTTACGAGTCAAAACGAGAGTGAAACGCAACGAGATGAGCGGGAGTCCTAGGAGTCCTGGGAGGACTCAAGATTAAATTGTCCCTCAACCTACCTGTGTCGCGATACGGACCGATAATGTGATACGTCTAAAAAGTTTACCGAGAGACCGTTTTATTCTCATTGGGAACGGAAAGAGAGAAAGGTAAAAAACTAACAATAAAACAGGGTATGACGGCCCTTAATGTCTCAGTATTGGTGATTAATACAGGAATTCCGTGTGGGTGTGGAATTTCGTGGGTAAAGGTTTACACAATGTAACTAGCGCTACATTAATATAACTCCGTTGAAATGGAGATTCCTAGTTATTTACGTTAAAATTCATAGCGATATTGGTAGGAAAAATATAAAATATTGTAATTTAAAATAAAAATATATTTTTTACCCTTTAAAAATATTATTATAAATCTTTGAGCAGAAATGCATAAAGGCAATCCCAAACCGCGGAGTGTTACGCTAATTTTTGTTCCTCACGCATTCTTAATGCGTTTTGGACGTCAAGATTGCGGACTAAACGCTTAATGAATGTATTTTGACGTTGTTTTGGTACGTTTTGATTATTTAATTATGTTTTATATTACGCTTTAGAACCACACATTAACCATATATAGGCTGTTTTTTTTAGAGGCGTGGTTTTTAATCTGACACTACTTTTTTCGTAGTTGGTGTTTTTGACAGCTGTCACTTGATTTATGCTCAGTTTGGTTTGCCATTTCATAATGAATAGACTTACTCCTGAACAACGTTTGCAAATAGTGCAAATTTAGAAAAAATCACTCTAAATTTTTTTTAAATCACTCTAAAATAAATTAAAAATCGCGTCGTGGGCCTGTGGCGTGGCCTCCAAGATCGTGCGATTTAACACCGCTGGACTATTTTTTGTGGGGTTATGTGAAGTCGCTTGTCTACGCAGATAAGCCGGACACGATTAACGCCTTGGAAGAGAATATTCGGCGCGTTATTGCTGACATACGGCCCAACTTGCTGCAAAAAGTGGTTGAAAATTGGGCCTCTCGGCTGGAATTTGTTCGAGTCAGCCGCAGCGGCCACTTACCCGAAATCATTTTTAAAACATAATGGCAAACCCTTATCTTTACAATAAAACTAAATTCTTAGCCATAACATCAAATAATATGCGTTTTATCTCTTCTTGAAAACCACGCCTCTAAAAACATCACCCTATATAATACGAGTGCGCAGATACCCATCGGATCGGATCTATATCTGATCCGTTCACTAACCCACACACTACCCCCGCGTGCAAGCATTATCGCGTCTGGAAGCTCGCAGAGTCGGTTAGAAAAGCATCTTGCACCTTGGCCCTACTTGAGATGGCTAATAGCTCGATAAGGTATAGCATATTTATGGAGACAATTGACTAAAATTAACGACCAAAATTAACATTGGAGCTTAATAACCTGATGGGGTTAAAGCTAAAACAGAAAATAATTGTTGATTATTAAATTTGAGCTATGTTACATGTTCAACTTTCCGAGATATTAAAGAAAAACTGAACTGGTCTAATACACCTGTATTTATATATCTAATGATGATTAAAATGTGGAAATCAATAATATTTAGCAGTCCAACCAAAAAAACTAAATTTTTAGTACTCATTTAATGTTTTAGTTATATTTTCATTGATATTAGATGTACATACTTTTTTGCAGATCTAATTTAGCTAAGATTTAGGTTTAAAGGTTATGTTTCTTTTATTTCTACTTCTGTGCCGACATCATCAACCGTCACAATGTTTCACAGGAATATATTTGAGTACTGCCTTTAGATCGTCAACTTTCTGAAGATTTATAGCCACGCTACCTACAGGGTATGCTTTCCGTACAGGCAGTTTAATAAGTCCCTGACCTTATTTTGAATTGGTGCTCAACGAAGCTGCCTATAAAAGGTCTTGTTTTCACATATCCAATCAAATTTTTATTATAAACCAACTTCGCGAAAGTAGTTATTGTAACGTTTACTTTTCTATCTGGAGGGATGTTTTTTCCTCTGGTCTCTTCTGAAATGCAGTTCTTTTTGTAATTTTGAGACATTTCCTTGGTAAATGATTGTACGATGATCTCAAAATATTCTTTAGGGCTGTTAACTCGGTCTGAGTTTTTCTTTCTTTATAGTTATTTTTATGCATACATTTTTTTTTTGCATTATTAAAATAAGCTCTTTAGTTATTCAGTTTTAACATTTTCTAAAAAGGGGTTTTTTTACGCAATGAATTCAGTTATAAACCGTAGTCGTACAACATATAACCACAATTTCAGCGAAATAGACACTTTTCATCTGCATAAACGCGACTTAATACTCAACATAAAAAAAAACTTTCTTTGAACATACATAATATTAGTAATAGTATTCTCGTCACCACACACACATACATAGAAATTAACACAATCTTACATTCCACACCCTATTGCATTCACAGATTATAACACTCATACAATGTTATCACTATAAATTAGATCTTAGTTCGTTCTGTTAAAAATATATATTGAATTGGAGATGCCTGTAGTCGGCTTAAGTTGTTATTTATCTATTTCTATGTAAATGTCATTATGTATAGCTGTAAGCATTTCTCATACAAATAAATAAATTTCTTATAAAACCATTAAAATCATTTATAATATAGGTACAAATAATCCCAATTGGTGGTTTTAAACAATTTAGAAAATAATATGTTATTTGCGTCGTTGAAATTCTCTTTCTTCTCTTCTTCTCTGAGTAACGAGATGCTGTTGATAAGAGAGACAACCGATGATGTTTTGAAACGCTAACTTTTCCTTAGGATGCCTTTTCACCTGCAGTTATTATCTGGCTTTTCGCCTAGTGATGGGCGGCGGTGTTGTCACGTGTGTCGGCAGCGATCTGTGGAGCGAATGCAACTCGATCCCTCGGCAAGTGATCCAGTGCCCACCACTACGCGTGGCGTGCGATTTGCAGACTCGTTATCTCGCGTTTCCATAGTAATGGGCGGCCCCACGCAAGTCGAATGTAAGTCATTTTGCATTGCGTTTAGGGCCGAAATTTCAGATTTAAGACTAACCTTAATATTAAGTCGCACTTAACCAATAAACATCGTATTTCAACTCACTTTTAGCGTTATGTCGACCATAATGTCGACACGCATATTCTAAAATAGCGTTAAACTCAACAGAAAGTTTTAAATATTTTTGTACATAGGCGTAAGCTTTAATTGGCCTTATAATTAACCCTTTGAAAAATGTAAATAATATTGTTACGCTGTATGCTTACCTGTCAATAAATAAATAAATAAATAATAGCCTTAGTTAAGAATTAAAACAACCACGACATATGCCTTATGTGTTAAAATACGCTGCTAGGAGCGAGTTTAGTACATTAAATATTGGTACAATTGACATTGGTTGTATAAGTTCAACCAAATGCAACAAGAAAAATACTGAATTCTGTTTTATTAGTGGTTGTAGTAAAATTAAACCTATTAAAAAAAATCCCTTTCCATTCCCCGCGCGGCAGCTCGCTCACCTCAACCCGCCGCCGCGCCGCAACCTTGCGCAGCGAATACCTCTTTATACTGTGCCGTAAGGGTTGCTCATATCAAAAAATAATTTAAAGAAAAATTGTAGAGAAATTATAGATCTAACATTTTGATCCTTTGAACATTTTTTCCTTTTTTTTAAGGAAGGTATGATTTTTTTGAATTTTGTAAAACAACCTTTTCCCACCCCTAAGACAAATGGTTGGTGCTAAATAAGTTTTTGGCTTATCTGAGGAATTATATAAAATTTAAATGGATTCGATATCTTATATACTAAGAAAGTTAAAGCAAAATTTCACTTTTCGAAAAAACCTCCATTCCCGCCCCCTGATTTGATTTTGCCCATTAACTAACTTGACCGAGATTTAGTACCCTTAAATTTTATGTATCAATTTGAAAGTAATTGGTGCAAAATTACGGCAGTTGTCGTGTCCACAACAAAGTGATATAGATAGATAGATATAGATATATAAACTTGCGACGTCGTGACGCCGCGCGGTCTGGTATTTTGTTAGGTTTAAAATGTTTTTATTATCTTTCTTTTTTTTTTGCTTCAATTACAAAGTTTTTGAGGTCCAGAATCACCCCTTAAAAGGATACTGCTGACTTATAGACATTATATTGTAATCAAATCAAAATTCTTCTGTTCAAATAATCGTTTGCCTATTCACCCGAAACACGTATCAAATAATAAATATTTTCGGTCGGACAAACAAAAAATTATAATAACATAAATGTTTGGTTTATCAGATCTCTTGCAACAGAAATGATGCCGACATGAGCGTGACCGCCTGAACTCGCAATCACGCTTTGCTCATTTTTGTTTTAGAGACTCGAATTCTATCAGGTATTTCGAATGCTATCAGGTATTTCACGGCAGAGTCTAGCCGCATGAACCACGAAGGAAAAAGTTCTTTTATGATGTTTGAAATGTCAAAGGTTTTGTTGGAAATTGAACCAAGGAGGAACCGTGGACCATGGATAGCGTTTTGGAAGTAAACATTCTGAAATGGAGTGCCAAAACGTAAGATCTCTTCTTGTCATCAGCGCAACTATTTGAGCTTATGTAGAATTAGAGAACTGTCGATAATTTTGCGTAAACAGATTTTTTTCTACTCGCAAGTAAACCCTCAGATCCTGATGAACATAACGAGCTCCGCGTTCCCAGACCATTCCCGATAAAAAATCCAGCTTGTTGGTCCTGCGACTTTGTTTTGACCTCGTATCAAAACTAATGATGGTTTCCGAAAAAAAAAGTAAACTTTACATTATAATATTAAATCGTTCTTCGTCATAAGTTGGTCTGCTCTCGAGGCCGCCGGGTCATTAGCAAACGGAAGAGCGAAGTACATAAAGGGAATTTACACGAGCGCTTGATTAATATTAATAAATTTAGGCATGAACTATATTAGCATTTTTTTTATACAATTTCTTAAACATAATAGGGAACATAAACACATCCTTGAGTCTTCGGGAATGGACTTAGAATAATCCGTATAAAATAATGACTTAAAATTATGAGCTGTTTTATGGTGTTTCGGTATGCAGTCAAATATTTTTTTATTTCATAAAATCACTATAACAACACAGGTATAGGGTTATTTTTGATTATATTAGTGTTTTGGAAATCCCAAAAATTTAGTACACATCTTTCACTACCGAAAAGTTTTAATATAGGTATTAGGTAATAAAATAAACGAAATAAACTTGGAAGTAAAAATAAAATAATGATTTTTTTACTTTATTTCTCAACTCCAGCTTTTTTAGGTCATTCGATCAACAGCCGAGCCTATTCAAAGATTGTTAAATCTGTATGACGAACGCTCGCTCAGTTCAGCTCCTGCGGGCGATAATGAATCGGCCTCCGGCGCTCAGATTGTAAATATGTCAAATTTCCATCTATGGGTCATCTTTCTACTCAATAGTTTGAAATTCCTAGCAATTGTCGGTCGACGCATCCAATTAATAGATTTGCCTTTTCTCGATTATTTGCTGCGCTCCAGATCGCCGTCGGGGCGATTAATCATGTCGATACTCCTAATTAGACTTGTTATTCGAGTAAAAACGGACCATCAGCCGTTAAAATTAATTACGGACATACTATTTTAATGCATAATAAACATAAATAGACTTTAAGGCGCGCGTGTCTATGCTCGGCCCATAATTCGAGTGCTTAGAATCATTATCTTTGAATGCCTCCTTCAAATTTATCAAGCATTTACAAAGTATTTAAGATATGTTTCTATTATATTAGAAGCCCCTATATTAAGAAAAACGCTCCTATATATTAGAAATAAATTTCATGAGATTACGAAATATAAATATATTATATTTCTTACTATTCTTTTCCCTCTGTAGCAAATTGTTGAGTCACTGATTTGGTGCGCACAATGCTCCTATATTCCACATGAAATAATATGCTTATACCGTTGTTAGTTCGAAGCAATACGTTATAAAAGCAAAAAGTTATAGCAATTGTTGGTTTTTATTTAATTACAGCTTTATAATATTGAAATAAAAAAAACACACTTTTCTATGTTTTAGACTCTTCATTTGTTTTTCAATTACTATTTTTCCTAATGTCTATTATAAGGGTGCGATTCAGGTAAAAAAGAACTTTCATTTGTTGAATTTCTCCGACAAAAATTTGCATTTTAAAAACCTGCCTTTACTAAAGAAGATTTTTAAAGCCGCCCTTACTTTAATTATATAATATAAACATATTAGTAAAGAGCAATGAAAACTCATAACTTTGTATAGCGTTGTATTCTGGACCTGAGCATGTTTTTTATGAGGTCTCTGCAAATGGAAGAGGTGTTGAAGTTACGAGTTCGCCTCTTCGGCACAAACCCATCTCACTCTTTACTGTGCATAAAGAAGTTTCACTTTAAAATATTACGGAACGTTTATCTCATAATCTCATTTAGCCCTTACCTGTGTTTTTAAGGGCATAATAATAAGAAATATAAAAAAAATCACATACAAATAAATTAGTATTCCTAAGAAGTGACTTCATCTTAAAATTTGTTGAGAAGGTCCATCAAAGACGCAAGTATGCTCGCGAGAATGATGCTGGCTTAATGATCGATCGAGCCAGAAGATTTATTTACTGTCATCCCGTCAGACTCCGTCTCGCTCTATTAATAGCTGTCAGTCCTTCGAGTCACTGACACCGGCCCATTGGCGCCAACCAGTCGAGCGACTCTCAGCCTTGCAGCGTCAATTGTTAGGACTTGGGTTCCGCGTCGCCGGCCGGGCGCATAGCACAAGATCGCTTCATCAGCAGCGCTCCCGATAGGTGCCTTGTTTACAGCGGCGATGTGTGTCAAGCAATGTTGACATGTCGCCCTGGTCGGGTGGAAAGATACCCGAAGGTCTGCCGTGCTACGGTTGAGCCGGGCATCCCTTACTCGTACCTGCAAATTCCGAGAGTTTCCTTGTGGACGCGATAACTGCCGTAATTTATTAGATAAAGTTTAAGGGTACAGAATCTCGGTCAAGTTCATTAATGGGCAAAATTAGACCAGGGGGCGGAATTAGGGGGGCTTTTTCGAAAAAGTGAAATTTTGCTATAACTTTCTTAGTATATAAGATATCGAATCCATTTAAATTTTATATTATTCCTCAGATAAGGGCCTAAAACTTATCCGAGAAAATTTTTTTGATAGCGCCAACCATTGCATCAGGGGTGGGAAAATTTGTTTTTGAAAATTCAAAAATCATAACCCCCTTAATAGGCACGATATCCAAATCAGTTCAAAATGTTAATTGTATACCTATACTTTTTTTGTTTAAAATATTTTTTGATATGAGCAACCCTTACGACACAGTATAAAGAATACGCTCTCTCGTACGGCGGGTTGAAGTGCGCGAGCTGCCGTGCGGGGAGTGACTCGCGCGGCACCCCGTGAAACTTTCGATACAAGTTTGGAGTTCGCCTATCACCTACTTTCATCCGGTAAAACCTACCTCCGCCTTCTGGCGTGCCGAAAAGGATTTTTTATTTTTAGCTATGACAATTCATTTGTATTATATCACTTCGCGTCGCTCTCATTCATTATACACCATATTTGTTACACTTTCACCGTTTTGTTTCTTTATTGTTTCCTTTTAAATCATTTTTTACTACTTTAATGAAAGTTTGACCTGACCGTATTTCATAAGACGCACAAATAGCTATGTGAGAGTTGAAGTCTTTCATAAAATACAGCGCTGTATTTAAACCAGCTTGCATTACACCTCAAGCGATGCAACTATGTGTGCGTTTCGGTAATAATTTGTTTAAAAAATTTCAATCTTTAAAAGTATTAAAAAGATTTCGAATTTTCTAAATGTCAATAGACTGCCAGACTCATATAATATTAATTATACTTAATTAAATGACCTAATTGTCCGTATTATGTTATGCTATGATTTTAATGATTTATAATATCAAATTCCGCTTACATAGTCAATCAAAATAAACTTAGATAATACCGTAATAATATTGTTTGTTGCCACGAGCCGCCACTGTTTGTTCCTTGCACTGCAATATTGTAGAAGATAAGAATGTCTAGCTAGTGGATTGCAGCTCGCAGCATGTATATATATATATATACATATAGTCATTGGTATCGGAAGGGAAGACGGGTAGGAAACGAACAATAAAACCGGGTTGACTGTGTCTGGGTGCACAGTCGAGGGTAGATATACTCGTGCCGGTGTTGACGCGCGGAGCCGCGACTTTCTTGTTTACCCGACACGGTTTTAATTTCTCAAATAGAGTTTTATGGTTGCCAATGTATTGCTGACAACACGGCCTCGCTTACCGACTTTGCTTTTCAGCCAGTATGGTCCGACCATTCTTTGGCAGTTGTTAATATTTAACTTTAACTTTAATTGCTTCGCAGCTTTAAACGTTATTCTGCGCAGAAGTTTCCATACTAGGCGGAACAGAACATACCCAAAATAGTGACCTAGCTGCGAAGCCCGGAGTTCAACAGCTAGTAGTGTTTATACGTAAATATATTATACATATAATTAGTAGGTTGTAGAGACGATACACTTAATTATTTGTTTCATAATGAACGTGATATTAATTAAAATATTGTCCAATATTTATTTAAAATATCGCCGAAATCGTCGGTCAAATAATAAACAATCTTCGAGTTTCTGTTACAAATTGGGTAAATACGAGTACACAGAAAGCGTTGTTTTTCTCGTCAAAATTTTGTATTTCTATAAATAGCACGAACATAACAACGCATTAATCATTCTGTTATGATTACTTATTCCCTATAATTATTGCCTGTTTAAATATTTATAAACAATTTTCGAGCGTACAGGCTGATTTTAAAATTAAACGTTATTTTTTTGGATAACATAATATTCCCATCAGCATAGGGTTTGTGCCCTGCATGCAATGCAAATAATTCGTTGGAAGGAGACAATATCTCGATGCTAAATATTCTTATTGGCAAATAATAACATGGACCTTGAAGGACAGCTACTAACCAAAACATCGAAACGTGGTATTTATTTATTAAAAGAATTATAAACAGCGAATTTAAACAAGTCTACAGCTAATATTATACATAACTTATGGCCAACAAATAATTCAAAGATTAACAGATTATTATCGTACAGTTAAAGTCATAAAATGAGTGTTTGAGAGAAATGTATAGGAAGAAGAGTGTAATATATGTGTAATATACATCGCATAGTAATATAGGTATTTAATGATTTCTAAAAGAAAAAATGGCATATAGTTCTAAAGAGTATCACAATATCGCCTTAAAAAATTGGTTACGGTTAAGATGGAATAAATCAATGCTTTGGAACTTTTTATTGTAAGTATCCTGAATTCTATTAGGAACGGCATTCTGGGCGTATCCTGAATTATATTTAGGCAAACGGAAGCCCTAATTTTAGGTATGTTTTCAAGTGACACAATTTTATAATATGATAAAGCTCCCTCATAAACAGAAACCAAATGCTTTCTATAATTCATATAAAAGATTACAATCGTAGGGGCTTGATTTTAAAATAGAGTATTATTTTTATATTATATGAAATTAATAAAAACTAACGGCTTTTGGTTAATGGGATGTAACTAAATAACACGCCGAAAGTTCGGTAAGATTTTTCCTACAAATATACTTTTATTATAAGGAAGGAGAAAGCGACACTTAACCCTCAAATATTTAAAATAAAACTAATACGTTTGGAGTACGGCATACTTTTTTTTTTGATCTACTCAAAAGTTAAATACTGCTATATTTTCGATGTCATAAACTTTTTTGCTGTACAGGACTAGGTATATATTTTTCGAAATGTACCAAAAATACCATCATCTTACAAAGTTTTTCCAGCGCATTTGTAAGTGTTCAAGTGTACTGATTGCGGTTGTGTAAACTAACTATTGTGGCTATTGTATTAACTCCTCGCTTGATAAACCTATACTTTGTAATCGATAGCTACAAAATGAGCACGATTTTTTGGATCATCATGTTAATGAGAGTTAGCAACAGGGCTGTCCCGAACTCCAATATAGATCAGATAACATATTTGTTTGAGGTCCGTCTCATACGGCTCGAGGACGAGATAAGGAGTTACATTAGAATTGGTTCACACTCAGACTGCCTATTTCCGCTGTGATATTTCTAAACATGTCCGGTTTTACACGCGAAAATAAAAAAAAATATATTTATATAATATTAGAGTTGTAATAGTAGATATCTGCGCATAAGGGAACTACATACGTGAACGAAGGACACCATTTGAACGATGCTGACCTACAAATTGTTGCCTGGAAAGAGAAGCCTTGCACGATGAACGGAAAGGTGTAAACCCTATGACGGTCATAACGGCGCTTATTAACCACCATAACCGCGGCCTACCATTTTGTTTAAAATGGTAAATCCCTCATTCACTTTATTCTAATCTTAAAATTAAATTTATTTTATATGTGATTTTTCTGGTTTTATAAAAGGGAGATTTCAAAAAATGCTATTTTAAAAACATGTTTTTTATATATATATTTGCATAATGTTTAATAAAATTTCCTTAGGTAATTCCCTTGAATAATAAATTATCTATAATGTAAATAAACCAGATTATTAATATTTCTTGTGGATAGGGCTTTGAAAACCTGCAAAATTAGCATTTTTGTAGCATTCAGGTATGTAAGCCCTAAATAAATAACAAGAGTATGTATCTAATACCCCCTCCCTTACTTTCCAATTTTCTTCTTCGCGCAATCAATGCAATGCAATTTAACGTTTTAAATGACCAAATAAACATTTCCTATTTACTTAGCTGTTTGTAATACTAATATAACGTTATTATTCTATTGTATGTGTTATTTGAATTACGCTATGAACTCAATAATTAGTCATATTGGAAAACGGTATAAGTATAATTTTAGCATTATAGACATTATTCATTTATATAAAGGCAGATTTACATTCAAAGAAAAAAAAAGGAACGAAAGAACTTTTCCAGCACAGATATAAAATTTCCTATTTAACTTTTATATTACACACTCTATATACATACACGGCAACACTTTGTGATCTCCCAACCTTTATGCTGTCCATATCCTATAACATTTTTCAGATTTAAACGCAATGCATATTATCATACACTAATTTTTTTGTTCAATTGCCTAAATATTCTAAATTCCAGATTGTTTCTTATTCAGATTGTTAAATATTCTTTCAAATTTCTAGCGGAATCTTCGTTTGATTTGCCTCCTGTAACGTGGTTGTTTTGTTATTTTGACAAGTCCTCGAGCCTAGAAAACCCGGACGCGCTTTTCCGAAAGCTTGAACAACTCGACGCAGAGATTAGAACAAGCGTCAGCTACTCGTGTCAGAAACCGAACGCTGTCGCGGATTTCCAATTGTATAAGGAAGAACCATGTTGAACCGTGTGTCAAAAGCAGTCGTTCGTCACAAATGGAAACTGTTTTAGCAGGCGTTAAAAAGGTGACGAACGGATGGCCATCCCCATCAGAAAACCTTTCGCTAGTGAGGTCACCCACTAATGGTGCCTAGTTTTTGTGCGCTGATGGTTTTACTAGAAGCACTGGATTACAGATAACCCAATGTGAATGGCGTTATATTGAATAAAATGAAATTTTTTACTTTTTCTCTGGTAAATTATTCAAGGAATTTTGTGCACGCGTATCGATAGTGAAATGTAACTCGATTCAAGTGGTCATTTCGACCAAAGCCAGTGGAATTGTTCAGACTTTTGGAAAACCGAAACGCGGACCCTGAGCTCTCTCCGCTCTCTAGTTGCGGCGGGGGGCGGGGGGCGGCGGGTCAAAGGTGGGGATAACACCATTTATATGGAACTGCATCAGCGGCGGCCAGCACAGACGTAACGCGTGTGTCAACCGTCGAGGGTTCGAGTGCCGGAACCACCTGATTTCGTTTTCTGTCAAAAGTGTCACCTTTCGAACCGCGTCGAATCCAAGTCCCGAGTGCTATAGTATCCAAGTTCACGAATTGTACTCGGATCGGAAACGAAAATAAGACTTCCAGGCAAAAATAAAAGCGGGAAGAACGCTTTTAAAAAGACCAAATTTAGTAAGTACACATGTTAATATAATATTTTAAAAGTTTAAAAAAAAATCTTTTTTGAAAGATTAATGTAAAATAACCAACGTTTTTATAGATCATATTTAATGTTATGTTCATACCTATTGCAATTTCATTCTATTTAATTTGAGAGTTCAACTTATCCATAGACAAGGTCGTATTGTTTGTAGTGTTCGTCAAGTGCTATTGTCAAATTTTCATCGTTTAAATCGCATATTTTAAACGCCAATTAATATTAATAAAATGAAATTTCAATGTTAATTAATTTAACAAACATAAGTTGATCATAGTAATCAGCTTGATCACTCGCAATTTGGAATTTACATCAATTACTTTTTATTGTGTTCAATTTTGTGTAATTTTATGAAAATGGTAATATCTTATTTTTCCCAACTGTGTTGCGGTTGGATCTACAATCATATTTAGTTAAATAGGGCACACATAAGTTTTGGGCGCGAACTATTGGCGATAGGGTTGGGGGGTTCTACGCTTCGTTCGCTTTTTTTATTTAAACAAAACTATACAATAAATTATCAGTGTCACTAGTGCAGTTTAGTTATTATTAGTTATTGCCAAACTACAAGACAGTTTTTCGGCGAAAAGGAACTCCCTTACAAGTAAATATTTTGTAAAAATAGTAAAAAACTAGTAAAAATAGTAAAAATAGTAAAAAATAAATTTTAAACATAATTTCAAAAGTTATTAAGTGGTTACAATGTGAAAAACTCAACTGACTCGATTATCGCTTAACAAAAGTTGTTTAATTTCATCACCCCTTAGGATACTGCTGACTTTAAGTTCACCCTGTATATTGTATATCCTAGTCCAGTCCGTATCAGTTTGTTAGAAGGTAATTTTAACTTAAGATTAAAGCTTAGACTATGTTTGAGACTTAAAAATACTTTTACTTATATATTGAATAGGTTAAAGGGTAGGTTTACCTACCTGCGATCGTGAAAAATCTCAATATTATTTCACGGGAAATACCGAGGTAATTTATTTGAGGCTTGAAATGTGTTCGTTAGCTAATATTTATTTCACATAAGAAATTAAGTTTTAATAAAAATATTGATATATTTAATCGTAAATCACGAAAAAGAATAGAGATACACCCCCCCCACAAACACAACCCCCCCAACATGTAATCAACCCTGCCAACCGCTCTCCCTCTCATTTTTTTTATTGTTTACTTTTTTCAAAATTTATTACCGAAATTTGAAACAAATATAATATGACCCTCTCAGCCCTATTAGCTTTTATGTTTCGAATAGATACTTGTGGCTAGACAACTCTGTGCAACCTATCAATCTTCGTTTCTTTCTAACCTTTAGAAATACATCATACGAAAGCTGACGAAAAAACACCCTCTTTAATATGGTCTTTCAGCGGACCGAATAAAAAACCGTATAAATGGTTACACATCACGTTCTCGGCACTTTCCTAAACACGCCGAGGTCGTCTCAAGTCGGTTGATAAGTACTAAAATATAATCTATGAAACTGTTTCATAAGTACGTATTCAAATTAACAGCATTAAGTATGTCCAAGTAGGTTAATCAAGTCTCGAATCAACTTACTATGATTAATGATCCATATTTAGCGAACAGATTACGTACTATGCTAATCTTGCAGCAGCCTACGGCCAGCGGCTATTAAAAGGTTGCCAACGAGCCAAACATCTTCTAACGGATAGTCGGCGCAGCTAAGCGTAAACATTGGAAAATCTTCAAAAAATCCACATTTTTGGTGATCAACCACTAAGTATTTAGATGAGTGGTTTATAGCATTACGTACACTGAAGACTTATCTGGTACTTCTTGGAGGTAGATTTTTTAAATAGACTGTCATTTTTGAAATATAAATTAAATATAAAAACCCTTTCGGCATGCCAGAAAGCGGAGGTAGATTTCACCGAATCAAAGCAGGGGATAGGCGAACTCTAATTGTACGAACTTCAAATCAAACATTGCGCGTGCTGCCGCGCGATCCACATACTGAATCCCTATTTATACTGCGCCACAAGGGTTGCTCGTATCTAAAATTGTTACAAACAAATACTGTAGGAAATTATTGGCCTACAATTAACATTTTGAACTGATTTGATTTTGTCTCTATTAAGGGAGTTTAGGTTAGGTTAGGGTTAAGGTAGGTATACTAAAAAATATATAGCATTTGTGCCTTAAAATTTTATGTATCAATTTGAAAGTGATTGGTTAAAATTACGGTAGTTATTGTGTCTACAAGAAAGTGATATAGATAGATGGATATATAAACTTTTAAACTGAAGGTGGTTTTAGGTTCTAGGGGATGTGAAACGCGAAGGCACCCGCTGCAATAGATAGCATTCCTAAAATTTCTTAGTGAAGCCACACTTTAAAAGAATATTCTCATTTTAGAGATAATTAAAAGTTACTAAATTTAGACATGATTCTCACTCTTACGCATACCGTGACGACTATCGATCGACACTTTTACGGCTAAGGATCTAAGGTCGACATTAGCATGATCAAAAACAGTGCGTTACGATGTCTTGATGAATACTTGGGCTTAGGATTGCGTTTTTCTTTTGAAATAAATGTAATTTGAGAGCAGCGCTGCCACTATATCCTCATCTGCGAACTGCGACGATCTGCCAAAACACGCGCCGTGTGAATAATGCTGATTTGCCTCAATCATGCTGACCGGCGCTTGCGCGCCGATAGTTTCGATTTAGTCCGGTGCAAGTTTAAAACAGCGGAAATTTCGTTTCACGGGTAAATAATTTGTTGGTGAAGCTCGAAATTTTTGGTGCTTGTTAATTTTAATCCATTAGTCGTGAGACGCAACTCCACAGTATTAAATTGGACGCGATGTGTCCAATCAAACTTCGTAATAAATAATATATATTTTCATAATACTTTGTTTATTTATATCACACGGTTTATGTCATATTGTCTTTGTCTCGTTTGAGTTGCTAATTATATTGCAGCTAAGCGGATAATTGCTGTAATACGGGACGGGAGATATCTCCATTTCACATGCTCTGTTGACTGACTGCAATTTCAATTTAATGATTGTATGCGAGCGACGTCTCCACATAAACTTTTGATGCTCATCATAAAACCGAACGGAATTATTATTTCCAGTACAATGAAAACGCACCTTAAAGGGAAACGTAGTTTAAGCGCATTTTATATTTGCTCATAAATTATTTTATTTTTAATAACCAAAACTTCTTAATTTTTGTTAAATATTTTAACAGAATGACATGCACAAAAATAATAGGTAAATTAACATATTTTACAATATTACGCAAAATAATATTTACGGCATTTTAGGACACGAAAAACAAAACAATTACTTATTGTAGTTAGCCTTCGTTAAATAATTTTAAACTCAAACAATCTGTCATAGATCAAAAGTAAAAAAATCACCGATTTCACCGGATCAAAGTAGGGGATAGGCGAACTCCAATTGTACGAACTTGTATCGAACATTTCTTTCGATGTTTTACGGACATTTTACGTTTTATCTCAAACTACGATAGTTACAACATATTGGTCATCCCTTACCGTAAGGGTTACAAATATCAAAATTTGTTTTAAACAAAAGTTGTAGGGAAATTATAGGATTACAATTAACATTTCGAACGGATTTGTTTATATGCCCTATTAAGGAAGGTATCATTTTTCAAGACCAATGGTTGGTGCTATCTAAAAAATTTACCAAGATAACTTTTAGGCCCTTATCGAAGTTATAATATAAAATTTAAACGAATTCAATATGTTATATACTAAGAAAGTTAGAACTACATTTCACTATTTTCGAACCTAATTAGGGCGACTGTCAAAATAGTTACGGCGATGAGGTAACACCTCGACACAAGTATTTGCCTAGTGAGGTGTTACTAATCCACACAAATTATACTTTTCTTCTCTAGAAAATCAATAAATGCTATATAGTAATACACATTTAATAATATTAATTGTTCTTAGTATATTGGATATTTTAATAAATAAATAAATGTAACTGAGTGCACTATACGGTGTCCATCTGTGTAATGTGTGGAATGTGCAAACGAAGCGACTTCGTTGAACGCGACTCTGTAGCTACGGCTGTGAATGAACGCGATTTCGTCACAGCTTCAGTAACGCCGCTATTCGTTGCGATATAATAATAGGGTGATTTAAACGGAATCGCCTTATAACGCAAGTCAAAATAAACCAGAAATGAAATTCCTTCTAGACATTTTCGACCTTGTTTGGCAATTGCAGGGTTGCTGCACCTGTTGGAAAAATATGCGGTCAACTGCAGACAATACTATACCATCATCGGAACAATAATAAAAACCAAATGAAAGCTCGTTTTTTTTTATGTAAAAATTTTATCTAACAAAAAAAAACGTCCCAAGAGTCAGATATAATAATGTTTCAATAAAAGTAACTAAATCTCTAATCGCGTTCAATTTGTTACAAGACACCTCGTGTCACATTATCAATAAATACGAAGAAACCAATTGTTTATATTAATATATTTGAGAGAACAGACAATTAATCTTTTCAGACGGATACATGATAGAGTAGTATTACAGAGTTCGTATAGAGTAACTAAACAAAATGGAGTTATCAAGTTCCACTCAGATGTGAGTCGCACTTAGCAACGCGAAAAAAACATTCATAAGTGAGCTAATATGTAACCCAACACGACAAATCGGGTTAAGAAAGAGTGGTGCAAATATTATACCGAAAGTTAAATTTATTACTTGTCATTTTCATTTTAATAGATTCATCCACGCGATGGCCTCATTGATGGGTACTCTATCCACATCCTTAGCTTCGCCCTCTGAACATTACACATATTTACAACAAATTTAAGCAGCTAGGCTTGAGCTAAGGCATCGCCTCCTAAAGTATTGACAGTCGTCAACAATTTTCCCTGTATATTATTGTTTATTTATAATAATTATTTGTCGACATAAAATAGTAATTTTCAAATCCATTCCGCTATCCATCAAAAAAATATATCCTTAGAAAATGTAATGTGGTTAAAGGTGTTCTTTTATCACAGTGACTTTAGTTTGCGACTAACGTGACAACACATGCATTTTAGTACGGTTTGTGTTGTCTTTGAGGTCTACTAACGCGACTATGCATAGGGCCGAAAATAATCACATACCCAAAAAAATCTCATAGATACCGAAAATAAAACAAGATTTGCCCAGACTCACCTAAATTTTAAGACGCTGCGATTATAAAAAAGATTTATTTTAGATACTTTGATTAAATCTAATTATTTCATTTCTGTCTTTAAAAAAAATTGATTAAGACAGATTGAAAACGAACAGAAACAATGATTAATTATGTCTTATCACATAAGATAATACAAGCGTATCATATAAGATAATAATAAGCATTTATAAATAGATATAAAATCCTAAGTTGTAATAAATATATAAAAAAATGACCTTTTTTGAATGAAATTGAAAAATTTGCTAAAGAGATTTCTGTAATATTTCACATTTTTAAAATGTCTTACGACAATTCATAGAATATGCATAGAGTCAGACAGTAATTCTATATTTTTTTACTTTCTCATTGTTTCTTTATCATCACGTGGTCTTTATGTATGTTCTACTTTAGAGTAAGACTATGTTTCTCAACATATATTTATGTAGTATGCGATTTTTAGGGAATAATTTAACATAATCGTGTTTTTTTTATGCCGATGACGCGGTACATCGTTCTGGAGACGAAACAAACTACAAATCTTTTGTAATAATAATCGCTCTAGGCCAGCGATCCTGTTTTGGGGTCATTGAGAAGAATGCGATTTTTTTCGGTAAACAAAAAACAAACGCAATTAATGCGTACCTATCACATTACAGTTCGTCACCTTTAACCCTCCCGCGGCCGGCATTCACGCTCGCATCACGCCGCGCCGCCGAAAAATTTACAACTGAGCGTTGGCCACATCGATTTTACACCGACATTTACTACTTTTAGATATAGCATAATCAACACTTAACAGGACAGGCAGAAATCAGCAAATTTACAGTTTAATAACAGCGTCAACTTGTGCTTGAAACCAATAATATCTTAAACCCCTACTCGCACCCTTACCCTAATAACAAAAGCGGATGTTCATTATATAAATGAAAACAACATTATATAATTTCCAAATCTTGCATACAAGATAAAATGACACATCTTACGTGGTATGAACCCTTGATATCCCCACGGGATCCCCGACGGACTGCAAGCCCACGTTGGACATGACATCCCAAATACGATAGCAGATTCCTATCTATATTCAAAACCATTTACAGGCAAATATGATTTATCAATCTTAATAATAACTATCTTACTGTTACATAATCAATTTCACATATTCCTTTTCTTTAACCATCTTAATTCCAAGATTTTGCATCTCGAAATGCTATGAAATTTTCCAAATCGGATTGCGGCCGGACGAACTTCGTTTTGTTGGTCCCCTTTTTTAGGGATCCCCGGGGGTACCTCAAAAGAAAACCAACGAAACCATTATAAGATCACTCATGTCGCAGACGTTTTCATGAAAACTGTGTGACGTGGGAATTTGAAATTTGGCATTAAGTCATTGTGAAGCGCACATATTTGGACAGTCAAGATTATAAAATATTTTTCCTATTTTTAACGGGGCGAGTTCAGCCGCCTGAAATAAAAAATATTATTTGTATTGTTTAGGATGTCGTTTGCAAGGCCTGGTTACACCACACCCCCTCCCTCATTATTGCTGAAAAACGTTAACATTTTGTCTCTTAAAATTACAATAAAATTAGGAGTAACTAACGAAGACTCAATAAAAACCCAATAGTAATTTGTATCATAGCGTTATATTAAATTAGTCAACATTTGATGTAGATCAAACTTATCCTTCACTCCTTGCCATTTGAATAAATACTATTTGTTGATAAAGTTTTGGTGCAGAACTCTGTTTTTTAACAAAATTATACAATAAAATACAATACACCGTTCTTGGCAAACTGTGTAAGACAGTTGTTGGCAATAACGAGCTTTTAAATAGGTAAATATTCTGTTAAAATAATTATAAAACTTATAATTTGAAACATAATTTCAAAAGTTATTTCAACAATGTCAAAAACTCAACTGACGCGATCCTGACACGTTCTTGAATCTATAAGATTAGGTGTATAGGCACCTAATTGAGCACGAGAACTGTCCAATGGTACCATCGTAACTGGTCTTCAATTTAGGGATCGGACGATATGAACGACGTTGCCAACTAAAAAGAAAAACATTTTTGAGGGTGGTTTATTAATTTACTTTTCATTTACTTTTCATTTACATATTATTGATTATTTATTTGCCTCAAATTATAGAACATACTCATTATAATATATTTATATTAAATTAAAATTATTATTATAAATGTATTATGTGTCCTTCGATAAAATAAAACGTATTATGCCCGGATTTTGTTTAAATTAAAGTCGCATGGGACCTCGCCCTGTCTGACCCAGTCGACACGCGGACATATGGTGAAAATCTGACTTTTACTATAGGTTTTTTTGTAATATTTGTCGACCGATTAAAGGTTGCCTGATTTTTTCAAAATATTATACTCTAAGTTTCGAAGATAATATTAATATAAAAATTAATGGCGAAGTTCATTATTACTCTTAATAATATATTTCTTGTGTGTTTATATTATCTCATTCACTCTAATATTAGTTACACAAGGTTTTTTTTTTGAAATATTAACGCAATCTAAAATAAAAACAGTTTAGTCGAGTAAACACCATTATTAACAATTGTTTTACAACGAGGTCGTGTAATTCTTTCCAACAATTATAAATGTATTATTTTTAAATTGAAACTCATTAAAACGATAGCCCGGAGTAAAACTTAATGATTATTACCACGGCAACCGCAATAAATTAATAGTTAATTTTGAGTGAAGTCAATAAATCTGGCGATCGCAATTAATTTATGAAATATACAATTTAGCAATGAGGATTCATTTGACATTACGGGATAAGTTTTGTAAGGCATCTGGAATGGTCTAGGGCTTACATAGAAAATTTTATTTGTTTATTTATTGAAAATATAATATTACAAATCTCGCGGCTGTTGCATTGTACAGATGTTTCCTGCCTCCCTAACCAGATGAATCCATACTAAGGGAAGCAGTTTGGTTTTGTCTGCCTAATGTGCCAATTCCGTCATCTGATCGATGCTATAATAATATTATATAACTATATAAATGTAATCTAAGATAAATACAGCAAATCAATAAACAATAATTACATATACATTTTATATTTCCATTATACAAAAATAAAACCAATATTTATATAAAACTGAGTAAAACACAGTTATTATACACAACTATATAATTAAATATAAAACTAAGCTTATACTAAATAATGTAACCCCTTTTAAAGCATTCTTTAACCATTTACACACTAAGTAGCGTTTAAAAATGTGTTTTTTCAGGTAACTCGACTACAATCCTACGGATAGTTTGCTTAGAGATAGCTTTCAGGAGATATTTTATTTTATTTACAAAGTTAGTTAAGATTCGTAACAAAATAACAAAACCAAAACAATAGTGAATTATAACTTAGTAATACTTTCTTGTGAAAAATATAGGTATATAAAATATTTTGGTATGATTAATGTGTAGGAGATATGGTGGCTAAATGCGACTGTAGTGAATGTGCCCGTCACGTGCGTTCACATCCGAATCGTACATAGAAATTAATTTTTGCAAGAATCTAAAATATTGGATATATAGAAAACGATACCTAACATAATTAATTTTGAATGTGGCACCTGGAGTGCGCACACCATGTTTCTGACACAGCTGACACTAACCTTGTCCCAAGACGTTTTAAGATTAAAAAAAAAACAGTTAAGAGTTAAAAATTTGTAAACTTTTCGTGATGATAATGAAATGTTCGTGTAATGCATGCCTGAATCAAATAAACAAAGGTAATTTACTCCATTCTGTAAAAAAGTTATAGAAATTAGCTATAAATTATTCTTCCTATTTTTCATCCAACTTCATACTTTAAACATTGAATAAAAACAATTATTTAAGTTTATATGTATTAAGACACGATATATACCTGTTTTTTTTTATTATTGGCAGATATAAAAAAAAAAAACAAGACTTGACGTGGAGATTTACGCGTCGAGAATGCAGATGGAAAAAAGTACCGCATGGTACTTGGCAGCGTTGGTTTTGGCCCAGATAATTAGCCTAAGTTCCTGTGCTCCTGCCAGGCTGAAGAGGCTCTGCGGAGTTCGTCTTCCGGAGACCCTCGCCGTAGTCTGCAACCATACATACAACCGGCCCAGCTGGGATAGTAAGTCATTCATTCATTATATTTACACTCTGATATTCGGATGACAATCCGATAAAATAATATCAATTTGGCTAACTTGTGTTCCCGTGTTCCCTATTACGTTTATAAAAAAACGCGAAAATAATTCACGCCCAAATTTATCAAAGCGCTCGTGTAAATTCCCTTTGCTTTTTCGTTCGCTCGCTCGCGCTCTGCCAAGGCCGGTCAGTGACCCGGCGCGCGAGCGAACGAACTTATGACAAGAGCGATTCGATTTAATATTGATACGTAAAGTTTAGATTTTTTCTCTGAAACCATAATGAATGTTGATATGAGGTCAAAACAAATCATGTTTGAAATCGCAGGGCCAATAAGCTGGTTTGGTATAGGGAATGGTCTTACGACATGCTGTATATTTTTAAATGTCATTCTACCATATTCACCGCTAAAAAAAAATGTTTTATTTATTTATTTTCTTTCGTTTGTTTTTCATGTGTCATAGTTTTCCATTTAATAATATTTAGTTATATATTTATTATGTTAATATCTTACGGAATCTTGTTACATTTATATTTTCTAGTATTTTAAGTGCCTTGATCCCCTCTCTAAAATATCCTCTTCCTACCCACTGGTTTAGCACTGTTATGTTCGGGTAACGGCCGGAAGAATCAACTAATTCTAAAATTTA
This sequence comes from Neomicropteryx cornuta, assembly GCA_020383195.1. NCBI lineage: Eukaryota > Metazoa > Arthropoda > Insecta > Lepidoptera > Micropterigidae > Neomicropteryx > Neomicropteryx cornuta. The sequence goes on along the minus strand of JAHKQU010000008.1, from coordinate 21,355,527 downwards.
TATTAAAAATATCCTTATTATTGCTAAATAAAATATGTTCTAATATAATTATAGTTTTATGTGACTCTTTCCCTATATATATATAAATATAGAAAACATTTTCATTTGAATATTTGATATCATATACATTATTTGCATACGTTGCTGTTAATAAACACAACATTATTGTCAATTCGTCTAAGGGTTCTTATCCTGTGGTAATTTTATTAATTTTGTCCATAACTGTATTTTTTCTAAATGTTATCGGAGCTACTTACTATTCAAAACGAAATGTTATTTTAATGATTTATTTTAACATTTATTTTTTTACAATAAGCTATTTAATGCAATTCATTTTCATACCATAATACCGCATGAATTAATGACTTCTCACGAACTTGCTAATATAATTCCAAATTCAGTTACAATAAAATTTCTCAAAAAACATCCGTAGCATAGAAAAAAATATTGGTAGTTGGCTTATTTTAAGTGCTGCGAGGTAGATTTAGATATAATGACACTGAGTGAGTGTTGGAATAAGACTTGTTTAACGAATTTCCTGGATAGATACGCAGAATTCCATACAAATTAATCGCGGTTACAAAATGATGACAGGCGTAGTTGTCATCGTTAAATCAAAACTGGGCGTCAAATTGAGATGAATTGAAATAAGTGATGCAAATTATTTACAAATTATTCTAAATCACCATCCTATAAAAATATATTACTCTCATTTTTGGATTCAATTTCAACCTGTATGAAAAATAAATTGAAAATTTTCCTTGGCATAATTATTTGTAGTGATGTTAACATTACTAAAATAAGCACTCATAGGCTGACGATTACTCGTGTTTACTAGCAGAATTGGGATTTTAAAGTATTGATAAGCACACACGATATAAAGACAGTTCAAGCTGTATTGACCACAAAATGATTAAATCAAAAAAATCTTGTGCCTCACGCGTGATACACTCCATACATTATCCGACAGCATTAATTTTGTATGGCACTGAAAGAAGAATTTCTCGCGCAAGCGTATCGAAGAAAGGATATTAACTAAAAATGTAAAAGCTGATACTTGAACCTCAGTCTACTCGGTAGAATATGACGCCAATGATGCAATAAATGCCTTTGCTATTCATCAAAAAACTGATAAATAATACAAACAGAAACAAAACGTCTAAAACCCCATCAGGTGTAGTGATATCTTTAAGAAAACGCGAGAAACTACATAGGAGAGTTAAATCTGAACCTTTTCAAATATGAGTCGTATAGTATCAAAAGCAGCAATCTGCCAAAATGATAATTATAAGGTTTTGTATTGTAATAATAATATAAAACAGCAATCTGACCCTATAAATTTATAAAACGTGTTTAAAATATTAGGTTGGAATCAAAACAAACAATCTGCAGCCATATTAGAATTACTTACAATACTGATATACTTATAATATTGGCAACATGTTGGAAACAAAAAATCAGCAATTTGCAACTCAGTTTCAAAAACAGGAATTAAGAAGTATTGATGATATTACCTTATTCTAGATGTAATTTTTTTTTATTAAATTGCCACAAAATACATTTACTGCAGATTTCTGCTTTTGATTCTATACGACTCATTTATTATAAGTAATATAAAACACTCTGTAATACAGTGATTAAATACACCAAACTACTATCAAAAAATAAAATTATCGGTGAAAAATTATCAGTACACAAAAATGACTTAAAAGTTTGACAAAAAATCCCACTTAAATTAATCAAAATATTATGATCATATTATTTTAATCGTAAATAAGTATGTGGGTACAAAGAAATGCGCAATTGACGACGTGCAACATTCCTAACAAAACAGATTATTGAATTTATTTATTTGTCACTTTTTTCCTAATAATAATTGTATCTACAAACACGACGTGAATAGTTCATTCATTCATGTCGTCCATACAGCTACGAGGAGTATGCATTACGTCGTGAAGTGTAAACCGGGGGATATTTTTTTACACAAATAAAATATGAGATAACTGACACGTTCTGAATGTAATTGTACAAATTCTATGAATAGAAATTACAATCAAAATATACACGAACATAGGTAGATAGACCGCTCGGATGGTGCGGTCGGGGATTCATCTCGTGACCTCTGACACGGATTTCGAAAGCCGATGTCCGACACCTTTCAATGATAATTATAATTGCTGTACAATTAATTGATTCCATTTTAGGTTTACGCATTTTTGTGTTGTTGTTAAACGCGTGATATTCAAGAAACACTTATCTTGATGTCGAATTGTCACGCTTGCATTAAATGTAAAGGTAATTTGACATCAGTCAAACGTATGAACGAGCACAGAGGGTTCCGTAAATATCTTGGCATAATTAATCATTTGAACGTTACAATTACATTATAAAAAAAAAACACTTTCTGCACCGGATCAAAGTAGGGAATAGGCAAACTCCAATTGTACGAACTTATTTATTTATTTATTTCAGGAAACAACAGCTTACATAGTAATTACAATAAAAAAAAACAATTAAAACACAAAGCCAATAATAGTTTCCTCCAAACTTAAAAAAAATAGAAAACCCATTCGAGGGCGAGGCCGGGACCAGGATTTAGGAGGGGTTGGGGGTTGGGGACAATCACCAGAATATAATATAAAACACAATATAATATAAAATGTAATAAATTCTACATATACATATGAAATAAATATACTATTCAAGGGCTAGAGTAGACACTCTCTTAGACACTACTCCCCCTAAGGCCTTCTAAGGGCTAGAGTAGACTCTCTAGGGCTAGAGTAGACACTTAGATCAAACATTGCGCGCGCCTCAACCCGCCGTACCCTTGCGCAGCGAGAGTACGCATAGTTAATTTTTATTTATACTTGTAAGGGTTGCTCATATCAAAAATTGTTTCAAACAATACTAAACAGAAATAATATAAATTATATATTATATAATAATACATACACTATAAATATGGATATTATATGATTACATACAAATAAATATATAATTGTGTACATACTATTTATATAAATATACAATTTCTGAGAGTATTGACATTTGGAAAATTCGAATGCTTTTTAATATTTTTACAGATTGAAAATTTTCAAACAAATTATATAGCCAGAATGTTAAAAAAAAAATGAATACCGAATGCACAGATAGTTGCATCGCTTTAGGTAATGCACGCTGAACATAAATATGTACTTTTATATTTTTATAATCTATACAAAAATATGCCTTTAGAATTGACTAAGGCTATCACGGAAAATATCAATGCGACTATCTCTATGTAAGGTATTATAGACGACAGATGCGAGGTATTATGTTATTAAACGCTATCTTGTTATGTGATATAGGGGTTCTAAACACATCAGGGCTCTTAAATTATGCGACGTCGCATTCAATGATATTTTTCTTAAACACGTTATTTCTACTTTACAATTAATTATTTTATAAAGAAATAATAAATTTGACGATGAGCGACTACGAGCAAGCGTATCAAATTCAAATCCTTTAAGCCTATCATCATAAGACCTTAGATACATAAACTTTTAAACTGAGGGTGGTTTTGGGTTCTAGGGAATGTGATACGCGAAGATGTGAAATTTTCCGGAAGTCATGCACCAATAGCAATAGTAGCTTTCATTATGAACCCTACCTAAAAATATATCTTCCCATCACACAAACCTAACCTCGAACAAAAAACTAACAGTACTGTACCAACATTGACTCGACCCTAGGAGTAATTTTAACTTCAAAGGTATTTTTATGATCAATAATAGTGCTTTTTTGATGAGTTCTACGCACAAAGCGTAGATGCGCGCGTAGAGCTAATTTATTGATAAACTTGATTGTAAAAACACCTATAGGTATATTTTAATTTATTTTCTTACAAATATAAATTTTCATATTTCTCTATAGGTGCATTGACGGTTTGACATTCTCAGTTGTAGCACAATATACCCTGCCTTCCTTAGTACAGACATAGTCTAGTAAAGAGGCAGGGCACAAAATGTAGCAGTGCTAATCGCTCCCGGTGCATTTATAATATTCATTTATAACTGTGATTTCTACTACTACTTTTCTATTTTTTTTTTGTCAAATTCATTATGTACAATAAATAAATAAATAAAAATATGTAGACTAATTTAAAATCTCTGGGTTTACATAAGACTAGAAAACATAGTTACGGATATAGATACGTGCGTACGGAAAACGTCACAATAGCATAAATATGTACTAATATATTTATTAAATAAATTCACAGAAGACTAAAAAAGTGTATTTCAATTGTATGTGCTGTGCCATCTTCAGGTATAGTAGCTAAAGTTATCACATGAAAATTTTATAGGAAAGTAAAATTATGAAACTAAACAATGAAACTTCACTTGCCTGCTGCAAAACAGTCAATCTCTTTTCCATTTTTGACTGAAATCAACTAATGCTTATTTGCCAAAAAAATGTATTCCATCCTTTTTTAAGGCAAATCGTTTTTTATTAAAAACTACACAGTTAAACACACTAAGATGTTCGACAGTTCTTACAATCCTCGTATGCGGTGAGAAAGTACTGTTTGAAAGAATGAACCTAGAGATGCGACATTATTTTTTTTTTTATAATTGTTTTCATGCCTTAATTTTTATGTTACAGTTGACAACACCAATTATGAGAGACTGGCTCAAAGACGACACGAGAGGAGTGCGAGAGATGAAGGGATCGTCGAAGAGTGCTGCCTTAGAGCCTGCAGCAACGAGCAGCTGCAAGCCTATTGCGGAAATGTCAACGAGTGAGTGCTCCATATTTATCTACCCCAACCCAACGACAGATTTGCGTAGTGGTTTACATATCAATGCGAATAAAAAAAAATAATATATTAATCGTTTATTAATAAATTATCGTTAATTAATAAATATTTTTATAATACATACGAACATTGCTGTCTGTACATTTTTATTTAGATTATTTACATAATTTAAGGCAATCATGATAATAAATTCATTAAACAAGAGGGAGATTCGAGTAACAAATTGGTGTATGAAATATATTTAAGGCGAAGCCAAATTGGATTTGTTTATAAAAATAGTTTTTAGAAATAAAACGTCGATCGGAGCGCGACGCTCGCACGAAGGCGAAAAAAAAATCCCGCCGGAAGGCGGAGGTAGATTTCGCGGGATCAAAGTAGGCGACAGGCGTTCTCCAATTGTACGAACTTGTATCAAACATTGCGCGTTCCACCCCCCGCGCGGGTAGCTGGCGCACCTCAACCCGTCGTGCGCTGTACCCACCCTTGAGTGCGTATACGGAATCCCTCTTTATACTGTGCCGTAAGGATTGCTCATATCAAAAATTGTTCCAAACAGAAACTTTAGGGAAATTATAGGTTCTACAACTAACATTTTGAACCGATTGGATCCTGAGCGAGGTATGTTTTTTTTTTTAAATTTAAAAAAAACATTTTTTCCCACCCCTACGACCAATGGTTGGTGCTATCAAAAAAGTTTACCGAGATAAATTTTAGGCCCTTTTCTGAGGAATAATTTCGATTTAAATAAATTTAAATATCTTATATTCTAAGAAAGTTATAACAAAATTTCATCCCGCCCCCTGGCAAAATTATTGCCCATTAAGGAATTTGACCAAGATTTTGTGCCCTTAAATTTTATGTATCAATTTGAAAGTGATTGGTGTAAAATTACGGCAGTTATCATATCCACAAGAAAGTGATATATAAACTTTTTAGCTAAAAATGTGAAAGGATCATGTAATAATGTCTTTGTTGTGATCGCTCAGCTGCCGCCGTACGCCCTGACGGTGTCAAGGCCACTATCGATCGGCAATCAGTTAAAAAACACAACACCCTGTATATGTTATCGCGCTACGCTGTCTGGTACGAAACAACAACTGCGCAGCTGAGGCTGTGACTTAAATAGTACGTTGGCGAGATGAAGAACCTGCCCCTTATCATGTTTACTTCTTAAATTTGGGACAATTATTTTAGTAAAAGTAACAGTAGGTATGTCGGGACACTGTTATCGGTCAGCGGACACTGGGCAGGGTCAAACCGAAGGGTCAATTACACGCAAACATAATCAATTAGCCTTTAATAATAATTAAAAGCAGAATTAATCTCTCGCGTTCATACGGGTCAATGCTTGACTTGAACCCGACGAATGCAGTGCAAACATGCGCATACTTTGCGCTGTCGTCGCAGGTGGAGCGAATTCGAATTTAATGCAAATAATATACCTAGTCAAAATATACCTAGTCAAAATATACCTAGTCAAAATATGGGCTCGTTGAATGGCTGCTTCGATCGGATATTTCGTAAAAATTTTCACTAAGTAAAATCATATATATTTAGGATTAGGTGTATGAGAAGAGTATATTAAACTTCTTGTTTTTGGATGAATTCCTAGTACAGTTAAAAATCTTTAATTCCTATAGATTACTGATATATTCTACTGTTATATGCTATTAGTAAAGTCTACTTTAGTACGAGCATTGCCTAGTTAGGTAGTATTTTGCATAATGTGAAATTAATGTTAAGTTAAGTTACTGTCAATATAACTAAACTAAAAAAAAAATCGCGACTTATTCTGTAAATTATTGCGTTTTAAGCATAGTTTGTGTTTATTTTTTCAATAAAAAAAGAGCTGTTGAGCTAATAATTCATAGTAAAGACATTAAATTGCCTATTGGTATTTTTTCATAGGAAAAAAATCTTATTGTAACATATAAGTACATAAAAGTATAATTAAGTTGTAAAGTTATTTGACTTATATTTGATGATTGTTTTTTAATAGCGGAAAATCGCCTGAAAAAAAATAAAAAATATATGTATACTATATATATATATATATATATATATATATATGCCTACTAAAACTACACATGTATATTACTCTTTTTTAAAGCACCGATACATCAATAAATTCTATTACATAATATATAATATTCAAAATCTATATATACTACTAAATTTTTAATGTTATCTTCATATTGTCATGAAAAATGTCTGAATCTATTAATAAATCCTGTTTGTAATTATCAAAATTAATGGATGTTTTAATAAGAATAAAAATAATTATACCACGGTACGATATTCAACCACACGACTCGACGGTGGTGATTGTATGCAATTGTTCAAAATTTTTACCAATTTATTTATTTAAAAGGCAAGATTTATTTTATTTTTATTTAATTACAGCGTGAATACATACAATTTTAAATAATAAAAACACCGCTACGAACTAGATTACTTAATTACTTTTCATACATAATACTTTTTACCCGCCCTCTTACATTATACTTATATTAGCACTTTCATTTTTTTTTTTTATTTCTCAGAATAGTAAAGATCATTAATCAGCAAAAAAACACTGGAAAAATGTTTTCTAATTACGAGAAAAACTAATTCGAATATTTTAGTATATTATTTTTTAGTGAAACCGTCTTAGTTGTCGATATAGATGAACCCCCTAAAAGGACATCGGTGAATATAAAAACCGTGTCATTATAAGTACACAATTTTTTTTTATTTAGGTATATTTAATATGTTCGTTAAAAATCTACGCAAACCCGGTTTATCGGCTTCTATGAAAGTGCCGCCACTGAATTGAATCTAAGTGAAACTTGTGCGTGTGAACTGTTCCAGTTACCGATACGAGGAGGTGGAGGTGGCGCCGGCGAACCAGGAGCACAACGTCGAGGACCGGTCCGTGGAGGCGCCGCCCGTCGTGGCCAGCCGGGGAGCCGAGCCGTCGAAGCCGGCCGCGGGGCCCGAAGAGGTGCGATCTCGCACGTGGCTGCATGGGGGGGGCGCGGCGGCGCGGCGCAGGCGCCGTTGCCGCTGCCGGCGCCGGAAGCCGCGCGGACGCGGCGCCGCCGGCGCAGCATGCCCGCTGTACGTTCAACACATTTCATCGAATTCACCATCAGCTTCTAAACTGACATACCCAGCGAGCTGAGTCATCTCCGTTGAGAATAGTACCTTCTTTAACTGAGGTCCGACCGAGACGAGACTACCTCTCGGCGGATGCTGCAAACTTGTTCAATAGATCTCCATTTTCACGAAAATCTGTTATATTATTATTCATAAATTCATCGGTAGTAATCGATGACCAAAATCCCTTTGGTAAATACAATCCATGACATTATATAGGCTGATGATTTTAGAGGCGTGGTTTTCAAGAAGAGATAAAACGCATATAATTTGATGTTATGGCTAAGAATTTAGTTTTATTATAAAGATAAGGGTTTGCCATTATGTTTTAAAAATGATTTCGGGTAAGTGGCCGCCGCGGCTGACTCGAACAAATTCCAGCCGAGAGGCCCAATTTTCAACCACTTTTTGCAGCAAGTTGGGCCGTATGTCAGCAATAACGCGCCGAATATTCTCTTCCAAGGCGTTAATCGTGTCCGGCTTATCTGCGTAGACAAGCGACTTCACATAACCCCACAAAAAATAGTCCAGCGGTGTTAAATCGCACGATCTTGGAGGCCACGCCACGTTGTTCAGGAGTAAGTCTATTCATTATGAAATGGCAAACCAAACTGAGCGTAAATCAAGTGACAGCTGTCAAAAACACCAATTACGAAAAAAGTAGTGCCAGATTGAAAACCACGCCTCTAAAAAAAACACCTATACAATCATGACATGAATGTAAAATGTTAATAAAGAAGCTAAAATCCATATTTAACAAATCTAGAAATAATCTTATAATCCCATGCTCATTCATTGCATTGCTGTGAAAAACATTTTTTTTTTTCAATTTAATGCATGAAATTAATACATTTTATTCATCCATACTTTAACAGCATGAATTCATTGAACATCATAAAATTGTAGTCGATTTAATTTCAGTACAGGACTTATCAAATTTTAACAAACGGTGTGGTGGACAAACGTCCCCCACACTTTTACACAAGATTAACCAGGGTGATTTTTCAAAAAATGGCCTAATTACGGGCGGAACAATAATTAACGCAATAGGTCGCTGGAATTGAATAGATCAGTGGAATAGGATTGTAATTGCACTCACCTCGTGTCCGCTCGTTCCTTCGGCACTCGCCCTTGGTGGCTTCGCGGGATGATCACTCCACTCACTTTATATTGTTTAATATCGTCGCACGATTTGTTAGTTCCGAGCGCGCGTACGAATAAGTGCAACCTCTCTGCGGGTAGGCGAACGAAAACTGACACTTTTAATGTTTGTGTTGCCAGATCCACACATAACATCCTTTTCGCGCGGTGTGGACAAGCAAACGGGGGAAAACGGAGGATTTTTAAAGGAATCTGGAATTAAGGAGTATTTACTTTATTAGTTTAAATAGAGAAATAAATTAACAGTATTAACAGTTGAAATATTACCTACATTAAATTAGGTTAAGTATAATTGCTGAAGCTTAAACCATTCTTTACGAAACACTATGTACTATGTTATCTTGATACCTGCACTATTATAAATAGCTTATGAAATTATCGGGTTTAATAACTAACTATACGAAATTTTAAAAACAAAATGTCAAAATTGTAATAAGATTTTTTTATTAACATCTTATTTTTGATACTCGTTAAAAAAGAAATAAAGCGGTGACACCCGTTTTTTATTTTTTAATTATGTTCCTGGATATCATATAAAATTATTTTTTATTTTTTACCACGAACAGACCAAAAATAAACCCTATAGTTACTTAAGGAGAATCGTCAATTGTGCCATTTAAATAATTTAAAAAATATTTATATTATCGTTTTATAACTTATTATTTTACTTATTTATATATTATTTTTTCACTTAAATTATCTGTTAAATTAAAACATTTAAATAAATAAGGTTGGAACATTGGAAAAAAAAATAAATATAAAAAACAGTATTAAATAATGGAATATCTCCTCTATTTATTTCCTAATTATAATCGGTTAGAAGGATGTTATAATTTATATCAACATATTTGTAATGCCTGTGTTTGTTAGTGAACGTCAGAAAATCGTAAACAAACCACCAACGGCCGCTGAACTTCGAAATTTAGGACATTAGCATCTTGGAGTTTACATTTTAGAATACTTATGTGATTCGCCATTAAATTTCGATCGGAAGACTTTATCCAAATGTTTTTACATACAAGTATATCAAAAGATAAGAAATATATTACTTTGTGTTATCCACCGTTGTCATAATGGCGGCCGCTGTCACACAGAAACAAAACGCTAAACATTTATTTCTCAATACTCTGGCACAGCCGATCCAAAAATAACTATTGTAAAATACGTCCTCACTATAGTTTTATAATATTATAAAAAAAATAGGTTGTACTCACTTTTTATGGCTAAAAATCTTCTCAAAATAGAGTTAAAATAGTCACCGAAAAGTTAAACTAGTATTATTGTAAGACGTTTGGCATTTTTTTTTTTTTTTGACATTTCAATACGGCAAAAGTGGTTTTCATTTTAAAATCGGGTCTAGATTTTAATGGCGATATTTACAACGTTAGGAAAAACAAAAACAAATCCATATTGCCATGATTAAAAATTAATTAAGACGCGTGCGGGCGACGCGGACGTTTGTCGGGAAGCAAAAATTCCCCTGAACAAAATTAATATCAAATAGAATTAGTTTCAAATTTCCCTTTAAAAAATATATTAATCCATATAATACATTATTTACCCATATTATATAACATATTTGTGTTTGAAACTGGGTTGTTGCATGCATAAATTCAAATTAACGCAAATATGTTATATAACATTGCTATTTTCACTTATATGCAGCTTTTTACTTGGTGAAAATACATACAAAATTACCAATTAACTAATTAAAAAACATTATTTTTGAAAAATTTTACTTGGGGTTAAATAGATAATTTATGTTTAACATTACAACCATCATAAAATCATCGAGAATGACATAAATTGATTGTTTATTTTTATGCACTTTATTTATTAAGTCTTAAAAATCTGGGAATGAAACCTAATGTAAAAATAGCTAGATAAAAACTGAGGTTGTGTATAGCATCTAGAAACTGAGTTTCTGAGTGAGAAAAGTAAACTTCTGCGCAATATAACTCTTGCCTCAGAAAAACTGCAACGCTCGTTTTAATTTTAATCTATAGCTTTCATCGGGATCTATCAATTCCTTATAAAAAAAATATATTAACGAGTAGTTATGGTAAAGCTGTTAAAGTTCAAGTTAAAAATTAATAAAAGCTAATACAATGTGAGACTACACTAGTCGAAATGCCAAGTCCAATATACAGAAATCGTATGCTGTTGGAAAGACCATCTTGCCAGCAATCCTGCGATACCCATGAAACTCCATAAATAAGCGAGGAAAGCCAAGAGTCAACATCTGCCCTCGTCCTTCAACTGTACATCCCAATATAGTCCCATTATTTCCTACTTTTCTTCTTTCCCAATACCAATGACAATGAAACAATCTCTCCGCAAACATTATTTTATATGTATGGTAATATGACGCATTCACGTCATCTGCCCGTACATGCGATAGTCACACCCGCTTTTTAAATTCAATTTACTCATTAACAAAATATTATAGATACATAGATGAACATGACCCTCTCCATCGTTAATTTATGTGTAAAAAATATAATAGGGTTTCTTATTTTGCAGAAGGCGCCGCAAACAGAGATGCGTAGTTCCGCAATAATCGGCACTGTAGCACCGGAGATACTTCGAATGCCTTACACTATTGGCGACTTTTGAGTTTATAAATAAAGTTGGAGACATATAGAGTCACTCTCTGATTGTGGCTTCGTTCTCCGTAAAAAGATGAGAGACCGTAGTGGCATGCAACGCTAGCCCTGGTACTCTGAGTGTGTTACACTGACACGCTATTGTTTTAATGCCAAAGTTTCATATTGAAGTGAGTGAAGGTAGGCCAAATTTAGAAAGAAACTGTATTAATGTTCTTTTCGATGTGAGAGAACGAGGTTTCGGTAATTTTGAACTGAATATTTGAGAAAAGCATTCCCATTTCATCATTCATAAATTCTAATTACGGTAAGGTTGTTACTATTTCAGCCACTTCAAAAGTGTGTTTATTCATTATTTATTACCTGTTTTTTTTAATAATTATTTTCCTATTACCGTTGGTTATATAGTGGTTTATAGATTGCTCAACTACTAAAAAGAAATTGGAAACTGCTCTTTAGTAACTAAAAAAGAGTCTTATAAGTTTCAAATATCCATTAAGCATCTTAATTTATTGGAAAACAGTTTCATAATTTTAATGACAGGTGGCAACATATTCTTTAGGTTTATATTGAAAATTATTTACAAAACGGTGCGCCATCTGTGTATTGCCGGATAAACTTTTCTAAACTAATGCTAATTTATGCTTCTACAATATTTGCGTTGGGAATAATTGCCAACGAAATATTTTTTGGGCGTCTACTGACTGTATTTATATTATTTCTTGAAGCAACTGTTACATTGTACTGACCTAACAGACAAATTTGTACCGAGGAAGGTAGTTTGTTTTGTTAGCTTAATGTACCACTGCCGGCATCTGATCACTGCTATAATAACATTTAAAAACTAAATAAATATAATTTATTATAAATACAAGTAAATCGATAAAAAATAATTACATATTTTTTTAGGAAACAACTATATGCTGATAAACTGTTCTATAATATATGAACATACATTTTATATTAATATTACAAAAATAAAATCAATAATTGTATAAATAAAACAATATAAATAAAAAAATATATAAATGATTACACATGAGGTAAAACTATCTAAAACCATTGAATAATTAATGCTATTATTTAAGTATAGGGCTGTTTTTTTTAGAGGCGTGGTTTTCAATCTGGCACTACTTTTTTCGTAGTTGGTGTTTTTGACAGCTGTCACTTGATTTATGCTCAGTTTGGTTTGCCATTTCATAATGAATAGACTTACTCCTGAACAACGTTTGCAAATAAATAGTGCAAATTTAGAAAAAATCACTCTGAATTTTTTTTAAATCACTCTAAAATAAAGTAAAAATCGCGTCGTGGGCCTGTGGCGTGGCCTCCAAGATCGTGCGATTTAACACCGCTGGACTATTTTTTGTGGGGTTATGTGAAGTCGCTTATCTACGCAGATAAGCCGGACACGATTAACGCCTTGGAAGAGAATATTCGGCGCGTTATTGCTGACATACGGCCCAACTTGCTGCAAAAAGTGGTTGAAAATTGGGCCTCTCGGCTGGAATTTGTTCGAGTCAGCCACGGCGGCCACTTACCCGAAATCATTTTTAAAACATAATGGCAAACCCTTATCTTTATAATAAAACTAAATTCTTAGCCATAACATCAAATTATATGCGTTTTATCTCTTCTTGAAAACCAGGCCTCTAAAAGCATCATCATATATGTAACTGGATATTATAGAAACATAGCTCAGCGTTTACTTAACAAAATAGTCTATGATTATTAAATGCGTAATATTTCGAACAAATCTTTCAGTTTGACATTTAAATAATGATTATAATATGATGAAATTCTAGGAAGAGTTTTGACAACGGGTTCAGGAAAAATCTTAAATTGCTTACAAAGAATAATAAACGCATTTTGAGAATACATCATAAACCTATTTATTCAATTGTTATAGTATCTACCTCGCAATTCTAAGCTCATTTTGTCCCTATGAAGTTTGTGCTTTTATCACATTACTTTTTTTTCTAAAACACAATGTTGAACAACAAAATTATAATAAAAATTATGTTTTTCCTTTTTAAAAGAAAATCCTAAAAAGCGTTCACCCGTTAGTTGTACTGATTTCTTAATTACTGGTTATCAGTGTTAGATCCATGGATCCATATCTCCCATTTTTTTATTGGTCGCAATGCCCATTCTACCAAAATTTAAAAAAAAAACCTGCAAACGTATATCAGTTTCAATTATTCCTTATAAGGACAAATCCCCCATCCCATGGGATATCCCAAATAAATTTGGTGAAGTATAAACCGCTTATTGTAAACTAAAACTTAGAAGAATAAAACAAACATTAAAATCCGGTCAAATAAAATGAGAAGAATTTAATGTGCATCTATTTTAACCACAGATCAAAGAAGTACCTAGATAGCAGTGAGGGGAGGACATGATGCGAGACACAAAATACAGTTGTAATGCGAGCACGGTCGCCAGCTTCATAAGACCCACAAGGCCACTTCTAGGTACTTCTATGTTCTGCAATTTTAACCACAAAATATCGAGTGTCAGAGCTTGCAATTATATTATATAATGTACTAATGATTTATCGTTAATATATACCTACACCGTGTCTCAAGACCATTCCCGATAAAAAAATGGCTAATTGGTCCTGCGATTTGTAATATTATTTGTTATGAAACAATGCCAAAATTCATCATGATTACCGAGAAAAAAAAATGTAAACATTACGTGAACATAGTAAAAAGTTCATCTAATAATGTCTTTGTCGTGAGTGCAACTGTTGCCGTATGTTATCAAGGCCATTATCGATCGGAGCGGCATCAGAACTCGCTGACCGAATTGACACCATTGTTAAGAAATATAATAAATTTGGGCATCATTTTTTTTATATAATTTCTTACTCATTATAAGTTACATGCACAACACCCCCTTTAAATCTTAGGGAATAGTCTTGAGACATCCTATATATAAGAATTACGAGTAGGTTGTAAGTATGCAAATATACAAACAAATTAAAAATCTTTAGAAATATATTTTTAAAAAAAATCATTATAAAAATATCACAATTGAAAGTACTTTTAGTTATTTAGTTATTATTTTATGACCATTTATCATTTTTTTTTTTAAATAAGCAAAGAGTATTTATTACCTTTTTTTTATATTTTAATAAATCTATCATATAAAATGTATATTATAGTCAGTATAGAGTCAGTATAACGACTCTACAACGGTTTTTTTTTATTTTTTGTTAAATTAAATCTTAAAGTGCTGTTAACGCCATTTCTCAGATACACATTTTTTCAAGCTCATTTTGGCTAAAATCCCAATGCTACGCATACAGATAACAAAATCATAGATTAATTCACAATACCTCAAGGCAATTTTCTTATTTGGTACTAAATGCTTAAAATCAATCCTAATCAACTTTTATATTTTTTTACAACCAGATTGGTTATTTCTGATGTGAAACATTTATACTGCTATCATAATGCCACATTCGTACATACTTCTAGTAGATACATTCTTTTAAAAATATCTTATGATTTCAAATCTGATCGTTTTGACAAAATTTCCTCAAAACGATCAAATATGCATTCCGGCTTGGCATTCAAAGCAAAAGCATGCTTCTCTCTGAGATAAATTATTATTATCTTGAAATTAAAGATTTACGTCATACATCTGTTTTGTCAGTCACGCAAATATCGATCATATTATTTTTACATCAGTTTTACACATTTTTTATGTTTAACGCACAACAGATTGATTTTAGACAGTAATAAATAAATAACAAAATATTTAAAGCGGTAGAAACACATGTTGCATTAATTTTTTCAAAGCTGTCCTGAAGACCATACGTATCATTATTTTTATGTAACGTGTTTTAAAAAGTGAGTAAAAGTTAATTTTTCAATCTTTATTTTCTGCCCCCGTCTCAGATCTAAATTTCCCCTTAAATGTCCTATTGCGGTTAAAACAGAATTCTTTCAAAGGCGATACTCACTAAGTATTTACCATCATCTTTAGGGATCCGTACCTCCCTATTACTCGTAAAAAAAGGGAAAGAAACGTGACAGTTGAGTATTACCCAAACAATGACAAATAAGTCCAGCTAAGTTCGCAAAGCCAGTCCGGACCACTCTGGGTGAGAACAAAGATCCATCGAATGATTATACGTAGAGCGAAAGTAATGTCTCATTTGAAAAAAAATTGCTCGATTTCTAAACAGCTACGAATGTTTTACGCACTAGTCGTATCTCGGCAAAATGTACCTTTTATTTAATTCTATAAAATGTCATCCTTTTTTATATTATCATGCGAAATTTACCCTCAGTCCTCGACCCACACGGAAACCTATTGGCGCAGAGTGCCTTTGTTGCGGCCATTTGGGCCTTATGTAACTTTTGCGTCTGTCACTAACTGTCTAAAATAATTTTAAATGATACCTATTTATATGCCTAAAGGAATATTTTGAATAACTATTATTTTGTCAAGAGTAGTGTGATTGTAAAGATTTTAACACTTGTTCATAACCAATGAAAACAAGCCGTTTAGAGGTTATTTTTTCATACTAAGGATAACAAGCTTTTATAGAAATGTTAAAAAAACATGATTAGCAATAGTTTGGTGAAATCGTAAAATAAGCAACACGACTTTTATAGGGTAAATAAAAGTTAAATGAGTAACAAAAGTTGATTGCGATATTGTATAGCCAATTGCATACATTCCACGCAGTGTGTTTATTTCCGTTAAGTTGAAAAAAAAAACATTTTTAACTATATAATAATTAGAAATGGTCATAGTTGACATAGATCTCTACTAAACTGTGATATAAAAAGTAAATAAAATTGTTAAAAAGCATTTCATTTAACTTAATAATTAGTCCTAGTGGAGTATTCCCAAAAAAACTATTGGAGTATAAAAAAACTTTTACAAATAAATGTACGTATGTAATTTTTATGCTCTAATTTTTAATCCATGTTGTATAGTTATTACGGAGGCATAATAGCACGAGTACGCTTGCACCAACATATTTCTGCTTGATTAGATCTGTTTTCTAATATTATTGTTGGGTAGAATTTATTCATAATATAGTGCTATAAACATCCAAATAACAAAAATAATGATAATACTTGATCACTGCGAATAATACTTTGGTGTAAGCGAACCTTAAGTAACTATTTAAGTATAAAAAATATTTTTTTTAATTTAAATAATATTTACAGTCTAGATATATCCATTATTCACGTATATTAAACAATTTTTATTTTTTTTAAACAAATATGTTTATTTTATAAAAATATTATAATTTTGTAAATAAACAATGTTATCTTTCGTTCATTGTTATTTTATATTTTAAATGTCCCAAATTATAGAGTACAGGACTCTGGCTGAGGCGAGCAGCCGTGTGATCCCCCCCCTGGGACCAATGTTTGGCGCTATCAAAAAAGTTTACTTAGATAATGTTTAGGTCCTTATCTGATGAATAATATTAAATTTAAATAAATTCGATTCTTATAGACTAAGAAATTTATAACAAAATTTCACCTTTTAAGCCGCCCCCCCCCCTCTATTCCCGCCCCCTTGGTCTGTTTTGCCCATTAACGAACATGACCTAGATTTTGTACCCCTAAATTTCATGTACCAATTTGAAAGTGATTAGTGTAAAATTACAACAGTTATCATATCCACAAGAAAGTGATATAGATAGATATTTAAGATGAGGGTGGTTTAGGGTTCTAGGGGATGTGAAACCTAACCTAACCTAAACATGATTCATACAAAATAAGATAGCTCTATTAATAAACATCAAAAAAATACAATTTATTTGTGCAAAATATAATGGACCCTGTTCAGGAAATATAACACTTTATTCACAAAAAAAATTGTACAATTGTATGTACCATTTTTTCATATTATACTGTTGGTTTTCCGAATAAACGATAAATAAATAAATAAATAAAAAACCTAAAAAATTCATTCGAATTTTCAATGCATCTTGAGTCTTGACATCGCTTAATTGAGAAATGGATCAAATATTCCTCCTTCATTTCAGGGTTTATGCACAGTAGTTAACCGAACCAAAGAACTATGAAATTAGATTTTCAAAAAAACAAAGATGGTGAGTATATGTTTTCTCTTCGGCTACAGATCTGTAAGAAGCTGGTAGAGGAATTTGGCCAGGAGACTGCCGAAATAATACACATATCTAAATAATCAAATAATACTTTGTAGTCATTTTTCTTAAGGGCTGAAGTGAGAACATTAAATTTGTCAACAAACGTTGGTCTTCCAAGACGGTAACTTCCTATAGGGCAGTTAATTTAACTATTAAATGTTGGGACGATGTGTAATGGGGTTTTCACAAAACGTTATCTGAAGCTAAATTATATATGATTGCTTAATATTTTATTGTCGATGTTAATATTTTATAATATTTATTGTCAATGTTAGCAATTGGAAAAAAATAGGTATCTTGAAATAATTATGAATAATTAAATGAGCTGGATATATCATCTTGGGTATTTGCAAAATAAATCCTGAACTAATATTTATATTTAAAAAGATTCAATATTCAGGAATATCTAACAATTTACAGTAGCTAATTTGTTATGGTATAATTGGTTGGGGCGAGCTTCAGAAGTATCTCTTTTACATCAGGAGTTTCTCAAAATGATGTATTAAATGATACTGGACTTTACAAAGCAACTTTTCAAAGAACTAAATACATTTCCAATTTGGAGACATTATATTAAAACAGTATTGTTACATTATATGAAACTCGTGCGGGGAAACTAGGGGTCAATTAGCCGTCGGCACTCATGTGGTGGTCCACCTCGCCTTAAAGGTTGGGGTACGCCCAACTCCTCACAATTGGCGAATAAATATTATTAGGAAAACCAAGCGCCCTGCAATACCAGATCTGCTCTGTGGGCACAAACTGCCTTCGCTGGTTGCCGAATGAAAAGGAGCTCACGAAGCATGCCTACCTACCGTGACTGACATATGCCAGATCGGCTGACAGCCAGTTTTTTTCTTATCGAATCGGCAACGGATAATGTTCGGGCAAAAAGAAATACCGAGTGACGGAAAAATTACCAAAACGGAATATTGTTACAAAATTTAAACGTCACACGGCATCTAGCGTATACAGCAATGTGTGTTAACCTCAACATCCTAGGTATCTAAATTAAATTGAAAACAAAGTACCATATCATGTATATTTCTTTATTTTATATTCTTTTAAGGATATACTATATCTTACAGGCAACGAAATATAAACCATAAAAGTATTTTTCTCAAAATGTCAATTACTGCACATGTATTTTTACAATACGATATAGTATATTTTAAATACAATGAAATAATTCAAAACTTACGGTGGCATATTTTATGCCCCATATATTGTGTTGAATGACCGAGAGTACCCTGACAACTGTACAAAATGAAATCAATTTGAGGCTCAGCCGAAACGGGCCCGAGCATCAAATAGGAATTCATTCAATCGCTCGCAACCAGAAATTGAAAACTGATTTGTACGAGAGTAATGTCAGACAATCTCAATACAATCTAGATTATATTTAAAATTCGATTACCCTGCCATAAAAGAATGTAATCCTCATTTAGGACAATAATTAAAGTTTACACATACCTAGACTCTTCCTTACATGATTTAAGTCTATACAATTATGCGAAAATAAAAATGTCATATTTATAATATGAAACACATATCAAAATAATCACAAAATAAGAAGTAACAAAAAAAATATATAAAATTAACGGTAAAGCTAATGTTTTTTTCCTACATAAAAGTGGAATAAAAATGTTCTGACATTAAATGAGATTAATTCTGTTAGCACAGCCCTAAAATGCTTCGGTTTAGTTAGAAACTCTTAAGAGACAAGTTCTCGGTGTCGTCAATTGGCACGAGACCAATGTAACAAACAACTAAACTAAGTGCACAATGTGCAAACATAAACTCGTAGCTTTGATAAAGGTACATAACATGTCAATAAAACAAAAACGTTCCATTCACATACTAACTAACACACAATTCAATAAGTACGTTTCTGAGCATCAACAAAATAATCGAAATCGGCGTTTATATACATTTTAAAATATGAAACTCGATCGTAACATCTTACTTACATAAGGCCTTTGACTCTTTGTTGTTACAACAAAAAGTTAGTAAACAGTTACAATAACTGTCAGAAACCCGTCAATTATATAAGTATTTAAGTGAAGAAATTAAATCGCTTATAAACGCAGGTACAAACCAAATAATTCTTCAAAGGCCCACCAATTAGCTGGCACGTCAATATGAAAAACTTTATAACTGAAAGTGTATCTTAAGACAGTGATTTAAAATAAATGTCAAAAAAATATATGTATAATATAAGTCTATTGGGCGTTTTTAACATTTCTGAAGTTATTTACCAAAATCTCTACAACTTTACAAAATCTTTTCGAAAGTGGCAAAAGTATAGGTTTTATGTTGGTACCTAGTAAATAATCGCTCGGAGTGACAGTTTGTTTAGTATAACTTTCGAAAATTTGGAGAATAACATGTACTTATTAATATAAGCATGCAATAGTTCATATAAAAAAAACCTGTAAGGGACAAGATAAAATTGCTCAATATTTAACACTGAATATGTAAGTATCGTAATAATAATCTATTTAACTATCAGCATATTCAATATTTCTCTTAGTTTCAATACTTATAAGTGATTGATGAAGTTTTAATTACATTTCTTGCCTCTTTTGAAAGACTCAACGGTGCAATCATCAGCTAAAGTTCAAAAAGATGTAATTATTGTACCTATGCAATGCCAGTAAGTTCATCTTCCATCTTTGATGACTAAAGATATTTCATATATGAGCATTTAACTCGGGTGATAATTGATTTTCTCAAAAATCCGAACAAATTTACATCATTGAAAACCTACGATTTTAATATACAGCAATATAAAATAATATATTTTAGGTATAAATAATTATTGTTCTTTTTTTTTGTAAAATTAAAAAATACATTAGAAAAAAATTACCAAAAGAGGCAAAGTGTAAAACTAATCGCCAGTAGAGCTATGTACAAATTACTTGAAATAAACATTTTGAAGTGAATTTGCAGTACGTATAGCATTTTCTCGTGTGCGCATTATCAGCGTAGTACTAATACACATTTAGGTGATTGACCTATTTGAAAAATTAATATCTCAAACTAATTAAAAAAAAACTTTGAGAAATTGCATTCGGTGCTGAAAAATTGTATGTCGATTATAAATGATGGAACCAGTGCCGTTAGTTCAGTGTGGCACCTGCTTCTCTCTATGCCGACCTCTTAATTCTAATACCTGGGGCTTCAGCTCTTTTTAATATAGCATTGTGCTTTATATTATACACATGTAATTCTATTTTTACTCTCAATAAAATTGACCTACGTACAATCGGTGAAATTCAATAATAACAGATGGCTTTAATAACGCTGAAGGAATAAAGATGTTCAGCTATAGCCAGTGACTGATGTCAACTGCGTTTTGTGGGCTATTTATTGCATTGTCGTTTTGCGAGGATTTTCGTTGTTTTCCTTGTAAAATATTAAAGCAAATAATTCGTCCCTGGCAATGCATACAGGCCTATCTCAAATTTTATCAAAATAATTAAGGACCATTTATCAGGTAAAGGGTCATATCTCAATTAGTTAAAATTGAAATAACTTTATATAACATCCATTAAGACCGATCTGATTTTCCGATGTGCAAAGAGATAAAACTTAAATAACAACAAACACTGATATGTGAGATTTTCATCATTCATAAAGGTGTATTTAAATTAGGCCCATTTGCATTTACAAAATTTAACAGTTTTTTTTTAAGGAAATGTACATTAATTTATGACATATGCCACTATTAAAAAACAATCATCAAATATATTATATAATATATATTTACTATAATTTTAAATCCTCCTACATGCATTTTGATTTTTACGATCAACAAAACTAAATAAATAAATATTATTGCAAATAGGTCTATTTTAGTGAAAATAATGGCTGAAGTTTGAGAAGTCAACAAAATTGAAGTGAATCTTAAAAAGCTAGAAGCCAATTAGCCGAGTAGCTCTGTGACCCCAATTAGTACACCGAGTGCATCATTGGAAAGACCAAGTCACTTTGAGCAAATTTACTAAATAAGTTCGTAAACTTATACTTCTAACTCGGTTTAAATTAAGAAAGATCTTATTTGAGGTAACTAACAGTCACATTGAAGCTCTTACCTATTTGATAATATATATATTTTTTTTTAAGTAATTATAATAATTAACCTTAGAAAGTATGTATACTTGAAGACCTGTTGAATAATGTGAACTGTTTTGAACTATTTCCAATTTTTACTATCAATAGACTACCCATATTAATATAATTAATGGTTTTAAATGGTTTGAGATAGCGGACTCTGTCGCCCCAGTAAATTTGCTCAACGCAACCTAAGCTATAAAAGAGTCTCGTGGTTCATACGCAAGATTCCCTTCCGGGGAGAAGCGATCCGCTTTCGAGCGCGTCGTGAAGCGCCGCCTGAGGCTGACATCCTGCCGTTGCGCATGCCGACACGCCGGATGTGACGGTGCCGGGTCCACGCGGTACGCCGTTGCGTTGGCGACACATGTATGGAGACGCCGCAGGGGACGGCGACGAACGGTCCTCCTGCGCAGAGAGCATTTCATTAAAACAAAATGGAAAAAGGCCGGTCAATTATGAATGTGCATCCGAGTGTCAAAGGCTTCCCGTAGCTGTACAATTTAACTAGCGGATCCAAATCAAAACTATTGATTTTTTTAAATAATTTACGGGCCTTTTTGGGGACAAAATTTCATACCTAATACATTTTGGTGATAAGGACGCAGAAAAAGAAGAAAGATTAATAGGCAGGAAGGTGAATGGTAATGTAAATATATCCTAAACCTTTTTAGGAGGTTGTAAATTATTAAAGTATTTTGGATTAAGCCGAGTGGACTAGGAATTTCAGGGAAATAGGAAATTTAGCTATTGCTTCCAATGTATCTCATCCAAAAACGCTTGTCGCATTTCTCCGCCTCGTGAAATAGCAAGCTTTTAAGCAGTTTCCAATTCTGAGTTCTCGCGTCTTTTCTACAATCCCTGCAATTAACCTAGCTGATCGAATTGGAATAAATACAATCTACATTGTTTTCTACAATTAACTTTCAGCCTTTCTTTTAAACGCAATCTAAAATTGTATATATTCGATATTAATTATTAACCTATGTAAGCTACATTTTAATTTGTTAATAATACATGATATAATTTATTGTACACTTTAAACCAATTCATTATTTTCTAGTCGAATGATAAGATAAGATGATCTGGATGAATAAATACTAAAGATATATGATTTGGACTTGGGAGATTTCCCGAGGTTGCTAAATTTGAAATTTTTAATTTAAAATAATATGTTAATTACATCAGTGGTGGTCTGTAAGTACTTCATTACATTATGCGTAACTGTATAGGAGCAAACATGAACCTGGTGCATAATGTTATTAAAATTCGGATATTTCTTATGTTACAGTACGTTAGGGTAATAATTTGATACGATCGGGTAGATTTCTAAAGCAAGATCCTCAATAAAACAGGGAGTAGTGACTTTACGATAAACATTTCCTGAAGGCTGTACACTTCTTCAGGCGGCTTCTAGGTCAGCAGTTACGTGAAATATAGGTTGCGATGACCATGCACACGCAAGAGAGGGTGGACATATCAAAAGGTTGGCCTCAGAAGGATATTCAAGGAGTGATAGGATGATAATTAGGAATAGATTTTCCCCACTAACCTCCATAGGCCACAGTTGTAGCTACTCCCCAAAACCATTATGCGATCCCTAGATAGAAACATCACTAGAGTTAAGCTACAATCACACATTCGAATAAATATAACAAAGGATTGGGTTAAATATTAGTATGTATGGAACAGTTAGTAAGTAATAAAATAAACAATATTTTGGTATTTAAGCTAAAGTTTCCTTTTAGATTGATGTTTAAAAACTGCTTTTCACAGACATAAATATTTTAATAGTGAGATAATGTGAAACTTACTTATTAACAACACAATATAATTACAAAATATTATAATTGACCAGTTTTATATTAAATTAATAATCGGGCGGGATCATTAAACTATCATGAAAATAGTATACTGTCCCAGAGACAATTGTCAGCTTAAAATCTGGTGATAGATGACATTACTATTACTACCAAGCCTCTGAACACTATTTAGGATAATTCGAAATTCAACGGCTTAGAAGTTATTCATATATTTGAGATTTTTTAGAAATTTCCTAAGTTTGTTTACAGAAATAAACAGTGTTAATACTACTGAGCGAAATTTACCCCAGACATACTTTGGTACTGAACCACTAAGTATCATATTTTTTTTACGTAAAATTAATGTAAATACTCTTTTTGAGTTCTTTTTTTTTTTGTAAAGTTTGCCTCAGGAAAGCTTCAACTGAGCAATAAGAGTTTTAAAAAAATAGAGAAAAACTGACAGGACTATGGTCCAAATCATATTTAGAGCGAACTAAATTAAGCAATATCTTTCTGAAAGTTTTACCTACGCTTTATATTGTGCTAAACTTAACGGGATTTCCACGAAAATATTGTTATTACAAACACATGAAACAGTAAAAACAGACACGAGCAGGTAAATGCCATTCGCCAGTAACGCATGCGCCAGTGTGGAGTTTGAGTTCTTTTTTTTTTTGTAAAGTTTGCCTCAGGAAAGCTTCAACTGAGCAATAAGAGTTTTAAAAAAATAGAGAAAAACTGACAGGACTATGGTCCAAATCATATTTAGAGCGAACTAAATTAAGCAATATCTTTCTGAAAGTTTTACCTACGCTTTATATTGTGCTAAACTTAACGGGATTTCCACGAAAATATTGTTATTACAAACACATGAAACAGTAAAAACAGACACGAGCAGGTAAATGCCATTCGCCAGTAACGCATGCGCCAGTGTGGAGGCACCAAAGGGCACTTTTATTTTTATATCTTTTTTATATATTCGTATAAACCAAAATACATACATGTACAGAGCAGTAGTAACAGTTCAATACCAATTAATGTAACCAACAAGCGACCGGCACCTACCGCACTGGTGTTCCCTGCCTTCTTAACCATCGAACAATCGTTTACTAAAAATATATCAGATTGTGCACTTACCGGTTTGTCTGTGCCACAGCATGTGGCGTTGTTGCAGGATGGATCTGTACTTGGGCAGTGCAGGGCGCACGGTGCTATTCCCAAGCCCTACAATACAGAAAATATTCACTGATGTATCAATAGCATATTTTACTTCAAGGTTCATTAAAAAGTAGCAAGTCCATTATGATTTGTATATATGAACGAATGTGCCATGTTATCTTATTATAAAGAAAAAGCAAATATAACCTCAGGTAATTTTTAGAAATAATCCATTAATATGTTGATCCATATGTGGAATAGTGAAAGGTCATTTACTAACTTAGCTGTGCTCACATTAGGATGTTTATTATATTTTATGTTATTTGTATACAAAAACAGTGATTACTTATTGATTTAACAATTTTTCCCATCTACACATTTAATTCATAAAAAATATAATGCCAAAAGAAAAAACAACAATAAAAAAACAAAAAATGAACACAAATAATCAAGAAAAATTAAAAGTAACTATCTATAATTAAAAATAATGCTCCCAGGTGAACAATAACACATAAATAATTCACGCTGATCTAACAAAGGTGTAATTGAAAGTACTATTTAATCCTAATGGGCGAACAGACAAATATATCAATCTCCATGGAAATGAAGTTTAATAATCCGACTGCTCTCCCAATCGGACTATTCTTGTATACGTTGGTAGAACACGCTAATCGCATAAATAACATGCGCTTCCGTGATCTGGTCGAACAGTCCGGAGCAAAGAAACCAATATCTCCGAGTAATGTGGGATTCTCGATGAATCCGCGAATAACTTAGAACAATATATGAACTTTCCGATTAAACTCGAGTGTATTAAGGCCTAACATCCCTAATACAAATGCTGATGGATGCGTATTGGGAAAAAATCAGGATAATATTCATACCTACGGAGATAAGTTATCTTAGGAACCTCCTCTGAATAACCTCCAGAATATTACAGTAAGTTATTTCATGAGGACTCCAGATAATGGAACTATACTCCTCACGAACGTGCACGTTCGAAGCACGAATCCCAACCTTTTATTAGCACGCATAGAGGTATGCTTCGCAAGTGCAAATGAAATACATTACAGATCAGAAAAGTGCAGATTTAGGCTTGTCAGCATTATTAATAATAATAATTAATTTGACTGAATACTTACATCTTCGCTAGGAAGCTCAACGAATTCTGGTTGAATGGTTGTGGAATGAATTCCTTCATTGTGGAAGAACTCTTTCACCTTCTCCGCTATTTTCATGTACTCCGACAAATTACGACACCTTAAATTCAAAAAGTTTAAAGTCATAATAAAACAAGAATGGCTATGACAACCCGTAGCTATCATATAATATCAACTGTTTCTATACATTATTTAATAGTAGTAAATTATTTAACCAGAAGTGTCATTAAAGACATCTCCTACCCAGACTATTCGCACCTGTGGTACCAACTTGTGATGAGTTGCTTCATTTCCTATCTCCACTTGTACCTGCAGCACTTCTAGACCATGCGTTTTGGATGGTCATAGAGGCGACATAATATTTCAATTTAATAATAATAATAATTTTAAATAATTATAATGTGGCACTGACATTCTTTTACATATTTCTATTTGCGCACATAGATGAGTTTTTATTAATCTTAACTGGCCAGTAATAACTAATATGTCCTCATGTTTCCAACAGCCGTGCTGTCATATTTTTGAAACTCGAATGTGATATTTGAACTTTTTAGCTAACTGTCAATTTTTCAGTTATTAGTACTAAAAATTCGTGGAATTTAATATTACATATATATCTACACTATTTGACCAGCTTCAGATGCAATCTCAACGGCTATGAGCCGTTTTTCAAGAGCATCAATCTACAAACAAAAATTCAACTCTAGCATTTGTACTTTTTGAGTAGAAAGATGCTACAGACGGATGGACAGATAGACGGCCTAAGGACGGAGATAGTAGCTTCTTATACATGAATGTATGTATAGAAGCTTAAACACAGTCTTGTTATGATTTTCACCAAAGTTAAAATTAAAATTAAGAATTTTATTGTATTATTTCTTATTTTTTAGATTGATTTTTTTTTTTGTAGGTTTATTTTAAAGTTGGTTTTATTATTTTTTGTAACTGTTCTCTCTGCTGCTATGCAAATTTAAAGTTTAACACAAAATTTAAGCGATGAAAGCAAATCAGAGGCTGATTTTTATCCAGGTCGGTGATTTTTTTCATGTTTTAATTTAACATTTTTTCTACAGATTTAATATTCATTTAGTGTATCAAATTATAATTTCTGAAATTTTACCTAATATGAGCGGAAGCAATGATCCTGTTGCCGGCCAACTGCCAAACATGAAACTCGTGGACGGCCAGAACCCCATCGACACACTCCAGAAGTCGTCTCTGAATGGCATCAACCTAAAAATTTAGAAAACGTTACGGGTACGTGAAAATTCATCAAAACTAAATATTTTGTATATTAACTATGATTATTTTAGTAAAAAAGTTGTCAAATATCACGTTTATTAAGAGATTATAATATATTAATGATGGCATATCAATGTCTATTAGTTACGGGAAACAGGAAAAAATAATCCAGACACTGACAATTCTAGCATTAGGTTTTTTTTTCATAAAGTTAATTTATAAAAAATATATTTATAAAGTTAATTCCATAAGTTTATTTTTATTATAGTTGTTCAACTTTATACAATGTTAAGTATTGGTGGAACTAATTAATGATGTTGACTTTGGATAAATTACTAAAATTTGTTCGGATATTTATGCATATATATTTATTTGCATATTTGCGGAATAAAATTACAGTTAATACAGATCATTCACATAAACTGTAATTCTTTTGATCTGGTGCAGGTAGGTAATATTTGACATTAGGACTTCTTGGATGCAAAATGTTTTTTTTTTTTTGAGAAAATTAACACGGACACTTTTATCAACACGGAAGTAATTTGAGATAAATATTTTTTATGAATTATGGTATTTGTGAATTTTGAGAAAGAATTTCATGGGAACAGTTTTTATACAAAATGATGATGGGATGACTAAAGTGTAGCCAGTGATACTTTTTGATAGCTATATTCAGATGACACTGCAAGGGCGATACACTGCAAGATTCGGACATGATAACTCCAAACTGGAAGCAGCATAAAAGCATGCTGTTTCATGAGGCGGAGACTTGCGACAAGTGTGTCAAGTGAAACATGAAATTCACTTCTAAAGCACAGTAACACAGCGGTTAAACAGTAGCGGTTTTTGATAAAATACTTCCACTCTATAAATAGTTTAAATTCAAGGAAAAATAACTTTTTAAATGCCCAATAGTTTTGAAGAACATTTAATGTTGCTATAGATTGGAAGATAATGATTCTTAGCCCGCAAATTATACCACAAACACATAAACTTGAAAGTAATCTTGTATAGGCCGAGCAATGACAGTTGCACTCTTCTTTCATAAATTTATTTTAATGCCCGACTGAAGTAATATTATATTTGTAACACTTAAAAATTAAATATGGTTTGTTCCACTATTAAGGTTCTTTTAAAATGCTGTGGTGCATTTTAGTAGAGTAGAAGTGGTATTATGGTGGTCATGGGTGTTCAATATTAAAAGGAATAGTAATAATATAAACAAGATAACTGCAGAGTAAAGAGAAAATAAATTTAAAATTATTTCCATAAACCTGTATATGCGTAGGAACGGTCTGAAGCAGAATTAGTGCTGATTCTCTAAGAAGCGGCCACACAGATTGCAATATAAGAACAACCAAAATGATGCTCAGAGCAGGGTCTATGTAGTAACGGTACTCCCAATCCGTCAGCCACACGACCAGCGCCGAACAGACTACAATCACTGAACCTATGGACAAAAACATAATTTATGATAATATGGGTCGTGTTTGACGGGTTAAGTCTCAGGACTCATCCGTTGGCTATTTTGGTACACACGCTTCAGCTTCAAGTTAGCGTATATAAAATAAATAAATAATCTTGTAAAAGTAGAAACTACAGAGTGTATTTATATTCACTGATATCCTTTTAGGGGGGGGTTGATTCATATTGACAACTAAACCGGTCGCATGAAAAAAAAAATATAATTTTGAAAAAAAAATGACAGGTTATATTTTTCAATAATTGTTAGATGGATGGAATCATATAGAAACGGTAGAGCATTTTTAAAGACACATTCATCGCTTGTTCTTTTGTTCTGCGGAACCGTCGCTTTCATGTTTAAAGTATTTTCCTTAACCCTTATAGGTCGGGCCCACTGCATCCTCATAGCGCTCATTCATTGGCCGAAGTGTATACACATCGGCATGCCGTCGGTCATTCGAAAGTTACCGCTCAATTATCTGTGCCATTCGATTCGCAAATAACCAATCACATGCTAAATAATGATAAAAATTAATATAATCATCATTTTGCAAGCTTTAATGAAAACAGCAATTAGTGTCTTACCTAGAGCATCAGATAATACATGCAAAAACACTCCTCGCATATTCATCTGGCTGGCATCCGGCTGATGTTGCAGCCGCTTCACGGACCCTCGGGCGACGACCGCCGACGGAACCGCTCCGTCGTCATTGGTCGTGATGTTGGCATGCTTGTCACTGGACAACTCAACTCCGCCACCCTCGTCACTGTCATCTGAGCCATTCGTTCCTTCTCCACTCACGAGCCGCGCCAGACGGCTGCCTGCTCCGCTAGTCGCAGTACTTGTCGCAACACCGTGAGAGTGACCGTGTGATGCACCATGCTCTGTGGTGGAAAATAAAATCTTTAAAACCTACGCACATTAGTGTGTGACCTTTTTCTTTGGGTTTAAGTAAACCCGTTACATTAGCGTCGGGTCGCGTGTAGGCACTGCGATTTTTGTTTTATTAATAAAATGTTTTTACCTAAGTCTAATAGTATTTTTTTGATATTTATGGTAGTTTCACTTTATTTTGTTTAATGGTGTTATTAAAACACAGCTTATTTATTTTAAAGCGCTAGGGATATCTTAGTATTCCAGTAGTGTATGTTTTTGTATTTTCAGCGCACCAAGTACATCTTCAATGTCGGCACAGCGGTGTTCGTCTTGTATTAGTAACTGTTCTTATTTTTCCCCTGACAAAGAATTGACACTTGTCATTCTCTTTACTTGAATTATCATTGTGTTGTTAAGTCATTTGACGTGGAAAATTTAAAATAACGACTTTATTTATAACAGGGTTGTTCCTAATCTTTCCAGACTTCTGGTGTTTAATTCGGTAGAGTCACACGGACATTTTAATTTTACTAGTTGAGCAATGGTACTTTAAAAATAAAAATATAAAGGATAATAATCGCTGTTCTACAGTATAAACGGTACAAAGATTTTGATGAGTTCTTCATAAACACATAATTTTTTGTCTAATTTTAACAAATAAAATTTAATACAGCGTGGAGTTTTCTATCTTAAATATTACAATTAGAGCCTAATTAAAAACTACGTTATCTGAAACCAGAACATATTTAAAACATTTACAAAAGATGCTGATAGTTTTTAGCCTCTTCTTAAAATATCCCAAAAGTTTTGTTTACCTACCTACACGTCATATTCCCGACAATTTGCACCACTTGCACCAAACTCCATAAGGCATTTTAATCAAAGACGATATACACGAAAAATCAAGTTATTAAGGAATTTAACCTTGGTTAAATAGTTTTTGAAAATGGCACTTATGTAGTGTATTAAGAATATTATCTTGTCTTAATTAATTACAGGACAATTACAATTACAATTACATCGACTGTCAATAAAGAAAATAATATTGAATCTTACCATGGAACAAAAACAGTCCAATGATATTGACGACCAATCCAAGGACCCCTACAACAAGCAAAAGCTTCGGCTCATGAATCTCTTCCATTTCGAGGAACCTCTTGCATGCCTCCACTGTGATGCTGAAGCAGAGCGCCACCAGGAAGACAGCGTTCACCAATGCACCAAGCACCTCGGCGCGAGCCCAGCCAAACGTGTTCTTCGACCACTTCTTTGGTGACATCTAAAATTGATAAACGGCATATCCATTTTACTCACATAATTTATACATAAGACAGAATTACACTTACAGAAAGGCATGGTATATTATGGTAAGACTATGCAGTGTAAATTTTATATACTATACTTGTGTTAGTGTATATGCATGTTTTTAAATAATATACTTTTTTTACAGAATCTATATAGCTAGCCAAAGATTCCATTGCTTTGTTGCCAAATTGCAGTGACAGTGGTTTAATAGCTGTAATAGATTTCTTGGCAAATTTATTGTAATTTGATTTCTAAGAAAATAACGCACTTCGTTTGCAATGCAGCTGAAATTTCCATTGTTTGTTCTTTATTTTTTTTTTCCGATACAGTGTGTTAATTATTCATCTTTTTGTATAGGAATTTTATGAAAAAGTATTTTTCGGGTGTTTTCTTTGTCGGGGAGGCGCTATTGGGCGCAGTTCCAACGACCTTATTGTTGTTTTCATGATATGAGGCCGTTCATTACAGGCAAGCAACATCTCGCAAGTCTGCAACTGAATGTGATTGTGTTGTTTTTTTTTTGTATTTCTTGTTACTTAACTCAGTCGACAGTGTTGAGAAAAGCACCGTTGAATATTCTCAACGGTGAAAAATGACCTGGCCGGATTGTAGCGCAAAGTGATTATTATTTATTTACATAATTAATAACTAAATTGTGCATAATTTCACTTAAGTTTTGTTTATTAAGTTTTTATGTACTGTACAGTTAGTATTATTTTTTTAAAAAAATATAAACTTTAAGAATAAAATAAAATATAATCTAAATTGAGTTTCTGCCAGATGAACCCGTCAGGCTCTGGCAGGACAAGATATATTTTCTTTGTACTGTTTCTGATGAACAATAAATGTCACTTATGGTGGCATTGAACTAAACTGAACTGATTTGACCCATCGGGGATTCGAACACGAGATCTCTAGATTTAGAAACTAGAACTCGTTTGTTTTGCAAGAACCAATAGACTTACAATTTTAAATAAGTATGATTTTTATCATTGACTTTTTAGAGCAACTTACACCAACCTTGACTAAAAAAATGTATATTGCAGAAAACTAATTGCTGTCATTCCTACTAATTCTACGTGGAATCATGGCCATGAAATTCTCCAACGTCTCTATATATACTTATACCTGCACCACGATACACCCTACCTACCTAGACGACAATCCTGCATCACATATACATGCAGCCTCTCAGAGTCGATCGATCGGAGTCTAACAGTATTGAGGTAGATCGCCAGCAGTTCAAGTTTGAGCACCCCTGATCTACACTGTAGGATTTTGTTGCCCTGAAGCCTGGGTATTTAAACGTAGAAGCTTAAATTTAAGGTTAGATTAAAATACACATAAATACCTTAACGGAAAGAAAAGCAACAACCAACGCCGCGACATCGCTCAGCATATGAAAACTGTCGGCGACCAGCGCCATGGAGTTGGTCAAGTAGCCGACGATTATCTCTACGAAGAAGAAGACCGTCGTCAGCCAAAGCATCGACAGGAGACGACATTTCTTTCCTGTGTACCGGCCCATTATTACTGCAAAGTAAGCATTTACACTTTATTAGCCCTGGGATACAGGCAGTAACTCCTTACTCTTTGACTTGCTTATTCTGCTCAATAGCACAAAAACATTCACAAATGCATGACTTTTATTAAAAATGTTATTCGAAAATAAATAATATGAAATTTTATTATTGAATAGAATAAAAATATTTCCTTTTGGCCCTATGCATTCGGTTGAAATAACCAATGGCTGGCTGGTTTGAGTATTTATGACAAAAAGTATTAAAAAAAATAACTTGTTTTCACCGATGTTTGTATCGCTGGGCGTGTGATTGTATCTCAACAGTTGGTAGTGAAAGATTACTTGATTTTTTTCATACAAAACAAGATATAAACACTTTTTTTTAATATATCTGCTAAAATTAATTTGTACTATATCACTAGGATCGGACCTGACAATTTGAGAATATTTATTTTTTCAAACCAATTTGTTGATTGGGATATTTTTAGTAGTGTACCGTTTTATATGTTTCTTGTTGTTGATATATAATCGGTTAATATATAAGGCGAGTGGCAAGTACTTAGCACAGGCGGTACCTACTCTGATATGCGCGAGCTATCTGTAAGTAAAACCCAGTTATTCAGTGTGACGATTTAATAGAGACTCTTTGATACTTCGGCGCTTCGACCGTATCGCGGCCGAGCGCTGACCATAGACAATGTGTTGTCTATGTTTAGGGGAATATGACTGATGTGCGTATGGCAACATTGCCTCGCTACATTCACCCCCCTTTTGTAGTTAGAAAACTATAGGTTTTTTAACTTACATTTGACTAGGCAACTAAGTGTTGCATGGAAGAGAATTTAATTGAATCTGTCATCACGTGAACTAACGAGGGTTTACAATGCGCTTTTACGGCATACCCATGCATTAGCGTTACAGAATGCGCGATGAGAAAAATGTTATGCAGCTGTGTGCAATGCTTAGTTGCGGTACATTTTTGTGCTCTTTTATGGCACGTACCGACTTTTTTTTTTAAATATATTAAGATTAACAAGTATGTTTTTCATATAATATTACAGTTATCAAGTAAGCGTGAAATGTTAAGGACAAATGCGTATTTGTTGACCATATTGCGTAACAATGCAAGCAGTACAAAGTACAAAAAAAATTAGAAGCTAAGTGCTTATGAAGTCTTGATGATTTGTTATGTTTCCGCTGACGTTTGGGTTTGGTTACGATGCAACTGGCTTTAATAAAAAAAGTGCTGACTGCTGATTAGCGAGCGCCGCTCCCTTATCTCCATGCGTTTTCATTGTCTTGGACGATAAGCGCTTTTTGCTGAGCTGGCATAACGTCCGTGAACTGCGATTGCGTCCTATCCGTCCGTGATTCTGTTTCTTTTTCTTGCCGTCAGAAATACTTGCCTTTTGCTGGATCTATCGTCGCTTCCCTTATCTATCGCGGTAGCGAAGTAAGATATATTTTTGCGACGAGCCATGCTTGCTGAATGCGTTTTTTCTCAGCCAGGGGATGTGAACTTGTAGAAATATAGCGCCGCGTTTTTAACATTTTAACATTTTTTTTTCAATTACTAAAAAAATATATTTTGAAAATATTTTTATTGGAGTGTGTATGCATTAATACACCATGTCCCAAGACTATTCCCGATAAAAAATATAAAATCCAAATTCCAGCTAATTGGCCCTGCGATTTCAATGATTCGTTTTGATGTCATATCAAAATTCATCATGGTTTCCAGGAAATAAATTGTATTGCGTGTGTATTGTATTGTATTATTAAACCGTTCTTGTCATAAGTTTCACCGCTCGCGAGGTCGCGCCGGGTCATTGACAGACCTTGGCCAAGCTCGAGCGAGCAAAAAGTGAAATACGAAAGAGTGAAATAAAAAAAGGGAATTTACACAAGCGCTTCGATAAAATTAATAAATTTGAGCATGATTTTTTTTTTAAACATAGGAAACATAAACACCCCCGGGAACAGTCTTGGGACAACCTGTATATACCTAAGCTAGGTTACGTTAGGTTAGGGCTTCAAATCCATATAAAGTAGCCGTAGCCCAGTTTATAGTTTGTAATGTTCCTGTGCCCTAAATTAAGTGGAAACACTAAAAGAAATTAAATATGCATTTAGATCTTAGCAATTATTTAACACACAATTTATTTATGTTACAGAGCAAAAAATCAATCAAAAGCAATTTATTTATCTTATAAGGATAAAAAAATATATTAAACAACTGATAGTAAAAATGTTGGTTTGGTAGGTGGTAAATTGATGTTGCGTGGACACATGTTGGACAACCCTGATCTAAAATTAGGTAATCCTGAAACAAATCCACACTTAAATAGTGTCAAGCACTTGCGCTTCAAGACAATAGCCTTTTATCTGATAACAAACTCACTTCATTGTCGTTCAAAGCAATAATAAGCATTGCGGTTAAACTATAATGGATACTTTTTAACAAACTACTTAGTAGCTAGCCTATAGGTTGAGAAATGCTGTATTTTGAGAAGAAAGACTAAACTTAAATGCCTCGAAGAACATTTAATTCTACCTGCCTACTTTTATATTTTTTACTTTTAATAGATCCAAACACAATTTCTTCTCTCAGCCTATCTTGCGTACCGCTGATAATAAAAACCCTTGACATACAAACCTAAAAAATATATAAGGATGGATTATTAATCATTTGTATTATCACAAATGAGGACAAACGCGTATTATGTGGTAAGTACCCAATTAACATTGCGATAGTAGGAGGAATTTTATATACATATATATTTGATATATAAAAGTTGTTTCTGGCAAAATTGTAAAAACAGTGTGCAAGCAAATTATCCCGGGAGCAAACGCGATAAGAATGAGCGCAAAACACAATTTGTCTCTTTCTAGTTTATTTTATTTTCTACGTCAAAGGGACAAAATCTGATGTCATCATCATTAATATGGCTTGTGTTGTCAGGGAGGAGTTATTGGGCACAGTTCCGACAGCATAATTGTTGTTTTCATGATGCGAGGTTGTTCATTACAGGCAAACAACATCTCGAGAGTCTAAACTGGATGAGTGTTTTTTTTTTTATGTCTTGTTACTTAACTCAATCGACAGTGTTGAGAAAAGTGCCGTTGAACATTCTCAATGGCGAAAAATGATTTGGCCGGATTTGACCCACTGGGGATCCGAACCCGGGAGCTCTGGATTTAGAAGCAGGTGCTTATACCACTGCGCCACCAAAATCTGATGTGTTCGGGTATGAATGAAGCATATCATAACCAAATAAACTTGGACCAATATTAATACCGTCGGTTCAAGACAGTTTAACTAATCAGCTTTCAAGTTTTGTTTAGTAGGCTTGTGCTTGCGGCACTCAAAATGGTTCGCTTCACTCATTAAGCACTCTGGCAAGATATGAAGTTTACACTCTTCACAAATATGTTATATCCAGTTTATGATTTTGTAGTTTACTCTAAACGAAAACAAAAAATATTATTTATGTGATAACCGAAGGAACGTGAGTACTGAAACAAATTCAACGAGACTCGGACTCAAAAGACTCTGAATAAAAAGGTTATATTGTTAAAAAAGTTTGGTAAATTTATACGGGATGGCGCCACAAATTGAAAAGTGTTCAACGCTGACAAGTATAATACATTGAACGACGTCTGACAATATTTCAGTCAGATATTGATGTGTGGTTACCGTTTGAGAGCAGTCAAGGAGAGGTTTATTTTTGCATTTGCAAACTATGGTAAAAATAAGTACCGTGCTGTCGTCAAACATTTTTACTCAAAGAAATAAAGGAAATGCAGATCAAAGCCGAGTTGGAAGAGTTTATATTAGGGTATTCCCTAATATATGCCCTGTATGTGTGCTATTGCACACATTGTATTCAACCCATCTCTCACCTACAAGGAGAGCATAATGCATGATAGTCTAGTTATTAGGGTTTTTGACTATTTACCGAGTGGTTGCGGGTTCAAATCTGCACATTATAGGCTTTATCACTAACTACTGTCTCCCGTAATCTAGCACAAGCAAATTAGGATAGTTGAGGAGTAATAAATAAAGTAATAAATAAAAAGAGTAATAAAGAAAATTCCAAAGTTTATTATTATTATTATTGTTTGTTGAGCAAGCAGCTATTTAGCTGATGTGCTCATATCTCGTTCCCAGTTACTAGCGATTTGCCTAGATTCAAGATAATAATCAGAAAATCATATAGTTTTGCAACCACAGTGTTTTTTCCAAAATCAA
This sequence comes from Neomicropteryx cornuta, assembly GCA_020383195.1. Classification (NCBI taxonomy): domain Eukaryota; kingdom Metazoa; phylum Arthropoda; class Insecta; order Lepidoptera; family Micropterigidae; genus Neomicropteryx; species Neomicropteryx cornuta. The sequence continues at coordinate 21,318,775 of JAHKQU010000008.1, read as the reverse complement.
ATGAACTACTCTTACAACCAGGAGATAACCAATGCCTAAAGGATAAAACATAAACAGGGAACCACAAAGATACGATGCACATACAACCATTAGATAAGGAAAGCATACACAACGATCAATCCCAAGACTGAGCCAACATCTTAGGTACAGTTGAGTAGAATAAATAAGCTACATATTTCAACTGGTCGTTTAGGTCGCTTACTAAGCATTTAAGACGGAACGAAAAAGACAATAACGACATTAGACTTTAGAAGATCCTTCGGTAAACACGAATGAGATTACCAACGCAGCAGAAAGATATTATAGAAGCACGCGATTTATTGTTGAACCGATTGTTTACATAATCAATATTGATTCACGATAGAGCACAAAAGCTTTCGAGCGGAAAACTGTTCGAGGAGCTTTTTTTTCCAATTCGTATTTGTAATACATTTTGCTTCATATTAAAAAAATATTTCTCATTTAAGTAAGTATGTGCGGATATACGGTATGTCTTTCGCAGAACTATAATACTATTATCTACGCAAGTAACATCAATCGATCACTTTGTTTGCATGTTTTTAATTTGTCGGATAAGACATTTTTTATAAGTTACATTAACCCATCTAGCGCCCGAGCCGCATCGATGCGGCCTAGGGCTACGTGTATTTATTTAATTTGTTTTAATGCTGGCGACATCGGTTTTTTGAGGCTTCCAACGCTGGCGGTTTTGTTACTCTAAATTGAGTGAGTTGACAAAATATACAATACAACATATAAATTTATAGATATATATTATAACATCTTTCTAACTGATTTTATTTAGAAAGATAAATAGACGAGATGTTTCAATTTTTATTACAAGCAATTTTTATTTTAATTTAGCTTGCAATGTATGTATGTCAGATTAGGTCAAATCAGTTCCGATGACAATGCATTTTTATGGTAAGCGTGACCTGATTCTACACCCAGGAATGGCTCCAAACGAAGGAACTCTTCAACGGTCAAAAGCACAGACACGAAATTTTGTATACGCATTCAAGCACTTAAATAAAAGATTATTTTTAAAAATATATTTTTCCTATTAATTTATTACACCATGGGAAAAAATATATTTTCACTCATTAGGTTTTTATAATTTAAAAAATAATCCATAATTATAGTGGAAAAAACTAAATAAGTAAAAGAATAATTTATAAAGTAATAATAAAATTGAATAGTTTTCATACTAACATTATTTAAAAATAATTACTTATCACAGCACAACAACAAGGTCATTTACACGAGCGCTTTGATAAAATGAATAATGTTGGGTATGAATTATTATCGCATTTTTTTATACAATTTCTTACGCGTCATAGGGAACATGAACCCCCTTTTATGTCTTCGGGAATGGCCTTAAGACATCCTGTATAGGGAGCTAATAGGAGCTATATCAACTACATATTCAGATGGCAAATGACGGCCCGAATAGAAATAGTGCACATGGTTCAATGTTTGTGACTCCCTGCTATCTCTTCGCTATTATAATGTGATCTAATCAGAAAACAATAACAAAATATCGGATGCAAATGGTTTCAATTAAACGCCCTTGCAACCTCAAATATTCTCTTATCTGTGGTTGGACAGCGTTTTGGTTTTTCGAATGTAGTATTGCGACCCAACTTCATAAACTGAAATGTTGAGTCTATATTCATGTGTAAGTGAGACATAGATTATGCTACTAAAGAATAGCACATAATTATTTGTAGGTAACATAAAATTCGAAAAAGTCTCATATTCAATGTTTTTATTATGTTATTTTATATTATGGTATTGGTATAAGGTTACAAGTTGATTTAACTAAATGTCTTTAGAAACAGTCACCCCTTTTTCTTCTCCCCCACGCAGTATTCTGTTTAGTATCTTTTCTGCGAGGGATTTTTCATTGTTATTTTAGCACATTTACAAATAAATTTAAAAAAAAACTTAACTTAAGACACTTTTTTAAAATATCTGTAAAATAAGGACAATTCATTTTATTATACATTAATGTTATATTTTTGTTTTCGTGATTCCAATCTTACTGTTAATGTGCCAAATGTTATTTTTTTTAGTACTGCATCTTTTTGCATTCAACATTATTGTCTATGTTACTAGTCAACCAGAGAATTTGAGGATTTAGTGAAAGCATCAGTAAGCTTGGATGCAATAAAATAGTACCCACCCACTACTTGTGCTTCGTTCTTAATAGCCAAAGAGAGATTATGTACCTTTACAATTAACTACCAATTCAATATCTAACTTTCTGATCAAAATGAACCAGGAAAAAAACGATAAAATTTAGGTACTTATGTTCGAAAAAATAGTGTCATCATTTATTTCCACAAACCATTAAGTAGGTATTTAAAAAAAACAATGCCAAACAAACATATAGACATAGGTAACCTACCTAGTTACATTGATTAAAACTGTGCTTAATTCTTAACTGCAGATAACTTAAGTCATAGAACCTAAAAAGGACACTTAGAATTTTATTCGACAAAATTTAAAACCAATGGTCAACTAATAGCAAATCACTCACCTTGGATTTACTATTCCGCATAAATAGGAAACAGGAACTGTTACTGAGTTCACTCAATTCAACATTGAAAATCCCAACAAAGGAACACGCGGTAAAGGTTTTCCTTGAAATACCCGAGCGTCACGGCATTCTAAAACGAAATATGCTTACGTTACGGCTAAAAGATGATTCATGCAATGTAGTGAACGTCTTCATTGTGACAAAATATATGAAGACATTTTATTTTTAGTACTTTTGCAACATAAAAATGCAACTACTTTTCCGAAGGATAAAGATTTTTGTTAAACACCACAACTCCACACGTACTTACGTTTAGCACGTTTTACTAGGAAAATAAACAATACGCTTTAGAAGTTCAAACGTAATGACAATTATAACCGTTGCTAAGGCCAAAAACCTAGGAAAAATAATTTTATAGGACGGCGAATGCGGCCGACAGACACCATTAATCAACCAACTATGATAAAAGAACTCCACTATCAATCACCGTCGTCGTTTATAAAACAACAATAAACCAAAACGAACGAACCAATATTCGCCGATGTAAAGGCACGCAACTCAACTGTCAAATTCTCAATTTGCAACAAATTATCAATAGACAACCATTCGTGGACTTATCACAGAAAAATTATAAAGACCGGAGTATATTAGCTACACTGTTATAATGTATTTTTACAGAAGTAATCGACCAAAATATATTTTTAAAAAAAGTGATTAAAATATAAGTCTAACAAATGTAGTAGAAATAATTTCATGCTTTCAAATTAGATAAATAATTCTATAATGTTATAATTTACTTAAAAATAATAGTAAATAATGTGTGAACAGTATTACGCACGTACTAGCTTCAAATTTCTGATTTAGACTTCTTCAAATTTCAATGGGGAATAGCGATGGTGGACAGCTGTGGTTAGGATCAAGTTGTACCGAAATAAGCAAATAACCATAGATAACATACATGTAAAAAATGACACGGTGAAGAAATTAACCTTTTCGGCTCCGTTGACGTTAGTGCTTCTGGTTTGAATATGTTTAATATTGATTGTTGGTATAGATCAACCCCCTAAAACGACCTCAATGAATTTGAATATACCTATATACGCTAAACGATTTAATTTATGTGGGATGTCCGCGATTATTTTTTAACTATTTCCATATCATAAAATTCCGAAAAATGCATCGTAGAACATTCTTGAATATCAATTCGAATCAGAAACGATAAAAAATTACCTTTGAGAATGTCTCAAATAACTAGTTCAGTATGGCTACACCCTAAGCTAATTATCGAAAAGGCTGTCATTGCAATCGCGCGAGATTCGAATATAGACAAAACTTTAAAAGGATTGGTGGGATGGGTGCATCTCTTTTAAATAAAGTTTCCTATATTATTTTTTTAAAATTTGTTTTCACAATTTGTTTTGTTTCTTGTTTGTGTTTTGTTTGTTTGTTTTCATACTGTTACGCTCTTTTTGAGATATCAATTTTAATTTGGTCAGCAACGGCGTTTATTATTTTTTATCGATAATAAAAAAATAAGCAAGGACCCACTAGTCTACTGAGATCGTTTCAATAAATTTTCTATTATTACTAATCGGATTATGTAGCAAACAAAAACAGAAGACTTAAAAAAAAACATCGATATGAATATTATAAAACTTTATATGACACATAGCACTGATATTATTAGTAAATATGCTATTATTTAAAGGATACATACATACTTCAACTTATTATTAAAAAAACAATTATTTTGCATTATGTTTCTAAATGGAAATTTTAGAAACACAATGAAAAATAATTTTAATTTATTTTCAAATTGTGAAAATATAGCGCCAGGAATTTTATTAAGAAATTATGGGGTGCAGTTTTGACTAAAATTTACCTACACAATACAATCCCGGGATTTACAATGTTTAATGCTTCATATAGAAGTTTAGTATTTCATCATGCATATGTTCCAATAACCTTGTATTGTATGGCAACGCGCACACAAAAGCTTAATAGCCAGGGGTCAGGGGGGAGGGGGGTAGGGGTCATCTTTAGGTACTGAATCTGAAGAAAATCCATTATTCGAGAGTACATACATATATTTTTTGCTCAAATATAAACCAATATTCTTTTATTATAACAACATCGTCAATAAATACCAAATAAAATCCATAGGTAAGTTCTAAAAATAGATTTTTATATTTTTAGCGTTAAAATGCCCTCTAGATTCTACTCCAGGGTTTAAACTCAGGAAATAATTAAATTGAATATCTTGTTTAGGATTTTGGAACTAAAAATAAATAATTATCTATTTTGTAAGCATTACTAAGTTATCTGTTTTGTTTTAAGAAGTAATATTTTCGCTTAGGATGTAATTTAGGGTAAATGTAGGTTTAAGAACTGTTTGGCTCATTTTGGAAGTTGTAAATCCTCCAGCTGATCTTCCTGACAATTTAATACTTATCTATATACTGATACGTGAAGGTAAAACTTTGTATCCTTTTTTAAGGATATTGCGCGCACGGAGGAGTGCGACATTTGGCATAAAGTTTATATGGAGAAAAACAGAAAGCTAAAATGTATCTATAATATATGTTACAAATACATTAAATATAATAAAATGAAAAATTCATACTACTGACAGATTGACTGAATGAGTTTCGAGCTGTGAATTTTGTGTGATTTTAAATGTTCCTTTCTCAATAGTCTGTCAATGTTAATATAGTAATGTCAAACCAAAATAATAATTATTGCCATCTTAAACTTCTATGAATGACAAGCCTCATTTTTATATGGAAAAAATTAAAACTGACAATCAATTGTATTAGCAATTAAATACCAATACAAGCTGGATTTTTTTTTCAACTTTTATTAACATTAAATTTTAAATTTCAAAGGTATTGCAGAGAATTAAGGCAAACAACACACGCTAATGACATATTTGTACACGCTCGCAGCTGACGTAATAGGACAAAATTTAAAAAAAATATATGCAATGATTATAGAGGCATAAGAATCTCAATAAAACTCAACTTAAAAATTTAATGAATTATGGTGGAACTTCCACCACTGGACGACCACTAGTTCTAATTAAATTACAAAATTATTAATTATAAAAATTAAAAATCCTTAATGTCCCTGTACTGATCCTACTGTCATGATGGGTTTGACACAGGTGGGTGATTTCCACACCTGCCATGCTCATACCGCAGACTAACTACATTTATTGACTTTAGATTGTATATTTATCATACTATTCTAAAAACTGACTCTAGAACTCTGTCATAATGGGCCTGATATAGGCCAGTGATTTCATGACAGACGACAGAGCATATGCTCTTACCACATTTTGTTTACATCAATATCCCATTTACTTAATACTTTATTTATATCATTGTTTTGGCGTCCTCCTAAATGTCCTTTCTTTAATAGGCTATCCATTGTCAGTGATTTCTATGGCAGTGATCTCATTACAGATTTTTATACTATTTAGTTTAGTAGTAGTGGATTGCAGATTTGCATTTTAGACAAAAAAAATACATTTTTTTGCGAAGGAACAGTTTGCATTATAATAAAGAAAATTATTTCAATTAATTACTACAGTAGTACTTAAATAATTTAAAAAGTACTAAATAGATATATAAATATTTATTTGATTGAACATGTGAAACTGCGTCAATCTGTCAGTACTTTAAACTTTCCCGGGGGCCAAATGCGGCAAAGAGCTCTGCTTCGTATAAGGCCCTGAGGTATGGGGCCATAGATACGTGAATCAGCTGAATTAGAAGCATTGTCCCCTTCGAGCCACACGTGTCCACGCGGCACAACCTGACTCATAATAATGTAATGCCCTTTCATCCGATCGCCAGGTAGACCGGCAACCCGTTTGCATATATTTTGAGTTGGATTCGATGGGCTTTTTGCAATCACAATGTCTCCTCGTTGAATTCTTTGTAATCGGGGCGTAATGTGCTCTGTTAAGATGACATTGTTAGATTCTAGAGTAGGTTCCATAGACGGTCCTGTACACTGGAACAACACAAGAGAAACTTTATTTTATTTTATAATTTGGTAAAAATTTAGCATTTTAATCCAAAAACCATAACATAATCTTAAACCGATCATTTTTACAAGTGTAGTTCAAATTAAAAATATATGAACTACCTACCAGAAAGTTCAGTGAGAAAGAGAAAATAGTTATTATAGATAACACATTAACACATTCCATCACTAATAATATGACATAATTTGTTAATTAAAAACACTATTTAATTATTACAACTTTTTTATTTAGGAAACACTGTTGGTTGTCAAAATACAAGTTAAAAATAATATGTAAAACTTAAGTAATTATATTTTTTCAAAATATAATTCGTAATTATTTTATCAACGATATTTATATGAATAATGTTGTTGTCAATGATTTTTTATGCATAAAATGATTACACACAGACTGGCGTTTCGCCGGCTTTGTGCTTTAATACCATAATATAGTTGACCGGCGATTCGCCGGCTTCGTGTGTCAATGGGTTAATAGTAAAGTGAGTGTAGGTGTGTGAAATAGAGAGAGTTTGTGTACACCTAAATTATTCTATCGTTTGAAACATTATGTCAGTTAAACGAAAGTTAGTTAATGAGTAATCTGGTTGCAGTGAAAAATCAAAAGCTTTATGCAGGAGTGAACCATTTTAATCGGTGGTGGTTCACTTGTATGGCAGTATACTTCTTTTAGCTGCTATACATTCAGTATAAGAAGCTACTATCCCCATTCTTCAGCCGTCTGACTGTTGCACCTTTCAACTAGAAAAGTACAAATGCGAAAGAGTTGAATTTTTGTTTGTAGATTGATGCTGTTGAAAAGAACCATAGCCGTTTAGATCACATCGAAAGCTGGTTGGATAATATAGATATATACCATTATAGTCAACAAACTTTTAGTACTGAAATATGAAACTAGAGATTTCGATAGAGGTCTCATTAGCAGAGCGCGATCATTTTTGAATTTCATAAACATGAAAGCAAGGCTGTTGGGACGTATTATTTATTAGTGGCCAATTAAAATTAATAATACGAAGTCATCACGCAAATTAAAACATGTAAAAGAATGTTCAATGGCACATTTATTATAAATTGAAGTACCTATACATTCCTAAACTAAGGTAGCCCAACTGACTAATAAAGATAGTTAGAAGTAAAAAAAGAATATATAAAATGAATGAATAATATTAAACAAATTTAAATAAGATAAAATAAATAAAAAAACAATTTTAAATTTATACCAAAATACAAAAAAAGATAAGAAATACACCAATTTAAGCATTGATTATTTATATATATATATATAAACAAAAAAGAACTGTTTTAATACAGAACTAAACTAATTAGGTTTTTTTTCTCATTCAGTTTGGTTTAGATTTAAATAAATTTTCAAGTTCAGTAAATAGGGGGGGGGGGAGCTATTTCATTACTAGCAAATGTATAAAAAAAAACTAAAATTGTGTTAATTTGACGATTTGAAAAAATGTCATGATATCATTGCACTCGTTTTTTTTATTTAATATACTCAGACCTAAAAAATAACCTACTGTCGCCCCTAAGGCCATCCAAAACGCAGATCGAATAGGCCAGGGGTGCTCAAACTTGAACTGCTGGAGATCTACCTCAATATTTTTAGACTACTTACGATCGACTCTGAGAGACTGCAAGTGTGTGTGATGCAGGGTTGTCGTACATACACGATACGCCCTACCTACCTAGGTAGGGCGTACCGTAGCATATTAGATATTAGCTTTCTGCACGGTGCTCAAACGATCGATCGCGATCGACCGTTTGAGCACCCCTGGTTTAAAGAGATTGGTAATTGTAAATATCTTAGTAATACAACCATGTGGCTCAGTTATTATTATTGTCCGGCAACAGAAAATTGATGAAAGTGCGGGGTGCGGCAGGCTAATCGGTGCCGTAGTCAGCCTTACGCGTCCCTTTAGAGCAGGGGTGCTCAAACTTGAACTGCTGGCGATCTACCTCAATATTTTTAGACTACTTACGATCGACTCTGAGAGACTGCAAGTGTGTGTGATGCAGGGTTGTCGTACATACACGATACACCCTACCTACCTAGGTAGGGCGTACCGTAGCATATTAGCTTTCTGCACGGTGCTCAAACGGTCGATCGCGATCGACCGTTTGAGCACCCCTGGAATAGGCTAAAAGTGCCGCAGGCATAAGTGGAAATAGGAAATGAAGCAACCCATAACAAGTTGGTACCATAGGCGCAAGTAATCTGGGTGAGAGATGCGATTAATCACGCCTGTAGGGCCTAGCTGTAAGACTTCGTTCTGGTTAAATAATTTACTGCTACTAAATAATGTATAGAAGCAGTTGATAATCTAGTGTAACTACAGAGTGTCACAACCATTAGAAATATTCTATGTTTATTTATAAAATAATGTAGTAATGGCTAAATACCTATCTAGTATTTCAATAATAAAATGATGAAGTTACCACTTCTTGATCTCGGGCCTTAGTCTACAGAAAAGAGCCGTATAAAGGCCTCACAAATAAACGTCACAAATTAATGGTATTTTGTATCCATTCTCTTAGCTTCCAGAATTAATCGTATCGGAAAATAACTATACAAAATTAAAAAAAGCATACCACTACTAGGTCACCAATGTATTCAAATGTACAGTGTGTAATACACCCATATTGCAATATATAGCCGCAAACTCCAACCATTTTCCATGCAATTTTAGAAATATTCATTGTATAAATTAACTACATAGGTAGTACTGCCCCCATTTATTTAGATATACTAATAATTATAACAATAATGCATACATTTACATGTTTTTCGTAAATTAAATAATTGACTCAATTCTAGAATCATTAATGAAATCGGAAAAATAATACCTAACATAACCTAGAAAAATTGAAAGCTGTCAAACATAATATAAAATATTGAAAAATATCTTTTTCTTTCACAAATAGCAATCGACAGTAGTAATCAACTTACAACGAAAATCGTTACTATCTAATTTTTAAGTAGAAATCTATTTTAGTTTTATAAATTGATAACTATTCATTACATAAATCCGTGTATGTTTTGTTGAACTTTACGTAAATTTATTTATTTCTCTAATATATAAAAAATCGGGCTATTGAGATTTGCATTTATATTGCCATATTGTGGTATCGTCGCATTTTGCCAGAATTTACCTAATTTAAAACAGTTCTGCGGAAACTCACATCGGATTTGATTTATTTTATTGTCATTTTTGCTAATTGCCAGTAATTGCCCGAACAGACGGACATTAGTTGGACGACAGCGGTGACGGCAAACTTACTATATAGTATGCAGCTGACTGCACGTATGTAGTTATCTACATACGTGTAGTCATGAATCTATGCGTGCGGTTGTTACGACTGCATTGCGAGTGAGACTGCAAACGTAGTCGCAGGAAGGCAAACAGTTGAATCATAATAAAAACAGTTTCAAGATAGATAACGAAGAAGGAGCGTATTTCACTAATAAATGTATCTATATCAAATGCATTATTGACGTTATTCATCTTAAATGGCAGACAGTCTAAAAAGAATGTACGACTAATAGAAGATCGATACTTGCAGTTCTTATGTCTACTCGAAAGAACACCCGTGTGATTATTTTTAATGTTATTTCCAATATTTATTTTTGGAAAGATAAGTTTACTTGTTTATGTGTAGGACACATATAGAAATAATGACAAAGATTGATTAGTACGGTAAATATTCTGACTCCTACCGCCGATTATTTCAGAACATATTCTATTCATATCTTATATATCCGCTATATCCGTTAAAGACGTGTCACATGTAATATAATATGTTTTAAGCTTAGAAACATTGTTTATGTAAACATATTATTTTAAAGGTTCATAGAGGTCGGTAAGATTTTTTCAATCATAAGCGAGACAACTGGTTTACTATTTTATTTATACGCTGGATCGCATGGCACATAAATCTGATGACGTTATTTAATATAGTTTTGCCTGCATTCCGCTGCGTCGTTTAAATGAGCGTTATGAAATTAATTATTCAATGGTTTTAGTTATAACTGGTATATATTATTCTAACTTTTTAAACTTATCAGCGCACGGAAGGCGGTTTTGCCTAGCTATTCGCAAACGGCTCACGGGTCATGGGCCAAATTAGTAACACGCATATGCATATAAATAAGAACGAGGTATTTATTTCACACTAAGGTAACAACAGGACATAATACTGTAAAGCGGGGCTATCCCGTTCAAAACGAGATGTATGATCAGGACTATGCACCTGCAGTTTTTATTTGCGGCACATGGATCGTTTTTGAGATCCATGAGGGTTTATCTTTGCTCGTTGATCTACTTGGCTCATTAATTGCCTGATACCCTTTTGTCAGGTTGGTAGATATTTGATTATGTTCCACCTGCTTGAAAATATAAATATTTTTTTCCTTCGTTGTTCCTTATTATTAGCATCGTAAATACTTGTGTAGTTTCAATTTTATAATAAATATAGGTGTTTCACATAGCGAACAAACTGACTGCAGTTTCCTCAGTTCCAATTTTTATCATTCTAGGTATTAGTTTTTCCTTATGGCAACCAAATACAGCAGGTATTTTTGTCTGGAAATTGGAAGCACTGTTAAACTGACAATTGAGAGACTTGACAGCGCCGGCGTCAAACCGCCAAACTCAAACCATGGATCAAATCAAATGAAGCCAAACTCCCACCTACCTCGTCCCATCTGCCTGCGCCCTGCACCTCTCTGAATCTTGGCTCTTCTTCGGGCGGGGGTTGATTTGATTGATTGAGGGGTAGTGGTGGAGTTCAGAAGGTTAACACTGTTGAGAATTAAGAATAGGCTGCTCCGTTGCATTATCTGTTATTGTCGCAGTAGTGTCTTTTGCCTGCCAAGTAAGATATTACGATTGTGCAACCGTTACCTAGTGCAGCTCTTGTAAACGATTTATTGTTCAGTGGAATGCGTCCTTAGATGTGTTTATTTGTTTGGTTTTGGGACTTACCTCAGTGAAATGTAACAGTTTTGTTTAATAATAGAATGCCGTTTGGTAGCCTCAAATTTTGATGATTTTTCATCTTTTGAATTGTTTCTTATATAAAGTGATCTAGAAGTTGCGTAGATCATATTTAAGTATGTTTGTTTTATTTCAGAATCAGCGAGATGCGAACCTATTATGGATGTGAACCGCGTTGTATTTATTTTGCCCTTTATTGTAACTTTGTTTAAAGGACATAATACGTATGGATCACTTGCATGGTTTAGAAAAAAAAACAAATTACTTACGTATCTATACATTTGTACAGCCATTGTGTGAAACGATGTCACATTTGACTTATCTACTTACCAAATTTAGCTGTAAAACATCTGTTACAAGTGCAATTGCTTAGATATATTTATGCAAACATGGATGGTCAAGATTGCCATACAACAGCTGATGAAGAATCAAAAAATCTTGATGTTCCAAAACGGCTGGTGGGCAATGATAATTATGTAAGTATTATTGATGTAAGCAATATTTACAATTATGTTTATCTCAATGCTGCCCAATGTTGGTGATTGGTTCAGTGTAGATGGAATAGGAATAGAATATAGGTCCCTAATCCTTGTTTCAAACTGCAGGATTTATGAAATTCCAAATGGGTTTGGTACCGAAATCCTCCTTTCTGACCAGTCTTGCTTTTATCGTTTCCATACTTAGGTGTTTGGCTCCTTTGGTCCTGAAGGCCACATTGTGTTCGGCATCTCATATTATCCAGTCGTAGATGCTTTAATGCCTTAGAAATAAATATTAATTTTGAATTACTAAGAAATAAAAATATATTCTTGTTAAATTATTTAACTTAGTGGTTTTCTTAGGTTATGATATAAGCCCATTTACATCGCCCTTAATGGTAATTTAAGAAAACAATTTTGACTTGGCTTGCTTCTCTTCGCAGGAATATGCAATAATAATATTGCTACTATCCTATTTGACAAAGCGTATCAGGTAAATTCTATTCTCATGCTCACAAGCGCGAGGGTAGAAAAACAACCTTGCTGATTAACTAATTTTAGATTTAATTTGAGATCCACTGCAAAAAGAGTTTGGCTAACGTTGCACAATTGAAAAGGCTTTAAAACGGAAAAAAGCTCACAGTGATTTAAGAAAAGCAGAAAAATAATAATAAAAAACATGAAAATAGTAAACTAGTACATGGGGAACACATAATAAAGTGGCTATGCTTAAGGAGATACCGAGGAGAAGGTTGCTAATAGATAAGAAAACAGCAAAATTAAAGGGTTGGTTGGGAGGGGGGCAATCAGAAAGCGCAAATAACCTTTAAATCGCTCGAAAATTTGAAATGCATGGCTATTGTAGAATAAAAGTTTAATATGCAAAGAAAACATTAGGGTGGCAGATTAGATATTGGGTAACAAAAACAAAAGAAAGTTTTGGGCATTACCGGTGTAGTTAGGACCGAGAGTATGCTATCTTCAGCTTTCTGAAGTGGAGCTGTTCAATGCAGGTGTGGCCATGGTGTAGTGGTTGTACATAGTTATGGTGTATTGTAGTAGATCGTAAATGTTCCAGCAGTTTTTCAGTGTTTTTCGTGTCTCCTGCATTTCTAATTAATTTCATATTTTTAATTAAATCTAAGGACCACAAATCCTAAACCTATTCCTATTCTATGTTTTCTGTAAGCTTTCATGAAGGGTCTGACCCCGGTCAGTGATTTTTACGGCGGCTTATCTTTTAGCACACATGATGAACACCGATGTAAATAAATTTGTTTTTCAGTTGACTCTATGGAGCTCCGGCTTGCGAGATATTTGTCTGACTGCGCTTTGGCTGCCACTTGGTGCCCTCGTTACTTGTCTCGTGTCGGCTTCCATATTTCAATGGGATGATATTCATGAAACACATTGCAGGGTATGTCAATTGCTTCTATTACTATAAACTTCTGTTGCTTATATACTATAACTGTAGTGTTCGGTAGTAACCCCCCCCCCTCCGACCGCCTAGCGGTGGGAGGTAAGACGGTTCCGATGCGCAGACGCAGCGCGCCGTCGACAGTTGAACAATCGCCTACCTACGATATAGTAGAGCTCGCCCTGTCCGCAACATTATATTGTAATTATAATAAACGGAAGTACACAAGCAAAGTTGTGGTTATTACTTCGAACCAAACAAGTGGTGACGCCGGGATCGCCGTGGCGAACCTCCGCCACGTCGCCCCGACAGACATCATAATAACCATTTAATTTTTTTTTTAAAACGAAAACAGTAACCTGTGTATCGCGCAACATTAAAAACTCGAAAAGGACGTAACACTGCCTGCTTTAGTACAGACGATAGTCTAGGTAAGGGGGCAGGAAATAGAGTGTAGTAGTGTCGATCGCTTGTATGAATTTACTGTTTCATTATTCATAATTACTATACCATATTGTCAAAATGATTGTGACCCTAAATAAATAAATACCAATTTCACCAACTGCATAAATGGATGTTTAAACCTAACCAGAGAATTTACTGACTTTACTACCTACAGATTTAGAATCTGGCTAACAGGCGAACCTTATTGGGAATTGATAAAAATATATATATATTTTTTTTAATTTTTATATAATTACGTGTATGAGTTACACGAAAGATTAAAAGCATATAGATTCAAGTGATAATACATGTGATATATCATGTGGATTAAGTGGAATATGACTGCCAACGATTTCAGCAAACTTAGTGCTTCTTATCTATATTCTCGTTTATTGTCATGAAATGATACATTTCTTTAAATTGTGTTGCTATAGCATCTTTAACTTTAAATTAAACGTTTGTCGATCATTTTTATTTCAACTCAAAATTTAAATTTTTCAAAATAAAACTTTTGTATACATAATAATACTATGCTTTTTTTATTCTACTAGCAGGTTCGATTAATTCGCAGGGTTTTACAATCGTGCCTAACAAAGTTACAGGCAAAATTAAAAAAAAAAATCCAATACCAAATAATAAAAATAATAGTACCCAAAATAATAAAACCATGACAATGAACTCGGGCCTTTTTAAGCACTGCAATATCCCACCAGTTCATGCTTTGTTTACATATAGAATGGTTCTTCACATCTTCGAATTGGCCACTTATAAAATAGTTGTTGAACACGCTTATCTACAAGACAGATAGAAAACAAACGATTATTCATACCTTCGTACAATAATTTCTACGGTAAACGGAAACTTCCTCATTTAATTCCAACTATATTTAACAATTTGCAACTTTTATGGTAACTAAGTAAAGACGTTAGTCAAAAATGACCTAAAATTGAAATGTCTTGAATTTTATTTTGAATTCGTTAGTTTTCAATAATGTTTTAGATTTAAGTACGATTTAAAAATGAATTGTGAAGGTGAAGCATGCTCTGTACAGACCTACTCAATCATGGAACCCACAAAACATGCTTCGCTCAATGATTTCCAACTGATAAGCCATGGGCTTGAGAAATATGAACCTCTGCACATTTCAGGTGTATAATGTGATCCCTTCAATAAGTGCCATTACTGGAATAAGTCCACAAAGATATTTATGGAGAATTAGCGTGGCTTTGCACTTGGGGCCGCGTTTTTTGATTGGTTCACTCTACCATTCTTACAATAAATATCGCTCACAGCACATCGCCGAACTGAAGGTAACGTTTATTTATTTAACATAACATATATTTAACAAGGAATGGAAGAACTTAATGCTGTTTAACGCATCAAATACTAATGTTTGATCCGTTATACGCTTTGCAGGCAGCTAGCCGCGCTGCTTCCTGTATCTCGCTTGGCTGCGACTGGTTGCCTGACTCTTGGTTTGATATGTTTTACGAGAAAATACTGTACTATAAATGAAAAGGCTTTGACTTTTCCCAAGCTAAACATATACACGAGTCTTCAAACCATTGTACATCTATATATTTTTATGAATTAAATGAATTTACATTTTGCATATCAAAAAACGTTAATATATTTTTTTTACTGCCTTGATCTTCCTTTCTTTCTTGACAGTCGGTGCATTCGAAGTAATCCCACAAGACCCGAATCACCTTTTGAACATTTAACGGGACTTCAGGCCTGGCCATTTTGTGCAATGACTATAAATTCTACAATATTTGCAACAAATATTGTTGCAAATATTTGTTGCATCATATTTTATGAATTTTAAACTTCCACGTTACTTTCTAATCTGATATTTTTGCTTGGGGTTATAATTTACATTTGACATAATGAAAAAAAATCTGAAGGTCAATCATTTTAATACTGAGTTTTAAAGATTAATTTGTAATTATTATCTAGTGTACATACTATAAAAACTGGATTGCTATAATTATTATCATGCTGTATTCAACCATGTTTATTATTTGTTCTTTTGTGTACCAATTTTTGGACTTTCACATTTAACACATTGTACGGTGTTCGCTACCTGAATGTCATTTTTTTAAAATCAGCAAGGTGATTCCTAAGCCGTTCTTGTTGCCGATTAAACACAAGATACTTATAATACATACAGAACCCACTGATTGTGGCCGATGTTCACACAAAATCGGTATTTAAATTTGTAAATTACCTGGATATTTTTAAATTTCAGGAACGAGAGCGCGCACTAAAACTAGGGGATGCGTGCTTTTGGCTCAACTTGGTAGAGGTGTTCTCTTTAACTGGAGTGACTTACATATCAAACAGAGAAAACTATCGTAAGGACAAAAATCATATTTTTTCTGTTTTATTAGCAATATTCAGAATTATTTTCCATTCTATTCTATCTTCTGCCATTGACCTTCAACTTGTTTCTCTATGAATTAAGCCATTATTGTCTTAACAAATGGCTATTTCAGTTTCAGTCATTGTTGCAGCAGGGATACTCTCGGGCCATTCTGCATCGCAAACGCTTCGTTCAACTATCAAATCAGGCCATTTCTGTGCATTGAGATGTTCGCTGTTCAGCTGAGAGATGCGCAAGATACGGATCTCAAACGGCTGAGCAGTATTCCAGCGTAGGACGCACTAAAGAGGTGTAGGCTAATGCTCGAGCTTTGGGTGCAGCGCTCCGTAAATTATGCATTACAACGCGTAATACTCTTCCAGATTTTTAACCACTTCTCCTATATGAGGACCCCACTTTAACAAATACTAAACTTTAATAATTTAAAACTAATACTAAATTAATTATATACTTTTTATTTTTATTTTAGCCATACATGAGAAGATATTCACAGTGTTTATGATATCATCGCTGTTACACATGTTGCTCAGGTGCAAAGTGGGCTGCATCGGCAACGACCGTCTCGAGCCCCTCAAGGGCAACAGGATGATATGGACGCTCTTCATCATCTCTATGGTCTCAACGGCTGGACTCCTTGTGTCCTTTGTCAGGCACAGATTTTTATGCAGGCCGTTGGGTACGCTCTTTATTTATCATAAATTTATACGATTTAATTTTATTGTATCTTTTCGACGTGAATACATCTATAAATTGGCCTTCTACTGGGAGCATAAGAGAAAATGTAATGATACGAAATTAGGGAATACTCTGAATCTTTGTTCTACATCCAAAATTCAGTTACATTGATGGACAGCCAAAGGATCAAAGAATTTGTTGCGCTAAGTGAGGACAGTGTATCGCACATGTGGAGGGGGTGGCACTGTCATTTTGTATATCTGCCCTCATTCTCATGATAATAAAATGATTTTTTGGCGAACATTGTAGACGTCTTTATGTGATCTGTCCGTACCAACGATACAGACATACCCTCTTTTTTAAATTGTATAATGACCTCATAAATGAATTTATTCTTTCTTTACATTACTAACGTTCCTAATAAACAGTTTTAATTTTTCTTTACACTGATTTTGAAATGCTTTTATAATTACATTCAAAGAAAGTGTTTATATGTGTTTTCATCAGTCCTACTATCTTTAAAGAGGTAATGGAGCGATTTGCGTAGGTGTTTGTTTCAAACAAAAGTTGTAGGGAATTTATAGGTCTACAATTAATATTTTTAACTGATTTTATCCTGTACTTATTAAGAGAGATACTATTTTTTTGAATTTTAAAAGACCAATTTTTCCCACCCCTAGGGCCAATGGTTTGTGCTATCAAAAAATTTCCTTAGATAAATTTTAGAATAATATAAATTGAAATTAATTAGATATCTTATATACTATGAAAGTTATAGCATAATTTCACTTTTTCGAACCCCCCCTCTCCCTCATTTCCGCCCTCCTCGTCAGATTTTGCCCATTAACGAACTTGACCGAGATTTTGTGCCCTTGAATTTTATGTATCAATTTGAAAGTAATTAGTGTAATATTACAGCAGTTATCTTGTGCACAAGAAAGTGACTATGCCAAATCTCACACTCCTCTGTGCAATATGCTTAAAAAGAGGTACAAAATTTTCCCCTCACCTATAAATATATAGGTAATATTATAATAACTTTAATGTATGAAATACTTAAGTTGGTATGATTTATTTTTAGCCTTCACATGGTTCTCATTCTGCGAATATGTGATAGCGTGCTGCAATATGGCTTTTCATGCAGTAGTCATGGTGGATTTCCCTGACCACAGTCTTCATATATCTGGCCCCGGAGTGAATGAAATTAAGAAGAAAAGTGTAAAAGTACAGTAATACACCAACAGTGAAGTATATATATATATATATATATGTATGTGTATATATATTTTACTATAGTTAAATGAATGTTGCAAGTGCAGGAACCTACTGTCTGTCTTTTTTGACTACGGACCATAACGGTCAAATATTATAAAATTGTCAACTCAAAATGTTGATAATAAGGGATTAAAAAGTAGATGCATATGCGCATATGTTTTGCACTTGATTCTCATCACGATAGAAGTATATGACATTTTAAACAAAAAGTTTAGCGGCCTTATGCATAGTTGCGTTAGTTTGCCGCGAAGTGACAGCGCGTGCATTTTCCTATGATTAGTGGTCACTTTTAAGCTTAGCACCGTAATAAAACGGCTACCTATAAGGCCGTAGAACTTTTGATAAACATCAAACCTTAATAAATAATAAGCTAAATCCTCATAATATTTTTAAATCAAAAATTCATTATATTAAAATGACCACATTTTAAATTATAAACCAAGGTAATACCTAAAGTTACTAAAATGCAATAAAATTCATATTTACTGTCTATATGTTCAATTATTGGGATATAATATTTGGGATAGCAGTTTGGGATATAATATCTTTAAACAATAATAAATTGTGTAGTAATGGAATGCAGGCGGTGTTGTAGATAGTACTATTTATTAATTGAAATTAAAATATTCTATGATTTCACTTTATGCATTCTCATGTAGTATCCTTGTATCGAAGATGACAACCATCGTCAATAACTAATTTGGCTTCATAGAAATCCAACTGAAGGTTGTCGATCATCGTACGACAATTTAATAGAGTAACAAAGATTGTCAATTACTTACAAATGCCAAAATACGGATTTTTCGAAGCCCTTAAAATAGGCTTCTGTTCAGCTATGCCCTCCTCATTCATCCCAAATTCAAGTTTCGAAAAAGATATAGTCGGAGGGGGGCAAATCTGGAGAATATGGGGTATGAGGAAATAATTCGTACCGCAATTCATGTAATTTTGCCATTGTAACCGCGCTCTGAGGGTGGAACTCTGTTTTCTTTACCAAATACAGCCTCTTCCGAATTGAGGTCGAATCGATCCAATGCTTAATATATGCCGGTGATTGTTTTGCCCGTTTCAAAGGAATTGGGAACGCTTTTAATTCGCCACTGTTTCGATTATTCCTTGGTCTCTGATGTGTTGTAATGGATCCTTGTTTTGTCCTCGGTTATGAAACGGCACAAATAAAAATCTTATCGCAGTTGAACATCGCCAAAGACTACTTTGAAATTATCACTCGGTCGCGCTTGTCAATAAAGACCCTATGCGGCACCCATCCTCATTCGTAAATATTTATGCAATATATTCTCCACTCATTCACATGGGATGCCTACAGCATGAGCAATCTTGCACACCGTCACTCATTGATCGTCAACTACCATACCATAGATTTCATCGACCATTTCTGGTGTGGTCAATCTTAAAGTTTGACTTGCCATAAGCATAGTGGTTACCAATTGTCTTATTCGCAAAGTTTATTTATGATGCCTTATCGGCAAAAGAAGGATTATTTATTATTGCCTAATAACTTATTACTTATTTAATATGTTTATTTAACTTCCACTTTTACAAATCAGTAAAGCATAATTAATCTACATCAAATAGATACACAAGTAGTCATGCACTAATGAAATCTACTGTACATATCTGCTATATTTTTATAAATAAGACTAGATAAATGGTTTAACCCACCTGTTCTTTCGCATCTTTGATAATATATTAATTGCAAATTTTACTAATTTTAATTCTCATGCTGCCAGTTTAGATATCAAGTTATCAAGACAGTCAAGTGCAGAAAAATTACTTAATTTTGGTCAATATTCCTCGGCAGGTGTTCCTTCTGCGCTGCTCGCCTCTGCCAAGTGATATTTACCATAAATTTTTGTACTTGCATATTTTGGAAACTTTTCTAATGGATATTTTGAACTTGACTGCGCATTGCAGCATTCAAGTTATTGGGTGGTAAATTGCCAGATCTTAAAGAGAGAAAGACTTGCGTTTCAGATAAATTATGTTCGTCATTATCAGAAGCCTGCTACTATAATACTCTTGTGGGTAATTCAATTATGATTGATGTCTATTCGTTAATCAGGGCCCCAGAGTATAAAGACATATAGAGTCATTTAGAACATCTACTTTATGACTCACAATGTCTACTTTATGTCTAAAGGTCTTATTTTTGGATCGCGTCTAGTTCAGCTATGAAACAAGAAGTGTATGTATTCCACAAGAATTAGCAGTGTTCAAGGGTCGGTCCAACTAACGATTTGTAACTTTAATGTGTTTTCAATGGAGTATCTATGAGATGTTCATTTAAATCACAATGGTTTTCATTATCGTCAACATAAAATGTTATCAACCTTATATTTTGTGATGGTTTCTAAATATTATGATAGCATTGACGAGAAGGACCATATTCAGGACTGAGAATGTCCTTCATGACAACTTGTAATCATAAGAATAGAATCCAGATGAGTCAGTACGATTGTACAATGTGTAGGAAATGAATGTTAAAAATGAACAAAATTTCAGAGATTATGCCTTCAAATTAGATCCAACTGGAACCCAGTGACGACAAATTAAAAAAAATACCATGTGTTTTCTATTTATCAATGTAGCCGCTAATAAATACCAATATTGTTTATATACTGGACCTAACCGAAAAATTGTTGAATTGGGGTTATCGTGTGAACTATGGACCAGAGTTCTCGCGACATTGGCCAAAGAGGCCTCGTCCTGATAAACGCCACACACAGTAAGATCTGGAAATTTACCAAAATATGTGCCTAAAAATGATTGAAATACTTAAATATAAACTACTCTAATAAAAAATACAAAATGAAGTCCTGCATTGGTATCATATACTCATCATAAGTACTAAGACCGATTATGCCTTAATTATTCAGCATTTTCAAGTCGTAAGTGCTGAAAGTTGTGTACCAGTGGAAATTTACAAAACACCGGATTATTGCGAATAGATGCATTACTATGCAATGTTGCTAAGAGAAATGAGTAATTTTGCAAAACTCCTAAACATATTTGTAATATTACAAGATTTTATATTTATGCAATCTGAATGTTCGATTTTAATAACTTTGCGAACATTCTAAGGTATCTCGGTAATATCACAGAATGCTCATTCTAGCGTCACAACAGTTAGGTTAGTTTGAGGTAAGCGAGATGAGTGCGAGGGGATGAATAACGAAAAGCATTTTCGGTATCTTAAAATTGTCACTTAAAAGCCAGGTGTCAATTACGCCAAAAATTTCCGCTATTATTAAAATTACGCCAAGTTTTCACTATTTTTGATAACTTTTATTAACTATTTGCCACTTTTAAATATTTATTAGGTGTATAAAGTATACATTACTATGTATAACTTGTTTAAAAAATTTCTTCTTCCAAATGAAAAATTTATTTTCCGCCGGGTCACGAAATAATTTCCATAGAGTATTTAATGATGATGTTGAATTTTTATCAGATTTAGCCGGGGATTGGTTACACATATTCGAGTGCCCTGGTGTGATTTTGTGGATGTAAATCACGGAGATAAAAGAGTGATAAATCATTGCACGCTGAGCATTTCACAGAAATGTTTCAATCTCAAGTGGGAAACTAGTCTTAACAAGACATACCTTATTTAACATTAGCATGCAGTTTTTGGTATTTACCAACATTGTCGCGGGATAAAAATTGACACCTGTAAAAGAGGAGATTGTTTACTGTCAATAATGTTATATATTTTCAATGAATTTTCCATTGTTACACAGCTTTTGGAAGTGGGTAATATTACTCTTGTTTTTCTTTAAATATAAGTGCTTAAGCAAGACATCATTTTTACTATTAAGTTTTTAATACAAAATTCTGTTAATGACACAATAACTAGACACTGGAGTTTGCTTAAAATATCTATCATAATGGCACATTAATTTTACGTTAAATGTAGACATTTTTAGCGTATTTATTTTGTTTTATCTATATTTACAAATTTTTGCAGTTGAATGTACTACTTAGTAATTCTAGTACTTTACTAATTACACACTTAGGTTCATAAATGTAACATTTCCTAATTTATAGCATAATGAACAAACTTTTAAGATATTATAATAATTTTAAGCGCACACTAAATGAATAATTTATAAATTTAGATCTTAAACATAATGAGCACAATACTGAATGATTATAAATTTGAGCTGCTCGCTTAATCGTTTATTAGCTTAAAATATTTTTTTTTATTAATTTTACATTATTTTATCAAAAAGTTGTTTTGAGGGTTGGCATATGTATGTTTGTTAATTTTGTGTTTATTATTTATTAATATTTCCCACAATTGAATAAACAGGACAGTTTAGGGTCAATTTCAGTAACATACCGATTACAAGGCATCGGACGTTTTCACACCATCAGTCATCAGTTTGTTATTAAAATTGACCCTTAGTAATGAGATCTGAATTAATATTAATGTATCATAATAAGTATATCCTAAATAAAATATATCTTTGCAGAATTAATTACATTGCACGCTTCTAGCACCGTAAAGACAAGAAATATTTTCAAAATTTGTCTATCAGCTCGAGGCTCGATATTGCCGTTAAGAAGAATATTTATTTATTTATTCGTATAAACCAAAATACATATATGCACAGAGCAGGAGTAACAGTTCAATGCCAAATTATGTAACCAACAAGCAACCGGCGCCTTCTGCGCGGATGTTCCCTGCCTTCTTAACTAGACGCCGTCTGTATCAAAGAAGGCAGTGACCGTCGATTTTTATCAATTGAAATTATTTCGGTATTAAACTAGAAGGAAAACTTATGAAAAAGTCACACGCTTAAATAAAGTAGAAGAATAAATATTGCAATAATCATACATATGTATATATCTTCGGGGTCTTTTTTGCACACCTATATTATCACAAATAAATAAGTAGTTGTGCCAAATATTTTACTTGACTGGCATGAATTTATTTATCTGTATATGTGCTAGATCCTCGATCGTATGTATGTTTTATTTAATTTATTGTAATTGTGTAAATTGTACCTTTTATAAATTAATAAAAAATACATTATGCTCTAAGGTTAGGTGACTTATGATGACTTTCTGAGTAAAATAATCTCCTTAAAAGTGGGTGCCGACTGAAGAAATATGATATCCGCACTGAACCTTTCCAGTTTAATAATGATAAATGTATCTTGCCTTTAAAAAAAGCTATCAAATTGTTTCGATCACCAAAATTGCAAATACAGGATCTCCCACAGACAGTGGTCAGCACGAAACCTGGTGATAGGGCACATCACTACCAAGATGATCCGAAAATCAATGGTTTAGGAGTTATTCATACTTTTGTGATTTTTGAGGAATGTCCTACCTATCATTATAGAAATGATCACTGTGCCAAACTACTTAGTGTATCGATCTGAAATTTAACTCAGTCATACTTTGGTAACGTAGCAATAACGTTAGGTATTTTTGTTTTACATATAATTATTTTAAATATTTTTTGGTAAAATTTCTGTTCAATTTGCAAACGTGTATTATACAAAAAAAATATATTCATTTCTTTCATTATTGCTCAGTTAAAGTTATTCTGATGCAAACCATTTCTCTAAAACAATGTTTCCCAAACTTATTTTCCCCGTGGACCCCTAGCCCATTATTTTTTATCCTTCGTGGACTTCCTCCCCCAGGATTCCCACACTGTAATAGGTGTTTTTTTTATAGTGGAATCATTTTTTTCTTCCTATCAGGGACTCCCTGGCAGTCCTCACAGACCCCTAGGGGGTCCATGACGACCACTTTGGGAACCTCTGCATTTGAATTTTAGAGTCTAAAACAATCTACTGATTTAACGCTTTCAGCTCCGAACGTCAAACGCGCGAACCGCGTGTTGCGTCCCGCGAATGGAATATCCCACGCGGGACGGAGACCCGTTTTTTAGTTTGTTATAATTTCTTTTAATTCGCAAACAATACGTACAAAACTATGAAAATGTTTGCTTTTTATATTTAATGTTACGTCAAAACTGAACTAAAATGGAAACAAAAATGATGATTAGTCTGTGCCTTTCATGAATTCAGGTATACGCGACATGCTACGCTTTTATAACGTTACGCAGTAACGGTTTTACCCGGCAACGGCACCTGTCATATACGGCAATTACGGGAGATACCGTTATCGGTGCTGAGTGTGTTAAGCGTCGAGTTTTTTTGTTTGGATGTTTGACTTTCGGATCATCCTATATAGTGTTCAGAGGTTTGGTAGTGATGTCCCCTATCACCAGGTTCTGTGCTGACCATCCTGTATACTCTTCCATAAGCTCGTGAGGTTCCTTGCCACCGAGTCTACCAAGCATACTCTCATTTCCGTAGAGGTCGTATTATTTTGACTTCCATATATACTGTAATATGTTCTTCAGATCCACGTTTGTGCAAGTTTTACTAAAAATGAGTTAATTAAATACCTACTGTAACAGTATAATTTTATTATAGTCATATGTATGTTCACATTTTAGTGCAGACAGTAAAAAAACTGTCGGCTCTCATTACTCTCTAGTCGTGTATTTTTTGTAATTAGTAATCTCGTTAATATAAATAGACTTTCTGAATTTATTCTAGTCTCGACATTCAAAGTATTAGTAACAATGTGTTGTGATATTTAAGGCTTTTTGATGGTTTTAACGTCGCATTTTATTATTTTTATGTTTAACTTTTAAAATTTTGATTAAACGGAATAAAGTTTAATATTCGCTTAATGTTTGTCTTTCAGTTTACCCATTTATTTCAGCACTGGCTTCTTATGAAAATAATTATATCCATTCAAGTATGAATACAAAACGATCATCAGTTTTATCTACATCAATACATTACCTATTTTTTTATTTTTGAACCATTTTTTACATTTCAATTTTATTTTAATTTTCCATGTTGTTACACATTCTTTTAACCAATTTCTTGTGTCATGTTAGCTAACTCGACCCAAGGTCCTAAAAATTCTTACTTGAATCTTAAGTTTTAACACTAAATTATGCTAAAATCATCCCAAACCAAAGCTGTAAATATGTAAATTGTCAACATTTTATTAGTCTTCAATATTTGAGCAGGGTTTTAACTCATCGCAGTCCTCGCACGTCAAACTGATGGCCTACACGCACAATGCCAATATGCACACTCGTCAAATTGACAGGATATGCGAAGAATAATATCGCGGTATCCCATCCGTTATTCGTGGCCAAACATCTTACAGACTGCTTCAAGGATTACCCAAATTAATCCTTAAATAAATGTATTTAGTAATATAGATTCGCTTTTTAACCTAAAATCAAATAGTGTAAAAAATCTATGGTTATTAAGCATCACTTGTATGGAAAGACTGGTTTGGGAAGGGTTAAAGTGCCCATCTAAAATATAAATCACACGTTTTTAGGAATGGTAGGTCTAATCTCAGCTATTTATTTGATATTTTTATAAGATTCTTACATTCCACGTTGGAATTACACTTTAAAATATGTGTATTATTTATTCACTATAAAGATGAATAAGATTTCAGAGGCTTTGTCTACAAAATATAAATTTCTATAATAAAATCGTAATGATTGTAGTTGGTGGTAACCAAGTGAATGGAAGATTTTTACAAGGAACAGGGACATTAATGTACATATTCCGGCTCCCTCTGACTGACCAATCTCCCTTTTTCTGAAGCTGCCTCGATCGCTCGCTGTCGTTTCACATTTGTCTAATTCAATAATACATTGAACAAAGGTTAAACTGACAGCGAGCGAGTGGTGAGTCGGCTTCAGACTAGCCCCACAGGTCAGCCCCAGAACTTAAGGAAGGTGGTAACACTTTCTTCAAATTAATAAATTAATTTTTATAAAAATTAAAAACCACGAATGCATAAAATAATATTTGAAAGTACCAAACTAACTGCTGTGAACGAAGATTAAAATCTTTATGTCAATCCAAAAAAAAGTAGGTATATTATCGTTCATTAAATATTCAAGTAGGAATATTTTTCTTTAAATTTAATTCATGTTTACCTTAAGTGTAAAATATAGTAAAAAAAAATATATTTATTTTAAGAAACAACTTTGCAGTTGTGTATGAATTGCAGAGATGACAGAGCAATATAATAATAAGATATATATAGTGTTTCTTTCAGACAAAATGCTCCGGGGGAGGGTGCGGAGTAAATAAATCAAACAAAGTAATAGTCATTTTCCATAAATTCACGTTAATTATTAATATTTAATTGAAGAAAGGAAAAAATAGCAAATAACTGAAAGATATACAATTAAAATGCACCAAATCGTCAAAGGCTCAATTTTTTTATTTACAGAAATCTTATTCTTGGCGGTGTGTATAAGGCGCCAAGACATTTTTCTCCATTAACCTGAAAGAAACATTGGCTGCATCAGACAGTGAGTCAAATACATGAGAGTAGAAGAAAAAGCAAGTAAAACGGTGCAAAGTATACAATAATAAAATAAAACATATTTCCCGTTTTATTCTTTCATAGTAATTAATAAATAATCTTAAACCATATCTACATTTTGTGAAATGTACATCATTTTATATTAAAACTACTAAATAACCATGAAGTATCTATCATAGCTGTTCTTGTTACGTGCTAGATACGAAAAAAATACACATTTTTTTTGTCTTTTTATGATTTAGAAGGGTTGATTTGTAAGTAGGAAAGTCATTTGCTGATTTGTTGCAAAGAAATACTATATGGAATGTTAGTTTTCTCTACTCGAATTTAAAGTTAGAAAGCCTTTGGTTCAGTGAGCTCATGCTTTGTTAATTTCTAAACAATAGGAATAATATTTAATTTTGAGAATGGGTAATATAAATTACTTCATAGTTTAAAAAAAAAACAACATAACCTCATTGTGCATACAAATAATTTGTAAATTAGTAGTGTTATAATAAACTTAACTTTTTTTTATGACTAATAGCAAATAATAAACGATTTTAACATAATAAGTATGAGGTTGAAATTTTAAATATGGCGCCATTCAGTATTACAACTCGTGCTTGTGACGTGACTTAGTAGATGGCTCTAGCGCGGCGCCCGCGACAGCTCACCGTAGAACGCTTGATGCACAGGTATTCCTAGAACGTGTGCGTGTGTGCGTGGTTTCACGTTTGGCCACTTTCGACGCACACACGCAAAGACACGCGAATGCATGAGCGCGCGGGGCCGGGGGCCGCGGGGGCCGGGGGGCGGGCGGACCGGCCGGCCTATGAGGAGTCGTGTCAGCGAATGCGCAGACCAACTGCGCAGTCGTCGTGTGCGTTGTCTGGATTCTTTGTGCCATTCTTGGCATACCAATAACACTAGACTCGTCATATTTAGTATTAGATTTAGTTTAGAGTTCGTTTCGGTTAATTACGTCGCCGTCAGGACCCGTCTGCGGTGAGTACCATTTCATTTTATGTCAGAATTCATACAATTCGAGCGGCGTTTTCCCCGAAAATATACCGAGAATGCTAGCAATGCGATTGCAATCCTCCAATATTTTACATACTTGTCGTGTTTGCTAGAGCTCCCGCCGCCCGGGCGCTCGTTTGAACGCTCGGCGGGCAAATCTGTTTCGTTCTCGCGATTTCGGTGACAGCGAATGCTCGTTCGTTTATGCAGTTTGGTGCATGTTATTGCGATGAATGTCAGTGGCATAACAGCAATATCAATAGCAATAGCAATAGCAATAGCAAAAGCAACGCAATGGCCCGCTAGGAAGCAACCCGCGCTCCGCACAATCGGCCGCCCGCTCGCCGTTAGTCGCGCTTTGACTTTCCGGCGTTTTGACGTCTCGCGCGCGCTTTGTTTTGGATTCTTCAAATGTCATCGGAATTCGGTAAATGTCAAACTTTCCGATGAATTTTGTCGGAATGTCGCGATGATTGTTGTGCAATGTTTATGTTAAATATGATGTGCTTTTAAAACAGTTTCGACATTGTTTAGTGCTTTTATCAAAATGGACTGTGATTATTCTAAATTTTATCACAAACGTAAGTTTTTATTTTCTATATTTTGTGCCTAAATATTTTAATTCGATTTTTAAAATATTTTGAATTGTGTCGTTGATGTTAAAGTCATTATTACTCTTGTAATTAATTATTGAATCGTTTTGTTTTTCACTAAAAATATCATATTGTAACCTCGATTGCGTGAGACCGCGTTTTTTGCATCTTAATTATTTAAAAAATAATTAGATTCTATATGAAAATAAACGGTACTTCTATTTTTCACAAAAGTTGTGGTTGTGTTGATAAGTGCGTAGCTACTCACCTACCTAAAGGTTAAAGGTAACTAATTCTCCTTAAATACAGTATAATTTAATCAGTTCCTTACGGCAGGGTCAATCTTATAAACGTTGAAAAAATTAAAAAGAAAATTTGGTTTATCCAATTTTATTTATTAATTTACTATTTTGGCAACAATTTCTAGCATTAGCGGTGCCTGTCTTATTTAAATATCTAATATCCTATAATAATAAAATTACTTAAACATATCCAATTGGTTATTGCTACTGCAGGGCGAATCTTATAAGATTCTGCGAAATTATCTATCTACTGACATTTTATTTATTGCTCTAGATAGGAAATACTATTACTCAAGACCTTTATTTCGGAAAGTGTGCATATTACTTTTATCGGAACATAAATAAGAAGATCTAGGAACCCAATATTAAATTTAATCTTTTTATTATGATCCCAACATTATCGTAAAAAAGTTGATATTTGATAACAGTAATAAATTTGTTACCGTGGTCGCCCGTTATCCTTCATTTATTATTACTAATGTTTTTTTTTTCTTAGATTTGTAAATGTAATGATGTAATATTTATTTATTTTTATAGTAATATTCTTTATTCTTTATTGAAAGAAATACAAATTGTATTAACGATAAGTTTACATATAAAATGTGAATAATGTAATGTTAATAAGTGATTATGTTATGAGATATATTTTGGCTACTTTAAAATTGTATCAAATAAACCCTAATAAATGTTTTTTTTATCAAGTTTAGTTGTGACATAATATTTTTTACAATAAAAAAACAATATTATGCAATAAAAAATCGTTATTTATATAATTCATGCTAAATTATTAAAAAAAAATCAAAATTTACATTTTTTTTACCTCACTCATTAATCTACGAAAGCAGGTAGGCAGGTATAATTAAATAGTATAAATATGTAGATATTTCTATAGATTGGTTTACTTGTGGTATATTTCCCCTCCACATCGGACTAAAAATATATATATTTTTAATTCGTAAAGTACATCAGTAACACCGCTAAATTTGTGTTATGATTTTGAATATTTCTTCCTTTTTTTTTAGGCTAATTTAAGTTGTTTTTTTTCGAAAAAGTAGATGACCAGCTGCGAAATAAGTTAGCCGTTAGATATACTAATAATTACTGGTAGAATGTACTAATAATTTACTTTTCTGTGTTTTATAAAATGCATTACAAAATTTCGTCTGTTTGAAGAGTGTGAACTGACTCCAAATATTATGTAGATATTTAAACTCGAAATAGAGAAAAAAAATATAATGATTACATTTGATTATTACTTAAAAATTTGGTTAATGACTTTTATAAGAAATAAAAATGATGATTAATATATAATAACAAGTACTTGTATATTTCTACTGATACGCACACTTCGTACTACTGACAGCAATCTCATAATTAACAAACACACCGATATGTATTTGATGGATGTTGTTATTAAAGTATTAAAATATAAATTATGTATTAAACAGTGTAAGAAAGGAAGATATAAGAAAATTAGTATTATTATCTGTATAATGTTATATTTAAGTGGTAATCGTTTTATCTCCAACATGCAATTTGCCTAGTTAAAAGACATTATATTTGTAAATTTTATTTTGAATTATTAAAGGATACACCCAGTTAGTTATTCAGTTATTCATAATCAAAAATGAACTATATGTACCACTGTTACATACAAATAAAAGCTCGTTTTTTTTTTTTTTTTGATTTATATTGCTATTCACAAAGATTTCGTTTTAACCCGAATTTGACTAAAAAACTAGTTAGGTAGAGCATCCTAAATGGGCAATTCAATTACTAAGGTGGTTTCCTCGTAGATAACTTTTATTTATTAATAACAATATTACAAACTATAATGAAAATAAACTCTTAATACAACTTTATACCATAAAATAAGTAAATGCGTTCAGCACCTAATCAATAAAAAAATAAGTACAGTAATAAATGATTGTAAAAACAAAATCTAATCTTAATATTAAGATAGTACGTCGTTGACAAGAGTCTCTGTGAATCTAATCTTATTAGAAGGCCTTTGAAATAACCAAGAATGATTATGACCACCCTGTAGCTATAGCTATCATACAATTTCGATTATATACGTCGTTTAATGGTGGTAAATTGTTTAACAAAAACAACGTCTTACAGCTAGGCTCTACA
The DNA here is from genome assembly GCA_020383195.1 of Neomicropteryx cornuta. NCBI lineage: Eukaryota > Metazoa > Arthropoda > Insecta > Lepidoptera > Micropterigidae > Neomicropteryx > Neomicropteryx cornuta. Next base: position 21,288,053 of record JAHKQU010000008.1, on the reverse strand, counting down.
GGCCTCATTAAAGGCATATTCCCCCCGACTACCCGCGACACTTGACATTCTTTTAATTCATTCATTTTATTTATTTTTGTAAATTTTGGCCGCTTGTAATGAAACAACACCCCCTCCCCCATCTACCTATTCACTGAATATGCGATTTATTTCATACTAACTTCTCCCAAATTGATCTTTTTTCAATAATTCTGCAAAAGTTCTGTATTATATCAGATATTTCTTCTTGTATTTTTTTTCAATTTAAACTAGTTTATGACCTAATTAATTTCATTTAATATATTTTATTATTAATCTTTTTTACCTCTAACTATCTTTATATAAATATTGTCTGTATGTCATTACCAGTATTGTGTACCAGTATTTCTGTTGGGTAACCTCAATAAATACAATTATAATGTGGCAGTGAATACTATTTTACCTATTCTATTTGCTCGATCATTTTTGTATTATTAATTTTAATTGACCACTAATAAATAATTATCCGACCAGCTTTTGGTGTGATCTAAACGGCTATAGGTTTTTTTTTCAAGACCATAATCTACACACAAAAACTCAACTCTTTCGCATTTTTACTTTTCGAGTTGAAGGGATAGTAGCTACTTATACAAAATCTAATCGCTTTATAATATTATATTATTAATAAATAAACAAATTTTAAATTTTCAACTGCCGCGCGTTCAATGCAAGCTTTACAAATTGATTAATCTTAAAAATCTGTAATTTTCCCGGCACTTTTACATAAATCAACATTTTCATCTCGTTATAAGTGCACAATAAATGCGTCTTTATCGCTCTGTTCACGGCGTGACACAAACAAAACGCCTTAATCGCACATACGACATTTCTAGCAATATTTGCACAGTTTGTGGTTACCTTTTGGGATCTTTTTCGACCGAAACGAGGCTTGATTAGAGTTTATCGAACAGCTGATTCGAAATGAAATCTAAACGCTATAGTCGACATTGCCGTTGATTGTATGTAGATTAGTGTGTGTTGTGTGGAAGGAAATCATTTTACAGCAGTAAAGATGAAAGTTATAACGTCTCATCGCTCGTCATAGATATGTTTTATCATCTTTTTAGCGTAACTACTTTGATTACTGACCTTTAGCTAGATTGTACCAACTTAGATACGAACTCAATTTTAATACAATATAGCAATAGTGCAAATATTCACTAACACACACACGCACACAAATTAGTTACACCCAAACACTATACAGTACGACAATGTGGCAATTTATGTTACTGGAACAGATATTTGTATAGCAAAAATACAACGGCATATAAATAAAAGCTAATCTAAAAACAGTTGGTATATAACATATTAATGCCATGGTATTTTTTATAAATTATGTTCAATTAGAAAAAAAATAAGTACGGAGGAGAGAAAAGTATAAAACTTTATTACTCATAGGCCATAGTAACGGCAGTGGTGAACAATGGATAAAAGGAATAGTTAAGAAATTAATGGTTGGTAACCGGCATCATTTTATGACTTTTGCCCTGTACCTAATGATTTCACATTATTGCTTTAAAATATTTTGCGAAAACTAATGATTACTGGTCCATAAAAGTGCATCTCTCCTCTCTCTGCCTCGAATAGCGCGGGTCATTCACAATCACCTGTCATTCAACGTGTTGTGATTATTGGGTGTCATGACAACCGAGGCTGACATCTCGAGCGTATTACGGTAAGGTAAAAGTATCCATCACTTTTCACCTCCTTCGGTTGAAGGTTGGTGCTATCGAAAATGTTTATTTAAATAAGTTTTAGGCGCTTATCTAAAATATAGTGTGACATTTAAATGAGTTCGATATCTAATATACTAAGTTATAGCAAAATTTCACTTTTGCTAAAACCCCCGCTGGATAGTGCCCTTAAATTTTATGTATCAATTTGAAAGTGATTAGTGTAAAATTACGGCAGTTATCGTGTCCACAAGAAAGTGATATAGATTCTAGGGGATGTGAAACGCGAAGATATGTCGAAATTTTCCGGAACCCCTTGCAATAGATAGCTTTCTAATTAAATCTACCTAAAAGAGTGCTTTCGCATCTCCGTATGAGCGTAGATGAGGTTATTATGACTGTCGAATCGCCTTTCGAGGTAAAGCTTTATTTGCCCTCGACAGTATGTGGATTTTGGAGTGGATAGTAACTTAAGCACAAATCACATAGCTGTTCTAAATTTTCATTTAGTGGCATAAAGGAATATTTACCGTGCCCACCTGTCCTAAGATGACTGTCCTAAAATTAAACTGAGGGTGGTTTTGGGTTCTAAGGGATGTGAAACGGGAAGATACGGTGGCTGAAAATCAGATCAATCGCTCGGAGGACCAGAAAACGACGGAGACGGGAATACAAGAAGTCAAACTAAGGTTTTCAAAATTTAATTACAATATTTACGGCTCATTTACACAACAAACTTTCTATGTATTTTCATTCAAAATAGCCTCTTTTCTTAAACATTGAAGACCGCATTCTTCGCCCGGTGTAAGAAAATACAATTTCAATCTAATCCGGGAACATTTTTTTTTAACTTAAACCACTGAAAATCGTATTTACATCAAAAACGGGACGCAATAAGGGTTTTTTTAAATTAATATATGCTACAATATTTATTTTATTTATTATGCAATCGGAATTTAAAATATCGGATCAATATTGGAAACAGTTTCAATGAGACGATTATTTATCGATGAGAAGTGGCAGATTTATATGACCAGAGAAAAATATACAAAAACTAAATATGATTAAAAATAGAGATGACATGGAAAGGTTTGTGCGTGTGTGTGTGTGTGTTTAGCGTGTGCATATAAACCTACATATTATTCGCGCTATAATAAATATGTTTAAAATATATATATATATATATATATATATATATTACGAATATTTATATTCGCTATAATGTTTCCTTATATATTTTATATCTTTGCATTAATTATAACTCACATTTACGAATTATAATAGTTAAACGGCATAAGACACATCGCGGTAATTACATGTAGTGTACTTTAAAAGTATATTATATAAAATTAGGCAATTCTTTAACTTTAATGATATATTTATTATTCTACAATGTTTTATGAATGTACCTATTTAATATTATTAATAGTATATTTACAAAAATAAACAAAAACGTACTTATTCCATAAATACGTTTTCAATTTCGACTGCCTTGTTGCTTATGATGCGTGCATTTATTATGAGCATGCGATTGAGCGAATGTCTGTGCATGTCTTGTTACCTAACTCAGTCGACGGCGTCGAGAAGGGTGTCGTTGAAAATTTGCAACTGCGAAAGGTTTGACCTAGTGACGATCGAATCCGCGACCTCTGGATTGAAGCGCGCATTCGTTCATATCACTCTGCCACTAGGCAGTATGCTTATTGTAATATTTTAATTAAACCGGTTTTCCAGAATAATGTTTTAATGAATGAAGTACCCGTGATTTATTATTGAAATAATAATAAAGTTTTTTCAGGTGCCGCTAGTTGTTATTTTGACACCAGTCTCTTGTATTTTTTTCGCTTATAAATATAATTAAAATATGTTATAATTCGACTAATTAGCCCCAGTAATTTCCCAGTGACCTTTACAAACACACATCCACAATATGTGTACAAATATTTATTATTTATTTTCGGATGCCCTTTCTATATAGCAGACGCGTTGGCGTCAGTACTCGACTCAACTCACCGAGTGACTCATACTTTTGCGAGTACCTTAGTACGTGCTCACGAAAGTACCTAATTATACTCTGCTCACGCTCCAACCGCGAACAATACGAGAATAAGCTAAATTGTATTTATTTATTTATTTATTTAATAATTAAAATATCCATACAAATTAATATCATTAAGTGTCGCATTTTATTGATTTTCTAGAGAAGAAAGTACAGATTGTGTGGATTAGTAACACCTCACTAGGCAAATGCCTGCGTCGATGTGTTACCTATTTGAAATGTATAGAGATAATAAAAGGGATGATAAATATAATCATTCTTTGAGGCTTTCGGGTGTCTCGCTCTGATAGTTTATGTTCTTCCTTTGAACTGTCACTACGGCGCTGATTCTTTAAGGCGCCTACATACATACATAAATGCGAAATTTACAGCCGTTAGGAGATATGAGTAATTTAGTTTATTTATGTTAAAGATAACTTATTATTCTAGGGAATTACCGAACAAATCATCATATTTTTGAAACACCCGCTTTTTTTTTTTAATAAATATCTAAATACTATCAATATTTCATATAAAATGGTAGGCGGCGGTTTGTGTTTTAAGCGTGACTATGCCCGTCATAGAGTTTACACCTTTCCGTTCATCGTGTAAGGCTCCTTTTTCCAGGCAACAATTCGTAGGTCAGAATCGTTCAAATGGTGTCCTTCGTTCACATATGTAGACCTCTTAAAAGTCTTTGTATGAGTTACAAATGAGGCTTCGCGGCATCTTGTCATTTAATTTTCATCTCGCGGGATTGTCATCAACTCGGCCTTTTCCCCGACTTCAATAAAAGGAAGAGGTTCTCAATTTGGCATATTATTTTTTTTTTCGTGTTACGTTAAGTCATTATACTTCGTAATGGCTAAGGCGACATTGATAGCGAGTTTCTCAGACTAAAGGCCATGTGCTTACTTAAAGAACTAACATGTTTACGGACTCGCGGTATCCCAATCTTAAAATCTTTTTATCTATCTGAACAAAAATATAGCCACCGTTTATATAATATTTGTAATGGTTAACTTATTCTAAAATATAGTAATTATGTTACTGCTTTATTGTACGGGATTATTCTGTAAACATACGAGAGTAACGACTTAGCGACCAACCATAGATTAGGAGAAAAATCATAGCCGCTAAAAACTTGTAACGAACAAAGTGATATAATGTCGTATAGGTTTGTATACATTCCCCGTAACTATATACAATGATATAATAATATATTAATGAATACTTTATTTGACCCGTGACAAAATGGCTAGCATATTATCGTAAGTACATGATACTTCTTCAACCAGCTAACCCAGATAGGTAATGAAAAAAAAAATAATCACGCCGGAGAATTAAGTCCTAAATAAAAACCTACCAAGGTGAACCTAGCTTTCAATTAAATTGTTAAAAAGTGCATTCATGTATTAGTGGTCGTAATTCGATCATATTTCATAAAATTTTAAGTTGCGAGCGTATGTTGTTTCCCTTAATTCCCGGCAAATACCTATGAAATTTAAATTTAATGATAATTTTATATTTTTCATTTAAAAATGAGACTGAACTTCAGAGAAGTATAAGATGACATTAATCATTATTTTTGTTTGACGTTACTATTGACAGACTATTAAAAAGGAAACATTTGAAATCACACAAAATTCACAGCTCAAAACTCATTCTTTCAATCAGTTGTCAATAGTATGAAAAAATTATTTGTAACACATTTTATAGATATATTTTAGCTCTCTGCACTTATTCTGAAAATTTAATTTTTGTACAACCGTTTAAAACTTTTAGAAACTGTGAAAATTAAAAGCGACTCGAAAACAAAAAATATACCTACAGCTAAGATCCTATGAACTTTGTAGGTTAGGTGATTTATATAAAATATATTGTAAAATATTTTCTTACATTAACGACGCCGTCGAAATTATTTAATTTTTTCTATTTTAAAAATTCCTATCCTGTAAAAGTAACACGCTCTTAGAATATACTCGTATCACCCTACTTGTCCTACTTTTTGCACTGTATTTTGTAAACCAACATGATAGTACCCGCAGCTCTGCGCCGACCATAGCACGCTAAATGCTGCGCAGCTGTTTAAACGGTTCGCAGTTTTAACAACAAACATAGTTTATTATTATACATTCTCCTAATTGGCATAGTACTCGTAGATATACACCATAAGCCTAGCAACTTGAAATAATATAGGTGTTTTTTTTAGAGGCGTGGTTTTCAATCTGGCACTACTTTTTTCGTAGTTGGTGTTTTTGACAGCTGTCACTTGATTTATCTCAGTTTGGTTTGCCATTTCATAATGAATAGACTTACTCCTGAACAACGTTTGCAAATAGTGCAAATTTAGAAAAAATCACTCTAAATTTTTTTTAAATCACTCTAAAATAGAGTAAAAATCGCGTCGTGGGCCTGTGGCGTGGCCTCCAAGATCGTGCGATTTAACACCGCTGGACTATTTTTTGTGGGGTTATGTGAAGTCGCTTGTCTACGCAGATAAGCCGGACACGATTAACGCCTTGGAAGAGAATATTCGGCGCGTTATTGCTGACATACCTTGCATAACTTGCTGCAAAAAGTGGTTGAAAATTGGGCCTCTCGACTGGAATTTGTTCGAGTCAGCCGCGGCGGCCACTTACCCGAAATCATTTTTAAAACATAATGGCAAACCCTTATCTTTATAATAAAACTAAATTCTTAGCCATAACATCAAATTATATGCGTTTTATGTCTTCTTGAAAACCACACCTCTAAAATCATCACCCTATATAAAGAAATCTGTCAATGTTGGATATTTAATACGCACTTTAAACTGTTTAAAATTTCCAACTTTGTCAATATCTAGGCTACTTCGTATTAATTTTCTTCGGTTAATTTAACTTCGGTTTTGTTTAAGTTTAGCATTCATAAAATAATACCAATGGTAGAATGGACTGCTCGCGAAGTGACAGGTGACAGCAGTCACTTTTCTTCCGCCCACTCATGCCCGTGACGTCAAAATGTCGAAACTACTGGCGTTATAACTACCATTCTGTATGTTTTTTTGCCCATTATTAATCTATCTGGGTTTATATTTATGTATTGTAACGGATTTAATAACATTGTATGATAGTGTAAAATTAGAAATAATAAACTACCTGGAAAGTAAGCGCCTAAGAAACTTAAATTAAAAGTATATTCTTAGTCGAATTCGTAAGGTACGTACGGAACCCTCTGTAAATGAGCTGCCCTTATTTTCTAATTTCGCAAAACCCGTTGATTTCATCTATTTGATTGGTTGTTTGATTTTCAAGTTACGCACAGAATGCCGCGCTTAATAGAATTCAGAATACTTATAATAAAAAGTTTTAAAGCATTGCCTTTCAACTTTTCATTCTGCTCTTCTGCCTACACACTTCTTTACACTCACAGTTCTCTCACACACTCATTTCATGTTAACCGTAAACATGTTAAGCTGTTTAAATAAAATATACATCGATAGTGGTTTCGTAAACGAGTTTTGCGACTCTATTTTGTTATATTACGGCTAAAGCGACATTAATTAGGTGACTAATTTCGTCTTTACGCAGCCCGTGCTGAATAGAGTGGATTGGCTGGTTAATTCTCCCGCGCCGCGGTCTATTCCGGGAGGGGTATTTATAAACGAGTGAGGAGAGGCGACGATGCGACGCGTCGGAGGGCGTGAGGGGCGGGGAGGGCGGGCGGGGCGGGGAGGGCGGGCGGGGCGTCCTCGCGGCGCGCGCGCAGCTTTGCGTCGAAGTCGCGTTGTGAGCGACGGCGCGAGCGGTTCTCGAAGAATGCATCTGAATGCATCGTACCTGGGTAATTCATCTGTTTTAAAACCGTCAAAAATAAATAAATATTACTTATCACGCTGAAAAAAAAATTTAAGCAAAACGTTTGGTTGTTGAAAAATTTCCACCCGCAGCAAATAATTTGCTAATAGACCAGAAGTATAAGCAAATCGCATAGTTGTACTTACAGACTAATTATTGTTAAATCATTTATGGTATTTACCATATTTCTTTCTGTTAGCATTTATAAAATCTTTTAGCAAAAACAATTTGCTATGATTACAAAACAATATGGCGTCGCGGGTGAACAGCTGACGAAATAAAACGACGTTATATGAAATGTTGGTAGTCGCAACCATAATATTTTGTTGTTTTTACTTGTTACCATTTTAATTCGTGGATCGTGGTAGTCTAGTGGTTAGGGCGTTGGACTATACCTATGCATAGTCCAACGCCTTAGCGCAATTAGTAATAATTGCTATGACCTTGGTTATAGCAATTGCCAAAAGTGATCCCGAGAATATCGTCCATCAAATGTAAATATACTGATAAAGTGTTACACTTTAAAGATATATGAGGAAGTTCGAAGCAAACCCGAGGAAATGACCGACAATAGAAAAACGCCCTACACTCGATGCGCGCCCTTTCAGCGTGAGTTACTTCTGAAAACAATGGTTTATATTAGGCAAATACAAGCTGACAGCAAAGTGATTTCATTTGTACACGCCCCCTGCCCCACCCTACCCCCCATGGGGTGGGTGGCGAGACACTCTACTTCTCGCGTTACGAGCCACTTCCTAACTTTTAACCTCTACAAAGGCCGTACTAACACACTTATTTTATAAAAACTATAATTTGTCATAATAATTTTCTATTAATAAAAAACCGACATAAAAATATAGTCCTTCTGAAGTAATTTCAATTCTTAATTGGGAGCCACTAAGTAGAAGGCGTTTTGCAATCAAATTAACTAGTTTATATAAGACTGTGACGAATGAACCTACCTGGTCTGCTTTAAGTTCCCAAGATTATTATATTGGTCGTAATGACCATCTTCCAAGATTTCAAGATTTTTCCCATCACGAGAAAACGGAACATTGGAATGCTCTCATATTCCAAGGCTTTTTTTAAGCGCAGGCTGCGAGTTTTTAAGCATTTTTTTTCCGTACCTACTAAACTCAACAGTAGTACCGGAGCTAGCTACTTAATATTCTAATTATTTATTAATAATAAATATATACTCGAATGCACATTACATTTATTTATTTGACGTGGGCGTAAAAATATTAAAAAGAAAGAGCGCACACAAATGAAGCGAGACGGAGATGCCGCCGGCCGTTAGAACATTGAGAATGCCAAAATAAGTAAATAGCATGAAAATTAGAATATTTAGAGTCATAGAATTAGAATCTTTAGTTCAGAGAATTATAGAGAATTGCCCAAATTATAGATATACCCAGAAAATATACCCAGAAAATAAAATTATAGATATACCGTTTACTTAATACCTACAACACGAAATTCGGCGAGGTTGATGTATTTGACCTAAATCGTGGCGAGTTTCTTTCAAAAATCCGAAGCATTTCATGCCAATCTGACTCAAAATAAAAGCGTTGCATAATAAAATTAATTATCTATGCGCTACACATATGATGTTCATACATACAAACATGCACACACGCAACCACACACCATCACACACAAACACACACCCTCACTGACACTTTTACACCGTACATACATACACCTTCTAAAATAGCGTTAAGCTCAAAAATATTTTGTACATAGGCGTAAGCTTTAATTGGCCTTATTGTTAACCTCTTCAAAAAAATGTATATAGTATTAGTACGCTGTATGCTTACATGTTAATAATAAATAAATAAATAAAAAAAAAAAACACTGAGTTTATAAATTCGATAAAAAAAAAACTTCGATGCAGGCGGGAATGTTCCTAATATACTAACATGAGTTTTACATATAATACAATTACGTACTAATAATAAATACGGATTATTAGAGTTTAAATTATATAAACAATAATAATAATGTAAGCATAAATTTATTTTATAAATTTATTTTAGGTAAGGGATACAAAAAATATTGAAATTTTATTTATCAAGCGTTAATAAAGCGGATATTCGTTTATTTTATTTATCAGCCGAATTATTTTTGAATTCCTCATAAATTAAATAATAAAGGAAAAGTGGGGCCTGTCCATAAAAAAGTTAAAAAATACATACTAACTTAAATAATAGAAAATTATCTTTCATTTATCACTGTCACTTTGAGAATTAGGAATAAGGCAATAGAGTTTTTGCTAAAATTAATTTAAATAGGATAAAAAAATATTATTTTATTGTTAAATATATGTAATCTATCTTGTGTTCAACCACTTTTTTTTGTAGACAAATCGTTTGCGCAGTAAACACACTCACGAGGCAGGCAATGAATAAAAATCAACCGTGAATTATTAGACCCTCCCGTACGCCCCCTCCCGCCGCAACCCTCCCTCCCGTGAATTGGCGGGAAAGCTCGAAGGCTGCCACACGGTGGCTAAAGTATGTCGTATTGTACAAATAATTAAATTAACGAGGTCACAGAGCTGCAATTGCTGACAATAAAATAGAAACACATATTAATGATCTACGTTTTAGGTAGATTTCCTTATGAAATTGCAACGGGTACCAATGCACGACTTCCGGAAAATTTCAACATATCTTCGCGTCACACATTCCCTAGAACCCAAAACCACTCTCAGTTTAAAAGTTTTTTATCTCATCTTTATAAAAATACATAAAATTTAAGAGCTTAAATCTCGGTTAAGTCCGTTAATTAAACGCGCAGAGTTTGATATAAGTTCGTACAATTGCAGTTGCGTATTGTTGTTTCGGTGAAATCTCCCTCCGCCCACTGGCGTGCCGAAAGGGGTTTTTTTTTAATCTCTATATCTCTAGGGGAAAGGGGTATCTCTATATTGTATAAATTATACAATATAGAGATACGTTCTAATTACGCTACGATTTAATGCTCAAGTGATCAAAAACGATGTATTATGTAACACATCCTCTTAGCCGTTCAACTCCAGGCTTCGCCCCGGGTTGGCAGCTAGGCCCTGCAGGCAGTTCTAACGGTGCTTTTGACGCCTGACATCTACAGAGAACTGAAGATAGTTAGGTTACGTTGACCCAGAACTTCCCTAATTAATTCCCATACAATCTTCCATCTTAGGGGTTGATTTAAAATAAAAAATAGGAGCCTTTGTCATTCCTTAGGGTTAAAGCTATCTCTATACCTAATTACATCAAAATCGTTTTGTTTTTTAGTTTATTTTTTCTTATCTTATTGATGTGTTTCCTCGTGTTTTAATCTTATTATTTTTAGAGGTGTCTAGAGGTAATCTTCTATTTTTGTTCAATAATTTCACAGTATTTAGGTGCAATACAACATATTTACTATGAGAATGCTTGATACCCGCTCACTCACTTGTCTTATCTATCGAGCAGTATTGGTAAATAAACTTTTTTACTCAGAGGCAATTTACCTTTTTAGTTCTTCGAATATTCAATAAAATTTTATTTATTTATTTGACAATTACAGGATACTTTTATAAGGTTACAAGAGATTCGTGTGTACATATTAATAATAGTATTGTATCCGTGAGCGTTTGGTGCTAATGCAACCTCTGTTCGCTGCCTTCTTAACTCGACTAAATGTCTGTCCTAAAGAAGGTAGTCAACTTGTTTTTATTTTTTAATTAGTCGCCAACTAACAGACGAGCGTTTCAGCTTAAAGATTCACTGGTTACAATGCAATACCCCGGCGCCGTCTTGTTAGTTAGAGACTTTGTAAGAATACATTTTTTGTCAGACTTTAAACGAAATAAATTATTATTATTAAATAAATAAATTAAATTTAGCAAAATTTCAAATGTTTGTCGGAAAGGTAAATCACATACACCGGCAAGATTTTATTCTTCGAAATCGTTCCCCTTTTCAAACATATTGCTCTCAGCGACGAGTTTGAGATTTAGCATAGTTAAAGTTTATATGGGGAATGAGTGCATTCAATTTAATAAAATAAAATATTCATACTATTCACAGATTGAGAGAATGAGTTTCGAGCTGTGAATTTTGTGTGATTTCAAATGTTCCTTCTTCGATAGTCTGTCAATGTCAATGTAGTAATATGTCAAGGCAAAAATAATTATTAATGACATCTTATACTTCTATGAATGTCAAGTCTCATTTTTATATGAAAAAATTAAAAGTATCAATGAATTGTACCAAAAAATTACTAATATAAGCTACTGTTACTATAATATAACTGTTATTAACATTAAATTTTAAATTTCATAGGTTTGTATTTGTACAAATTAAAAGCAATGATTATAGAGGTAGGTTTTTCACTGGTTATCACTAATACATTAATACGCGTGTGGCATCAACTTTAAGTCGCGCTGAAAAGTTTATCTGGCTGTATTGGAAAAGTCGTAAAAAGTGTCGTCGAGCGAGAAAGCGCCAAATGAGGCGTCTCTGTATAAAAATGGAGGAAAGCGACACGCCATTGAACTCGAATCGAGCGACTCTGTTCCCGACCTGTACTATATGGTACTGGAGCTATGAACATTCATTTGTTTTCTGTTCATCAGAAACATCAGAGTCCCCAATATTTTTAAACAGGGTTTTGCCACAAACAGATGGCAAAAATATATAGGTAAAAAAAAACGGAAACATTACGAAATTAATATAGTTTCCTGCCCAGAATCACTTTAAGTTCACCCTGTATAAAAAACGTTTTGATGTTACATATTTCCGCGGCACCTGCGCGCGCGGCAGGCTGTCGGTGATGTTTTAGGATAATTTGGATGCAAATCTGAGTCGGTCGGACGCGGGGCCAATTTAGCACACGAATCCACGCTTTTCGGCGAAGCTAAGGGTCTGAGAGTAGGTCGGGTCACGCGAGCGTCGGCGGCGTCCGTTCATCAACCCTGCTGGGCGGGAGAAATCTGCGGATGCTGTGACCGTGATGCTTCTATGCATTCATGCATAAGAAGCCACTATCTCCGTCCGTCAGTCTGTTGCATGTTTCAAGTCGAAAAGTCCAAATGCGAAAAAGTTGAATTTTTGTGTGTGGATTGATGCGTAGCCTTTTAGATCACATCGGAGACTGATGGAATAATATAGATATAATATTTTAGTACTAATAGTTTGTTGGAACGTATTACTAATTACTCCCTAGATAAAATGAATACAAACTCAAATGTGCGAAAATAGAAAAATGAAAAAGGTTCAGTGCCACAATATAATTATTATATCCCTGTTGTCCCATTTATACTAACCGCGCTACAAAACTTATAAAAAAAAAAAATACTACATTTTACTACAAAAAAGGCAATTCGTACATAATTGGAATAAACTCCAGTGAATCTTGTAAATCATACTTTAGCAAGCTTGGGATCTTAACCTACTTATACATTTTGGTTCAAGAAGCACTGTGCCACATCATGATCAATAAATCAAACTCGATGGCATACGAGTTTATCCACCACCATAAAACCAGAAACAAAATTAATTATATTCAACCTATAATGCCAAACTAAGCTAAATTTAGTAAAACTAGTTTCTATTTGGGTCTTAAATTCTACAACAAACTACCCGAGAAACTTTAAGAAATATGTGAAATAGGCCAATTCAATAAGGATATTAAGTTATATTTATTGAACTTGAATTTATATAATATCAGTGAATTTTAATTCTTACTCTTCTATTTGTATTTAAATAAAAATATATTTATGTATGAATGTACAAATTTAAAATTGTTTTCATAGTTGTTTTTTTGTTCTAAAATAATTCCTACGAAAATAAATAACTTGTATCTTGGATAAGTTTTGTAGACAATTAATATGAAAATCTCATTTAGATCACGTTAAGGCTTCTTAATAAATAATGTTAAATAATATGCAAAGAATTCTGTTCAAAAGGACACAGTTTACTAACAAACTGTTATCAGGCAAATACTCCCAGTTTTCGTCTATTATTAGCCTGAGCACTGCGGATCATATCGTGGGAGTCGACATGTCCTTGCCGCTGCTTAAAAGCATTTCCACACTTTTCCGGTTCTGCGAAATAGGTCCGTAGCCAGCCGCAGAAATCATCAATTTAATGCCAATTTTATTACTCAACTTCACAATATATTATTTGTCTTTAAAGAATTATTTGATCAATCAATGAAAAATGTAAGAGTTTTTTTTTCGGCTTTATAAGGGAAAAAAGTACTTATGTCGGAACACCTTTTATACTACAAGGGAAATAAATTCGTTACACGTGATAGGGTGACATTCCCAATCCATAAAAAGATTAATTTCAGAAAGTAATCTTTATAATAAACATATAGGATGTAAGATTCCCAAAAAGTTACAAAAATATAGGTATATATACAGATCTTCGCCCCTACTAGTTTAGGAATTAGCGCAAAACGCAATCAGAAATATTGCCTTGACCTTAAGAATTGAGAGAGGCGACATTGTTGAATTGTTATTTATTTAAAATTAATTCAACGAATGACTTAATGGATGATAAATTTTGTGGCGCGAAGATGATGTATCGGACCGGTTACGCCTTTTGTTAGGCATTTTTAGGTTACCGTGATGCGAAGTTCTGTATAAGGATAAAAACTTTGTTTAAACGGTTTATTATTAAATATTAAGATATACATTATACTCGTAAGATGTAATTTTGTGAATGTAAATTAAAATAAGTGCCTGAAATACCCGGAAAAAATATTTAGGATAAATTTAATTGTTGCTGTATACAAATTTATTAACATTTTTTCAAGTTCGTTTAGTTTTTAAACTTTCATGGAAATTCTATAGTTTATAAGGTCTTTTATACATTTCTCGTCGCTGGCTCTTTAGCTATTCTGGATGAGTCTGCCTGCCAAACGTAGGATTTCCAAGGAAAGCGATTTTACTCTGCGCGTGGCCATGATCGGACGTTTTCCCGACCCCTCCCCCCCACCCTCCCACAACCCCCCTCCGCACTCATCTTATTTCATCGCCTTGCCTCGTCAACAGGTTGCTTCGTCGGATGCTTTTTCGACACAGATTAGTCACCAACTATATCAAGTCTATAAGATAAAATGATTCCCAATAGAACATAGTTAACTTGGTATTTTTTACCAATTTATTTATTTATTTATTCATTTATTATTAACATGTAAGCATACAGCGTACTAATACTATATACATTTTTCAAGAGGTTAATAATAAGGCCAATTAAAGCTTACGCCTTTGTACAAAATATTTTGAGCTTAACGCTATTTTAGAAGGTTTATGTGTGTACGGTGTAAAAGTGTCAGTGAGGGTGTGTGGTTGTGTGTGATGGTGTGTGGTTGCGTGTGTGCATGTTTGTATGTATGAACATCATATGTGTTGCGCATAGATAAATTAATTTTATTATGCAACGCTTTTATTTTGAGTCAGATTGGCATGAAATACTTCGGATTTTTGAAAGAAACACCACGATTTAGGTCAAGTACATCAACCTCGCCTTTCGTGTTGTAGGTATTGAGTAAACGGTACAGAATATAGTTTGCATTGCGCCTTGGCACCTGGAACAGAGCAGATGCGCGCGTGGTGCGAGAAGGCACTCGCAGGTTGACACCTGATACCAGATATGGACTGTCTATTCTGTTATGCAGTAGATCGTGCAGAAGTGCCATATCGGCTGTGGTACGTCGGTCCTCGAGAGTCTGCATATGATAATAATTAGTCATCTCGTCATATGTGATGAATTCCAGGTGCTCGCATGGTGCCGGATGGTATGGTTAAGTCAGCATGTTGTCATATTGCTTTCATTGTGTCCAAATTTAGGCAGATCTCAAAACCACCCCCAGTTAAAATGTTCATATATAAGTTTATATATCTGCCTGTCACTTTTTTTTGGGCACGACAACTGCCATAATTTTACACCAAGCACTTTCAAATTAATTAGTATAATTTAAGGACACAAAATCTCGGTCAAGTTCGTTAATGGGCAAAATCAGACCAGGGGCGGCGGAAATGAGGGGGAGGGGGTTTCGAAAAATAGTATATAAAATATCGAATTAATTTAAATTTTATATTATTCTTTAGATTACTCCTAATACTTATCTAATTAAAGTTTTTTGAGAGCGCCGACCATTGGTCGTAGGGGGGGGATAAAACTGATTTTTCAAAATTTAAAAAAAATATACCATACCTCCCTTAATAGTTGATAATCCGTTTAAAATGTTAATTGTCGGCATATAATTTCCCTACAACTTTTGTTTGAACCCATTTTTTGATATGAGCCACCCTTACGGGACAGTATAAAGAGGGATTCAGTATGCGCACTCTCGCTGCGCAAGGGTACGGCGGGTTGAGGTGCGCGAGCTGCCGCGCTGCTGCTTGTGCAATATTTGATACAAGTCCGAACAATTGTAGTTCGTCTATTCGAACTTGATTCGGTGAAATCTACCTTCGGCTAACGGCGGCGTAAATGTAATTTTTACAGTTTGTATTTATGCGAAAAAAAATGAATTGTGAGGAGGGGGGTGGGGGGTGGCCAAATGCTTTGTTTCGGAGGTACAGTGCGTTTAAAAATAACAACCTTTACATCTTTGTTTTCCATTCATATTTAAGTTTTTTTGCAGCTATTCGAATTACTTAAATTTGATTAAAAAACCAATAAACTTATTAAGAGATTTGTGTTATTAGATACAACAATTAAAAAGTAGTTTTATAGTAAAAATCAATGGGTCTAAAGATCTAAGTAACTCTTTTAACCAATACAGGATGTTTATTTTAATGACTTAGTTTTTCACCGTATCCCAAGACCATTTTCAATAAAAAAAACAGTTAATTGGTCGTGAGGTTTCTAGTGTTATTTGTTAAAAACCTATAGCATAATTCAGTATGGTTAACGAGAATGTAAACATTACGTGATAATAGTAAAAAAAAAATGTAACAATGTCTTTATTGTTAGCGCTTAGCTGTGACCGTGCGCCGTAACGTTGTCAAGGCATTATCGATCGGCGTGACATCGGAATTGACCATCTCTTAAAAAATATAATAAAATTGGGGGATGTTTTTTTTCTCATTTTTCAAAATCTTCGGGAACGGTCTTGGCGACAAACCTGTATAATTGCCTACTAATTTTGCATACAAAGACATTTTATGTCCTTGAAAAACCGTATATACACATTTTATTATCCGAAGATACTCATCCTATGACGCAATAAAACTGTGATTGTTGAGGGGACTTCCTCCGTATCCGAACTCCCCCCCCCCCCCTCCCGGAGAGGGAATAAATTACGGGGCGGTAGGACAGGCGACGAACGCATTTGCAAGCAAATGGGAAAACCTCCTTCAAGTGCCGCTCTGACCCTCTTCTACCCTACGTAAACGCTTTCCACACTCTTCCCGGTTTTCAATAGAGAAGTTCGGTTATGTTTAGGTGCAATATCGCGGGAAAAAGGGAAAAAGAGGAGGGAAAGTGGCGGGGATGTGAATCGTAAGTCTAGTAATCGATTATTGCACATGTTGGTTGGAAGAAATTCAAGTAAAGTGCTAAAATAAATAAGTAAATTAAAATTTCGTGTCTGTGCCGTTGACGGCTGAGGAGTTCCTTCGTCTGGAGCCATTCCTGGGAGTAGAATCAGGTCATGCATACCATAAAAAAATGGTGTAATCGGAACTGAATTAACATGTCAAATTTGCAACTTCGTAGGTTGAGAGGAAGTGGCTCTAATTCAGCTTGCAAGATTAGACTTAAACCGACATACAAACAAGCTAAATAAAAGCTTCTAAAAATAATTTTGCCTACCTACAGTTAGGTATTTATGTATTTCTTTAGTGAAAAATCGCACATTACAAAATTATTTCAAGTAAAAATTTCGAAGACGGTACGGTAGTATTTTATTTATGTAATTTTAAAAGAAATCTACATATTAACATACGAAGAGAGAAAAAAAATAATACTACATTAATCTAAAAATAGATTTCTCCATTAAGCTACTGAGATGGTAAATATAAATAATAACGTCGTCTAAATAAAACAATTAAAAACGAAACTAAAATATTGAGTACTTAAATATTGAGGAGTATGATAAATATTGAGGAGTATAGTAAATATTGAGGAGTATGGTAAATCTTGATCATATTATAAGTGTCCAAACCTATGTTAGTAGTATTACTCAACATTGTACCCTCCTCCTCCACTCGTCTCTCTTCCATATATTTTTGCCACATTGGTATATGTTTTGAGGTTCGATTGTTTTGACCATTTTCGAATGTTTGTTTGCCTTTGACATATTAATTCCTAACCCAAAACAGTCATTTCCTAACGGAGATAGCGTATTTTTTTTTATTGGAAATTGAAATTTATTTTTCATCGAATAAATAAAACAGTATATATACAGCCATAATACAAATAAAAATAAATTAACCATTTAACGTTGTATTAAACTGAACCGTCAACTTTAAATAACATTTTTTTTTTAAGAAACCTTATATTTAAAAATATTTGAGATGGGTTTATGTTTTCCTAAATACAGTTAAACCGGATTAACTAATTTTCAATTTTATTAATTAGTTTTCAATTTTGCATGATTATATTTGTCTCTATGCTGTATCTGTCTCAATGAATGAGTTATGCTTATTTTCTTTATATGTGAAACAAATAAAGCTAATTTTTCAGGTTTCAGCTTTTAATTATAGTAAACTTATCGATCTAAAAATAAAGAAAACCTTACAGGTAAAGAAGGTACAGATAAACTTAACATACACGTTATACTCCTTTTTAAATTACTAATAAACGTTATTATTATGAGTGCTTATGTATTTTAAATGGGAGCTATTTAAAAAAAATACATTCACTCGATTCAGCAGTGAAAGTATATGTATTTAAAACAGTTTCGCCTAATTAATAAATAAAACTTATCCAAAGACACATTTTTTTTTTTACTAAATGCTTTGTTCAGAGCTAATAATATGTCGTCGAACATGCCTACCATTGTAGGCATGTTGTAGGCATGTCCATAATTCAAAAGTCGAAACAATGGCCAATCATCTCTAGCTGTCGACAGGTCTTTTGCACATTTGTTAGAAATGATTATAAGGGTTCGTACACAGTGGAGTGACGATGGCGGCCGATGAAATGGTTGGTATTGTCTGCCTGGGTAGCACATACTACCGTATATTTTTTTTTGGAATAATTATAATATTATGTCCTGAATGAGTGAATGGATCGCATTTAAGAAACAACCATCATACTCGTATATGCGTTAGACAGGAACTAAACAACAACTGCCCGGTCTACTTTAAAATCCCAGCTCTCTAAGCCTCCTTATATTGGCCGTAATGACCATCCTTCCAAGATAAAACCTATCTTGAGAAAACGGAACATTCGCTTCTTTCCAGAACAATTCGGCAGTGGAATACTCTTCATAGGTCAGCATTTGATCCCGTTCCTTGTTCCAAGGCTGTTTTTAAGAGTAGACTGCGAGTTGTTAAGCATTAATTTTCCTCACCTACTAAACTCAACAGTATCACCGGAGCTAGCTCCTAAATATTGTAATTACTTAATAATAACATTCGCGATTTTACTTAAATTGTTTATTTCCCCCATACCACATACATTTAGTGCTAAGGGACGATTTCAGTTTGATGAATTTGGGATATGTTCATCTGAAAACCAAACAAATAATTAGTACACGTATGACAGGATTCTAAATCATTTAGAGATACGTATGTACTATCGCTCCCAAAAATACTAAACTGCATCAGCTGAATAAGTCTGGTGTACAATAGTATGTGGTGGAGTGCTCAGGACCCTATATCCACTAAAGAACATAACATATTAGTGTATGGCAAAAACCGTATCTCCATTATACAGTCAACAAAATTAATAACGTTTAGTTGTTACAAACTCGATCGCCGCGTCACTATACTCGTATACTTAACCTTACACCGTGACGACTTCTAACTGTAACTAGAGGCGTGGACGGTTTGGCAAATATAATTGTGTATTGCTGCCGTAAGTTGACAGTGCTTCGATAGATTAAGTTGCCCACGAAAATCGCAGAGTGGAGAGAAAAAAGTCGATGTTTATGTACATGGCTAAATACTTCTAAACAAACAATTATAAAAACGATACAATTTTTAAAATGTTATAAACAAAAACATTCTGAGGGCATATTTAAAGTTGATTTGGAGGTGTGCGTGTTACGTGAATGTATATTTTTTTCAAAATGTTATATACAGAATAACTAATGGTATGGAAAGAGAAGTTAAAAGTAAAAAATACTCGATTTCTAAACTAAAAATATTCATTATAATATATTTTATGCGTTTTACATATCGAATAAGTAGTTCGATTAATTTACATTTAAACTAGTACCACTTCATTTATTAATGTCTAATTGGTATGTTTATTTTCTCTGGTCAAACCTTTTATATGTTTTATTACTCTGATTATATCTTCATCTCGTCGAGAATTGCATTAAATGTTTATTTACTTAGATATTATTTATTGTTTAGTTTTGTCTCCATAATAATTAAGACTTTTTGGAACAGCAAAAATATTTTATTTATCGCTTTCGAGTTGTGTTTTTACTTACTAAAGTTACTTCAGTAACATTTTTTTTGGTGAGAAACTTTAAACCTAGGTTGGTAAGAGCCGATATAAGTAATCATTTTTTTCGTACCACTTTTCTGAGTATCAGGTTGGTGAATATTGCAACATGTTCGGGTTTTCTCTTTATTTGCAAAAGAAAAGAAAAATATTATTTCATTTCTAAAATTTATGATCATACAAAATTAGAACTCAGTTTCTTAAAAAGAATTTTGCAATAATCCCTTTTGCCTTTTAGTATATTGGTTCGTGTTTTGGTATTCTCGAGCTTCTAGGTGAAGTGGAAATGTCAACCCTCGGAGAATTTACCAGGTTTCACTATTAAAAATAACTCTAACATCTTATAAACCACAACATGACATATTGCGATATAATATTATGCTGTAATCGCTTTTGGTTCTTGACTCAAGCTTGCTCGAGGTTCGTTTTGTCGATTAACCAAGTGAAAGGACTCAGTCATAGAGTAGACAATGCTTTTATAGAGACGCTACTCCATGGATCTTTATTAATTGGCCTCAAAATGTAGAGCGAGACTCAGTCTGGGACGGTAAAGCGAAGCTAAAGGATAAATATTAATTTCAAGTAATTTAGACTCATTTTATTCTATGACCGGCATTTGGTAACCATTCGATATTTAATCATAAAAAATATGTTTCGATACCTTGATCGTAGGGAGATGTTTAAAATTCAGTTCTATTTCTGAGAAATTTAATAAACGATAAACTGCTAAAATTGTTCTTATTTAGTTGAATTGCTCTCTTAATTAAAAGATTAGAGCCTTAGGAAAAATAGTAATTGAAAGGTAAATTAAGGGTATAAAACATAGAAAAGATTGTTTTTTTAATTTGTTTAATACGAAGCTGTAATTAAATAAAACCAACAGTTGCTTACTAACCGCACAAAGAGTAAAACCTGGCGCCCTATTAAAATAAGCACCGAATTTCAAGGTTGACTCGCCTTAATTTTTTTTTATTCGCAGCCCATAAAAACGCGCGCATTTTGAGGCGGCGTGTCGCATCTAAGTTTATTATTTTATCTATGACTTGTCGGATTTGTTGGTGCGCCGGTTAGAAATGCGGACCGTGCAAACTTGCAAACTGCTATAGTTAATATATTGTACTAATAATAGAATACGTTTGGTTTGATAAGGATCGCCGGCTTTGGCTATCGTTGCATCTACCGCTGCTGTTTCCGTCGCCATCTTGATTATATTCATTTCGAATGACTTGGTAGAAATGATATTTTCATTTGATGATTTCATAGGCAATGAAACGAAGGACTATGATCCAGTCAGGTACCTGGTACGGCACTCCGCGGATGTGTCGAAGAAGTCGTTCCTTGGCGCTGTTTGTTACCTTTTCTCAGTCTACCGCGTTTTACTTCCATCTACTTTATATTATAAATATTTTTTTCCTTTATTCATTTATAAATTATATTAAATACAGGTTGTTTTTTTTATACATTGTTGATTATTTATTACGGTTTTTTTTGTTCTAATACCATATACTTTAGTAAGGCCAACAAGCAAATTGTTAATGCATTGCCATACCAATATTTTTATTTGCCCTAATAATTTGAAATCACTTCTAACCACATTTTTTTTGTATGTTTACCGGAGATGAATACATTAGATACACAGGTCCGTACCAAGCGACACTTACCAGATTTTTAAATGCACGTAATGGTACTAGTCACAAGCAAGTTTCCTTCGTTCTTTAGTGGCTAAAATAATCGTCTCGGCTATAGTAATGTCTCAATTTTGGGAAAGAACATTTTGTTAAAAAACATTTAGGGTATAACCTGCATGACACATTTAGTTAGATAGTTAGATAGACGCTATTTAACCGGTTAGCATATCGTACCGACGTATACATCCATAGTCCGACTGGTACAGCAATCGAATTATTAAATTCCACCTCCGCGGAGATTGATATATATATATATGGTGATGATTTTAGAGGCGTGGTTTTCAAGAAGAGATAAAACGCATATAATTTGATGTTATGGCCAAGAATTTAGTTTTATTATAAAGATAAGGGTTTGCCATTATGTTTTAAAAATGATTTCGGGTAAGTGGCCGCCGCGGCTGACTCGAACAAATTCCAGCCGAGAGGCCCAATTTTCAACCACTTTTTGCAGCAAGTTGGGCCGTATGTCAGCAATAACGCGCCGAATATTCTCTTCCAAGGCGTTAATCGTGTCCGGCTTATCTGCGTAGACAAGCGACTTCACATAACCCCACAAAAAATAGTCCAGCGGTGTTAAATCGCACGATCTTGGAGGCCACGCCACAGGCCCACGACGCGACTATTTGCAAACGTTGTTCAGGAGTAAGTCTATTCATTATGAAATGGCAAACCAAACTGAGCATAAATCAAGTGACAGCTGTCAAAAACACTAACTACGAAAAAAGTAGTGCCAGATTGAAAACCACGCCTCTAAAAAAAACACCCTATATATATATTCGTCTGTTAGCCATACAGGATTGAAAATCTTCTTTCTATTACACATTTGTGAGATCGACACGAATTCATTATTTGTTATTAATCGCTCTCGAGCGTTACTTTTAATTATAGGTAATTATTTTGTATTTGTTTTGTTTTTTATCGAATCTCTAAATGTTGGTGTAAAATAATGAATAACGAGGCGCGGCGCGTTGGCGGCGAGCAGACTCCGCTCCGTTAGATGCAATCTAATTATATCAAAAGCGCTCGCTTGTCGCGCACATGAATTATTCGAAACGCGCGAAATATACAGCTCTCGAGATTCGCGCTTTAATCCACCCCCCCCTCCCCCCCCTCTCCCCCCGCCCCGCCTTCATCTCCCTTCCTCATCCCGAAATTCGACCGAGTCCGGCCCTGCTGGCTGTCGAATAACTCCAGAGGCGGAAAGGTAATATGCTGGCCAACCTCACAGCCCATCTTCGACTAAATATTTTACTCGTTAAAAAATCCTTTCGGCATCCCTTACTATAAGGGTTACTCATATCATTTTTTTTTTCCATCCCTAGGACGAATGGTTGGTGCTATCAAAAAAGTTAACTGAGATAAATTTTAGGCCCTTATCTGAGGAATAATATTAAATTTAAATGAATTCGATATCTTATATACTAAGAAAGTTATAGCAACATTTCACTTCTTCGCCCTCCTGGTCTGATTTTTAACAACTTGACCAAGAGTTTGTATCCTTAAATTTTCTGAATCAATTTGAGAGTGATTGGTGTAAAAATACACCAGTTATCGTATCCACAAGAAAGTGATATAGGTAGATAGATATATAAATGTTTAAACTGAGGGTAATTTTGGATTCTAGGGGATGTGAAACGCGAAGATATATCGACATTTTTCGGAAGTCACGACATGGTACCCATTGCAATAGGTATCTTTCAAATGAAATCTACCTAAAAGTGCGCCCCTAATCAACAAATCGGACAGCTATGAGTGGTGCATTACTTCAAGTTACAACTAAATGTACAGAATATGATGGCAATTAAACGTAACTATATAACATTTAATATCGCGATAACACGTTTGAAGTTTAGGCAAATTAAACTATTATTAAATGTTGCATACACTATATTACTAAACCTCTCATTTCTTGCCTGTATCGTTTATTTACCACTAGTGAGATTACAATTATCGATCCTTAACGTTATAACTATATTCCTGACACAGTTTGTACTGCCCCGTAATCGTAATTTGTTTTGAACCCTATATCTTATTTATATATTACAATTACAATTTTTAATTTTTATTTGCTGTATATTGATAGTCGACTTTGTAATCCGGTGCTTAATTTTTATAGGGCGTCAGGTTTTTGATTTTTATTTAATTACAGCTTCATAATATAGAAATTAAAATAATAACAAACTTTTCAATTTTTTAGACCATTCATTTGCCTTTTAATTACTATTTTTCCTAAGACTCTAATGTTTTTTATAAGAGACTAATTCGACTAACAAAAAAAAAAAAGAGTTTATAATTTATTAAATTTCTCAGAAATGTAATTGGATTTTCAAAAACTGCTTTCACTATGTTGAAAACAAAGGATCGAGATATCTAAACATATTTTTTTAATGTTTAAATATTTAATCGTTACCAAATGCCGACCCTAGAAAAGGTATCTAAATGAATCGAATTTAATATTTATCCTATGACTTCGCCTTAAGGCACATAAAGCCAGACATAATTCCAGAGAACGAATCAAAGGAAAAACAATAAAAACAATTGTTATTACTCATATTTTTATTTTGTTTCAAATTTAAAAAAAAAGTTTTGCTTTTAACTTCATAATATTTACTAGTTGGCATACCTAAACATATATTTTTGACTCTAACCTACACCAATGACTCATATAATTGTGTCGTCACGCCTAAAAAAAACATTAAAAAATAACTGATAATTTGTAAGAGATTATATAATTATTGTTTTTATGCAATGACTGATAACGTGCGTGCTCGTTTGTACCTACGTACCTACTTGGCGTGAGTTGTACGCACCTAATGACGGTCGGCAAAATTATCTCTGCGCGCGCATCGAGAGCGCGATGAATCATCGATCACTGACGATCGCTAATGACCAATCCGTATAGGTCGATCCAATAACCATATGTACAGTCAGTGATATAAGTCGACGACTCAGTCACTGGCAAAATCTGATACCAAGACCTATCAGTTAATCCGACTGGGGTCAAGTTGCGTTGGGAGACAGATTGGGAGAACTGGATTGCATTTGAATACCGCAGACCCGTTAACTGACCAAAATTGTCTTATTTCGACAGAAATTTAGCAATCAGTCTAATTGTACCGTATCGTATAATACGAGTTCCTATGTGGAAACGGTCGAAATTAGCCTGCGAGGTTACGCGCTATTATATTTCGAAACTAAAAGAAGTAGTCATTTATTGTTTATTTTCTTTAGAAGTTTAAATAATAAATATCTAACCGCTTCCGTCTTTTATGACCTGTGTGTATATGTATATCTTATGTGTAGAAAAGTATTGTATGAGAGAAAGAAAATAAAAGATTTTTACTTAATCAATACTTTTGATTTTTCGTCTACTAAGAATAACTTTCGAACGGGTGCATCCACGTTTATATTCAATTTTATTATTACTTAGGTTCGCTTTCTTATGCACATACATGCATGCATGCATGCATACAGGCATGCATACGTACATGCATACATAAATGCATGCTTGAGCTTAGAAGATCGCGAGCTGATATGTTACTTTTATATAAAATTGTCAATGCTCACATCGACTGCTCTGATCTTCTGGGGCTCATAGATTTGTGGGTTCCATCTAGACCCACTCGCCAGTGTGAGACATTCCATCTGTCACGGTTGAGTACGAATTATGCACAGAATTCATATAAACATCGAGCATGTAAGCTTTACAACAGCATTCAAGAGAGTGTCTACTCTAGTCCTTGGATAGTATATTTATATTCATATGTAAATGTAGAATTTATTATATTTTATATTATATTGGGTTTTATGTTGTTTTCTGGTAATTGTCCCCAACCCCTCCTAAATCCTGGTTCCGGCCTCGCTCCCGAATGGATTTTCTATTTTTTTAAGTTTGGAGGAAACTATTATTGGCTTTGTGTTTTAATTGTTTTTTGTTTATTGTAATTACTATGTAAGCTGTTGTTTCCTGAAATAAATAAATAAATAAATACTAATACCAATTAAAATAATACTAACTGACCATTTTATAATGAAAGCAGTAAATGTCATGGATTTAGATTTAATCACATCATACATTTTTTACTTTTTGACATATCAATACTGCTAGATTAGACATACCCTAAACAAATACATCGATGGCGTCCATTTTAGAAATTAAAAATTAAAAAGTACATTTCTATTAGCTGCTGTACCGTTGACAAAGAATCAAGAAATATAAATATTCTTATAAATAAAATACAATGAAAAAAACCGCGTTTTAAACCGTCAAAATATGTGTTTAGTTTCAAATTGTATATATGCTTGCTTGCAATGGGTTTTTCTAATAGATCACTGGAGGCTTAGTATTTTCTTTTACAGTTTCGCCTTATTTTGGCATCTAAATTTGATCAGTGGGCTAATCTTCTAAAAGACGAGCTCACAATAGAAGTCAATAGAAGCTTGACGCGCGACTTTCTCCGATCTTCCATCTGTGCAGACATCATCACTGACGCTTCAGATTCCCCTGTTATTGCAGAGGCTGCGTTTATTCCTGGATCTGTAGCCGCCGCTAAGATTGAGTACGGAGACGAGGTGTCGTCAGGTGACGGCATCTGTCTTTCAGACAGGGCTGAAATAGGAAAGCGCGCTAATGATAATATTAATTATTTCAGGCTAATTTACTTCATATCGTTTTAGGTGTAGATGATTCTTAGACTGGTCACTGGTCAGCCTCCAGTCATACGAGTACCTAGTTCTCAGAGACAGAGTGGGCAATGAGGAAATATGAGGACGTACCATGGCTGAGGGGGTAACATAAGCAGTATTCAACAGGGATACAAGGAAAGAAATGGAGGAGGCTTACATCCAGACTGAGGGAGATCAATAATAAGAATGGCTAATCGTTAAGAATCGGCAGCGTAAGATAAAAATCGTGAAATATATCTCTCTTCAATTAGATACAGCTTCAATCGAGTACGCATTAAAAATATCCGCTCGTAGTAAAACATCGTGATCGACTTTCTCAAACGCATTCGTCAAGTCATTGTAATCGGTCATACTACAGTTTCATAACACGCAGTTGCAGTTGCTGTAAATGTACTGCGGAATTGGATTCCAGCCCTGGGCTTGTAATGATCTCCAGCGACTGTCCATCTTCGCCGAGTCTATTTCGAAAGAGCGAATTCAGTCCTCAGTCGCCTTTTTAGTTCTCGCTTAACTCGTTGCAAATCGACCGCGCCCTCCGGACTCCGTACTTGATGCGTTTTGTTTTGCTCCTTATGTCGACCGTGCCTGTATTTTTATGTGGATTGTGTGAAAATAACACAAATTTGTCGTTTATTTAGCACGGTCTCGTATATGTGAGTCGTATAGAATCAAAAGCAGCAATCTACCAAAATTTTCATTATAAGGTTTGTATCGATTTTGAAACGTCATCTCTGCCACAAATTACAGCAGGAAATAGTATAATCAAACTGTAATCAGACCCTATAAAATGTGTTTAAAATATTAGGTTTGGTTCAAAACAATCTGCAGCCATGTTAGAGTTACTTATAATACTGATATTAAATTATGATTACTTATCTACACCTCTGTGTGTCATTGTGACATCATTCCCAACATGTTGGGAGCAAAGAACACCAATTTGCAAGACTCAGCTTCAAAAACAATAGTAATTAAAAAAATATTAACCTTATTCTAGCATAAGGGTGCACCTATATTATGTGATTTTATGTAAATGATGTGCGTGTTTAAAGAGTACCTAAGGGAGGGAATTGTGCTAGTGTGAAAGAGGGCGTGTCATATCTGAGTGCTTAATAAATGTACTATTAGCAAACATCCACATAAAGTTTTTAACTGAAAATAGGATTACTAATTTTCATGTGGGTACAATTTATGATATACTAAAAAATAATGTACACAGCTTGCAGGTTTTGACCTAAACAAACTAACAAATATTGTCAGTTGAATAAAAGCTCGTAGAGTGGTTATGTCAAGGTCGTATGTAAGCGATAAGTGTCCTTAAGTGGCGATGCAAAAGATGTCGAGTCGCACTCAACGCGAGGCGTATTTACGACTAATTAAAAATGAGCGTCGTGGCATTTCCCACCGCTGAAGAAGCCACGCCTCTCGGCGTCGAAACACTGCCTACCTCCAGCGAATGTCAAACTTACAGCCAGCCTCTTTAGGGTGGCGCAGTGGTATAAGCGCCTGCTTCTAAATTCAGAGGTCCTGGATTCGATACTGCCGTCTGAGTTATGTAAGAAGACTACACAAAAAAAAAAAAACAATAAGGCTGTCGGAACTGCGCCCAATAGCGCCTCGCCGACAACACAAACCATACAAATAAAGAATGTCCTCTAATTCATAAATTATAACTTAAGTAATATACTAATACTCTTGAGTCTAGAAACCTAAGTTCTTGCTGATGTTAACGATCGGACTTATGCATAGTCGCGTTAGTATGCTGCTAAGTTTAGAAGTGACCACTTACGATAACAGAATGCATGGGCTGTCGCTTTAGCAGAAAACTTGGCTACTATGCATAAAGCCGCATGAATTTTCTTATTATATCTTCTTTTAATTAAAAGAACGTTCGGTCCAAATTAATTAAATAATTCCATCTCATTTAAAATCTAAATTAGCTCAATAATTGAATAATGATGTTTTTTTGTTGTATATATCAACTTCAGTTAAATAGGTAATTATTTATGTGTATTTATATTAATATTTACTTGTGTTTTATTTATTTATTTATTTATAACTATCTATCTACAACTTACTTTACTTTTATTATATTATATTATTTATAGGTATTATATTATAATTTAATGATTAAATATAAATTGATTTGCGTCCCCGTGTGACGTTAATTGTGCATTGGGCTTATTGTTTTACGAATGTGCTTGTGTGCTATGTGTGATGTTCTCCCTTCCCCCCCCCTTTTCTTCTGTCTCACCCTCGCTTAGCGGCCCGCGGAGTGCCGCCAAAAGAGCTCGAAGTTCCGCGAATGGCGCGCCGCAGGCGACAAAAAAAAACTCGGAGGAGGAGGAAATATTCTCGCGAGCGAAAACAAAAGGGTAGCGGTATGCCGAGCGCAGCTATGCGCTGCGCAGCGCACAAAAAGCGCCTACACACACACACACACACACGCAAATACGAGCACACTGTTGTTTATCAAGGAGGAGGGGTTTAAAAGGTAACTTAAAAAAAAAAAGTAATAGAGTTTTATTTTGTACTATTTCTTTCTAAAAATACGTTTCTTGATCGGTAATGCGCCAACATTAATGCAATATAGTATACGCGCTTCTGTCGCTATTGCAGAGCAGGTTTTCCTAGTGCAATAGCACAGTACGGTTTGCCTGGCAACTAGCGGGCTCTCACACACACACACATTTGGCACGCTATGAATAAAAAGTCCGCCTAGTACTCTTAACCTTAGTGTACCTATGATAATTGAAGGTAGATTACTTTAAACATTTATTGTAAAATGTATATTTATCGTGTAAAATTGTAACTGATTAAAAGATATAATGAAATGAACATATCTGTAAGGCTTGTATTCAGAAAGGAATAAAGAAATATTATTATTATTATTAAAATAAATAAACACCAGCTTCCAGCTAAGAGCCATCTCTGGAACGATTTTAATTGCAATGTAGGTAGGTAGATGCGTAATACTTCTAATCATTTCCTCGTGTTGTTAGGTACTCGTAGGTGCTGTTGAGCGCAGTTCTCTGCATTGTTCTTGCCATCTTCTTGAGGAACTATTAAGGCGAAAGCATAAATATTAATTTCGATTCATTTAGACACTTTTTATATAACTGGCATTTGGTAACCATTGGATATTTAACTGTAAAAAAGATATATGATTAGATACCTTGATTTTATTTCTTTAACATAGTAAAGGCAGATTTTTAATATTCAATTCTATTTCTGAGAAATTTAATAAATGATAAACTGCTAATAGTTATTTTTAAGTTGAATTGCTTTCGTATAAAATATTATTAAAGCCTTAGAAAAAATAGTAATCGAATGAAGGTTCTAAAATATTATGAAGCTGCAATTAAATAAAAACCAAAAATTGCTTACTGATGGCGCAATGAGTAGAACTTGAGTAGAAATTCCAAGGTCTAATGTCAATATACTTCGCGTTCATCACAAGAAAGTATGTAACAAGTCACATAACTCTTCACTTTTGTGGGTTTTTTTACGAACTTTTTTTGCAGCTAAGGCTGCCCCCGTGATGTACTCATAATTCGCCGAAGCCAGGATATCTGGTTCACAAGAAGGCGTTAAAAATTAACCATATATCACTGCACTGCTCCCATGAGGAGTTACCCGCAGGTCCATATCGGTCGATGATCGTTTACCGGACGAAATGTTTCATTTGCATTGGTTATCAATGTTTTGATAGTATCTACCTTTTTATTAAATAATTTATTGCAATATACCACCTGCATGATAGTCTGGTTATTTTTGAATTATAATTAATTTTAATATCTCTGGTTGCTTATGATACGAAAAAATAATACATATTTTTTTCAATTTCAGCTTTGTCAGAAGCAACAATATATAAAAATACATTCTAATAAATCCAGTTAAGACACTGTTTCTTGTGGTAGTTTCTTAATTTTAAATAAAACACAATTAATTTACAGATTAAGTTATATATAATTCAATACGAGGTAATTTAATTAACATAGCTAAATAATATTTAGTTGGTTTTTTCATAAATTCTTTTAGTCTGAGTTTTATTAAAGATTTGTTTTTTAGTTTTCATCCGACATTTGTCTAGTAGAGTTATTAATAACGAGATTTTTGCAATTTTATTATGACAATGCAATACTGGTAGAACTTTGAACCGTGTGAACAATTTAGAGTAGTCGCCTTGCACTGGATTTTTTTTACTTTTTATAATAATTATTTTTAAAATGCGAATTTGTAAAATATAAATTCGCTGTATATATATTTTATATGTAAGACCCCAAATTGTAATACCATACATAATAGATTCAGCCAAGGATTCAATTCAATGAATAATTTCATTGTTATATTATAATATGCAAAACGGTAAAATTATCACAAACAAAACCAATGGTTTATGATATAGTTTATGATATATCACAAATTTTCTTAAAAAGTCTTAACTTTCTAAGGACCATCCGCGTATTTTTTACAGAGAAGAAATGTTTTCGGCATATAAAAATATCGCATTTGGATCCGCAACACTTGAGCTTGATCTAATTTTTAACCCATTACCATTACCATTACCATTACGATTCCAAGAACAAAATTAACACAGAACGAAGCGAAAGTCATAAGAGTTTGCTCTATTTAGAATTTCCTAAATAAACAAAAAGTTTATAAGACGACATTAATAAATATTTTAAACGACCTCGTTCAGAATCTCTGACGCAAAATGTCATCTCCGAGGAATTTTTTTATCTCATTATGCAAAATCTTATCAAACTCGCACATTTCTTATGTGCATATTTCGAGTATTACGTAATATTTCAATTATGCCGAGTGCGGTTTGTATGTATTTATTGTGAATTAACGTATTTTTATATTGAGTAATTAAACCTAATATTGGCGTACTTTACGGTATTCTTAATATTCGTTAGCTAAATTAATAAACATGTTAAAATTTAATTTCGCAATTCCCATGTCTAATCAAAAGATGCTCAACTTAATTCGATGTGTAATGTCAGCACGCCATACCCACTTAATATTACTATACTAAGTAGTCTAGTTCTATAGAAAGTATTATTTTTAAAAAAAGTTTATTTAGGCACTAATAAAGAAGGTTAACCCCCACTCCTCTCGCAAAAAACGACGTAATTTTCATAAACTGCATTAGAAAGTCCATAACATTGTGTAAAAAAAGTTTTTTTTTTTAAAAACGCGTAATACGAACACTTATTTGCGATGCATTAAATTTAGATTTATTATTGCTTAGTTTAGGAAATTGACAGCTGAGACACATTTACTGCTTAATTTAAAAAAATTGGTTCTGCGTCGGACCAGATGGTGGAAGTTATACTTCTTTGGTCATTCGCACACACCCACTCACAGGATATATAAATGAAAACGTATAAAAAGGCACTCTACGGATTTTACTCCTAACGCGTGACGCGGTTTCTCGACCAACATCCCATCCCAATGAGCACAACGGCTGCAAAGAAGTATTACTTCAAAATATATAATAATATAAATTTTTAAAATGAAATAACAGACAACAATAAACATATGTTTTATTCACGGAGCCCGACTGCGATTGCAGTCCTGCCAACTGCACGGTTATTAATCCTATTTTCTGTCATTAAATACTTAACTTGAAAACGGCTAGGTAATTCTGCACAAGGAGAGCCTAATCGCCAAATTAGAAAAGGATTTTACTCCTAACGCGTGACGCGGTTTCTCGACCAACATCCCATCCCAATGAGTACGGCCGCAAAGGCGGCCGTACGGCGGTACTTTAAAAAAAAATGTCAAAAAATTATTTTTTTGCATCTTTAAGAAAAAAAACAATTTAAAGACCTCCTCCATCCGCAGACTTGTTCCCCCCCCCCCCCCCCCCCTAATATGAAGAGACGTAACTCTATAACGGCCTCTATGAGTAGGTTTTTTTTTGTAAAATACGTCGCTGGCTCTCGCAGCGCCCGCGGACGCGAAATGCTCGGAATGGCGCCGGCATCCGGCGCGGTAACTAAAAGGCAGCGCAGCGCTCTCAAAGCGAGCGCCGCGCCGCCTTTCCAAAGTTTATTTCTACTCGGGCCGGGCCGCGCGCAATCACGCGAGCGATCCTCGATCCTATCGATATCGACATATCGCCATCGCGGCGTTCAAAAGCCTTCAAAAGCCTGCGCTTGTCTTGACCACTAGTATTTATAGATTTATTAATACTAGTGATCGCTTAGTAGTCGAAATTCGACCGTAATTCACTAAACTTTTAAGTTTGAGCATTACTTATTATGCTTTTTGTACCTCTATAATGCGGTGAGTTTGCCTTGTATTAGCGTGTATTGTTTGCCTTTATTCCTTGCAATACCTGACGTGGCCTGGAATATATGGTAGATTTTCTGGAGATAAGTGGACTGTACGGTTTGTACCAGATGACTTGGTACACTTCAGGCCAACAATAGTCGTTTTGCGGAATGGATAGAGAGAGATGCCAAACAGGTCGGTGGCTGTAGTGATGCACTGACACTTTGCACCAAATTTGCGATCGAAAAATGTGGGTTTATGCGGTTGTTGTACACACGACGGCGGAGTCAAATTATGAACTAAAAAATTACCTACCTTCATGACCATACCTACCTTTTGGGTTAGGTGAGGTAAG
The DNA here is from genome assembly GCA_020383195.1 of Neomicropteryx cornuta. Taxonomy (NCBI): domain Eukaryota; kingdom Metazoa; phylum Arthropoda; class Insecta; order Lepidoptera; family Micropterigidae; genus Neomicropteryx; species Neomicropteryx cornuta. The sequence goes on along the minus strand of JAHKQU010000008.1, from coordinate 21,254,863 downwards.
CGGTTGCGGGGTAAGAGGGGAATATAGGTTAGAGGATGTTTTGTGAATTTCGACTATAGATGGCACTGTCAGTCTATAATATTCAAGAGATTATTTTGTGTCACAAACTGGCCAAGCCAATACCTATGAAATTAAAAATTTAATGTTAGTAACAGTTAAAAAGATACACAATTACAGCTTGTATTTGTATTTACTTTTTAAAACAAATTTTTCACGTAAAAATAAGACTTCATAGTAGTATAAGATGTCTATATTGACATTGACAGATTATTAAAAAATCAACATTTGAAATTGTGCGAAATTCACAGCTTGAAATTCATTTAGTCTATCTGTCAGTAGTATGAGCGTATTATTTTATTAAATTTTATGCATTTGTAACATATCTTATAGATGATTTTTCTGTTTTCTGCACTCCTTCTCCATATAAACTTTTAACTATGCCAAATCTCACTCCTCGTATGCTTTTGAAAAGGGGTACAAACGTTTCCCTTCACTTTTTAATTTATAGATCTGCAAATCAACCGAAATACTTCAAAATATATACGTGTACTTGAAGTGTTTTTAAAATTTATACTTTTTTTTTTTATTTATTATCGCTAGAAAAAAACTGAAAATATGGCATTACACCAGTATTTTTTTTTACTAAAGTCTTAGTACACCCTGTATATCGCCAGCGCTAGAAAAAAAATCTGGCTAGTTTTTTTTATTTGACATTAAAAAGTCGCTGGCTTTTATTCTAACCGCTGGACCCAGCGCATGATGCTGATCGGATCAACTCAGCACCGCGCCGCCGCCAACCCCTCCGCCCCCCGCCCCCCATCCCCCCACCACAATCCCCCCACCCCAATCCCCCTCCGGTCCGCGTTGATTTGGTCATCAAATGCTTCGCATTTTTCCTTTCCGTCAGTCGTGACTGGAATCAAAGATAAATTTATACCTAAGTAGATCTTTAAAAAAAAAACAGCGATCATATGATCACTGTTTTATTTATAAATTATGTAAGCAAATAATATAAAATTCCAGTGCATTCTTTGTAATAAAGGTGCAAAATAAACCACTTATGGCTGTCAGAATAATTGTTTATCTCTTCCCTAAATGTCGCTGAGGAAATTACTTTAAACGTTATGTAAAAATCACAAAAAAAAAAACCACACAAAACCCGCTTTTGAAACCAAAAAATCCCATTTAAAATAAACATAGTTTTATGACGAGACTAAAGTGGAGGGGGGATTTACCTACGCGATTTGCGTTATATGGTATAAAAACTAAGAAATAAAATAACAAAATTTGCCTAAAATTGAAGGTTATTGTTTAAGTTTTTAAAAATAAAAATGATAATTTATGCTAAAAGTTTTTAATTTTCACAAAAATATGTTTTTGTAGATTATATATGGATTTAAAACATATATCCCTTATTTTTTTAAAAAACAACTAAATACTATTTAATATTTCATACAAAATGGTATGCCGCGGTTTGTGTTATAAGCGACGTTACGACCATCATAGAGTTTACACCTTTCAGTTCATCGTGCAAGGTTTCTTTTCGCATGCGACAATTTATAGGTGAGAATCGTTTAAATCGTGTTGTAACGGGGAGTCTGAAGTCTTCGTTGACGATCGATTTAGATTGGTTAGATGATCTTTATTGTCTATGAATATTCACTTAAAGTTACTGTTAAAATACTTAAAGGAAAGTAATTTTTCGAGTATTTCACTCTTTGTCCCTTGTGACGTCAAACGGTGTGCGAACTGCAAATATGCATTTCTGAAAAATGAAATGTGAGACTTCGTTAATAAATTTCTAAGGAAATTTACAGCACTGGAATGTTGTGCCTGCGGGCGCAGTGTCCTCCGTTCACGTACCTAGTCCCCTAAAGTAATGGCGGTAGGGCGCAGGGGAGAGTGGAAAGTAAACATTCATATTGGCTCATATTACACGCCTTGCTTTTGCCTTAGTTTTGCCTGAAGAGACCGTAAAACTAAAGCAAGTTTTCTCATAGCCGTTTCGTTTATTTTACAGTAAGCTTAATTCCATCCGGAGTGCGTGCATTATGACGCTATTAAAATATATATCTGCGTTATGATTGAACACAGCCTTAATTGTCTAGCCGCTGTAAAGTTTTCACCGCGTGCGTCATTATAATTCATCGCCTCTCCAACGCGCTGCTCTCCATTTCGTCAACCTCAACCTCAACCTGCCTGAGGAGGCTTTCAGGAAATGGCCAATTTTAACGATCGCATTCGCGAGTGGTCGTTATTCCGTAGGGCGTGCAGATTCAAATCAGAGCGTACGATAGTTTACTTGTGCAAGTTCAGGGATATCCCTTTTTCCTATTCGTACATCCTAATTTTACATCTAACTATATTTTTATATATTTTTACGTAGTCCACTGTTCCAAGGTAGATTTCGTAGACGCATACGTGTGTCAACACTTTCAGTAACCCCCTGAGAACTTTCAGTAACACTCACGAGTACACATTTTGCAATGTTCGTTCCTTTTTCATAGTGTACCATAGAAAATATTCATTTTTATATTTTAAGCATTTAAGAAAGACTATGCGTAATTGAAAGTGCAATTGTAAAATGTTTTTAATATAAAGCGGGATAACTTCGTTTCTGGATAGATACTATATCTTGTATTGATTTAATATTAGTTATTATTTGGGTTTTACGTTTACAACATAGGTCATGTATTTTCTATAACAATGGGTAATATCTATTTATTAGTTTGAGTATATATATGTGTATTATTACTATATTATATTTTTATAATAAATAAATTATTATTAAAATTATGTATTAGTTATTAACGTTGCATGTATGTTTTATAATATGTATTATTGCATACAATTCAATTCAAATAATTGTAATTTTATGTTGCGCAGTGAGACGGTTATACTTATAAGAACGATGCTTCTAGGAAAGTCTACTTTAATACGGGCAATGCCTAGTTACTTTACATAATGTGAATTTAATATTAAGTTACTAAAAAAAAAATCGATAAATGTAATGAAATCAACCTTAATTCCAAACGAAAGGTTATTTTTATAGTTATTATTTGCATTGCGTGTGTATACCCTAAAGAAATGTGGAAATTCCATTTTAATAAGTCGAATTTTATTGTGAATAGACTAATTTTCCACAGATCGAGAATGAGAGTCCTTGACATTTTACCCCCTTAAGAATGTTTCCCGATCCGCTCCTGTCCGTTGGCCGATTTTTACCGTTTCCTTGTTTCTGTTGTGATAATGTATTTTTCTCTTGATTTTATCAGCTGCTTTTTGCCGACGCACTACTCTGCTCGCTTGCTTGAGTAAATGTTGTTTGTTGTTTGTTGTTGTTGGAACCGCGGCCCGGGAATAAATAGACCGAGGGGTTGAGACGGAGACAATGGAAATATTTCGAATATGCAACAAGAGATGCCGCGACGGCGCAAACTCCGCCAAGAAATTAACAACCTCGCTATGTTTGCGCGTCCTTTGTTCTAAGTTTCGGGATTCGAGCTTATTTCAGATATGCATTCGCTTATTAACTCGCCAAAAGGTGTAGGCGCAAATATAGTAGAAAATTTGAATATTGCCCTCTTGTCCGTCGTCTTAATTATCAACCTGGATAAGGGTCTCGCTCGTTTGGCGGCATACACGGCCAGTGTACAGTCAAAGGCACTCGGAGCTTTACCCCGAGCATTTAAAGATAAACACGCGTAAAAAAAATCCATTCGGACGCCGGAAAACGGAGGTGGAAAATCAGACCAGGGGACGGGTTTTTTCCAAAAAGTGAAACTTTGCTATAACTTTCTTAGTATATAAGATATCGAATTCATTTAAATTTTATATTATCCCTCAGATAAGGACCTAAAACTTCTCTGAGTAAAGTTTTTTGGTAGCACCAACCATTGGTCTTAGGGGTGGGAAAAAGCGTTTTTTTTTTCAAATTTCAAAAAAATCATATCTTCCTTAATAAGAAACTTTTGTTCGAAACAATTTTCGATATGAGCAACCCTTACGGCACGGTATAAAGAGGGATTCGGTATAGTACTCTCGCCGCGCGTTGAGGTGGGGAGTGGATCCGCGCAGAGTTCGATACAAGTTCGCACAATTGGAGTTTGCCTATCTCCCACTTTGATCCGGTGGACTCTACCTCCGTCCTAATTAAAAAACGTTCAAGTTATATTTTTTCTACTATAACAATACAACTCGAGCATAACGTGATCATAGTGATTTATCGTGATACCAGGGAATGCGAGGCACGGAACACAAAATATCATAAGAACTGGTTGCACATTTTCTCCGTCTCATGTACCGTAACTAAAAATAAGTTAACTTCTGGAGTAAAACAACTCTGAAATAATGATGCGGTTGAAGGTTGGGTCCGTCCATTGCCGTGGTTTGGTCCACTCGGGCTCCCGCAGCTTACTCCGTGCGACTTGCGGCTTTGTGCGATTCAAACTGCAGCTGCGAAAGTGGATTGTTACAGTTTTGCAGTTCGCTCGCGTCGAATGTACTCGCAAATTGTTCCATATGGAATGCTACTGATATCTCAAATCTTAATAACTATGTAATTTGTGTAACTACTTTCAGCTTTGATACATACTTAATAAAGAAGCTACTATCCCCGTCCTATGAAGCTACTATGTCCGTCCGTCGTTGCATCTTTCAACCCGATAAGTGCAATTGCGAAGGAGTTGAATTTTGTATGCAGATTTGTGCTCTTTAAAAACAACTATAGGCGATTAGATCACATCGGAGGCTGGTCGGATAAAGATAAAATCATTAGTCAACAAATTTTTGGTACTGATAAATAAAACATTGACAGTTCGATAGAAAGTGCAAATAATTTTAAATAAATTAAAAAGAATACACTCAACAGTTAATAATTTTCTTATTATTGTCGCACTTAATTATTTTTATCCCAAATTACACTGGTTTCACTACTTGTTATTGTATTCCCACTTTTATTAAATATATTTACTTTATTTAATCTAATTCATTTGTTGTTTCTTTACACTATTTATGTTTTTTATCATGAACTATGTTATCAGGAATTTGATTAAACAATGTAGGTATTGGACATTGTTTTGTTTTGCCTCCATAATAGTTTACACATTTTTTTTTTGTAACTTGTCGAGTCGAATTATTATGATCCGCAGTATTTTTGTAAGATTTATATTTACATACCGTTAAACTTAATAAATGTTTACTTTATAAGTTGGATGGTAACACTACAACTTATACAAACAGTTTTAAGAATTTTATTTAAATTTTACTACTTTGTCATAACCAAATATGAAGCGGTGTTGTCAGTATAATTGTACAATCAACGAAGAGTATTTAAATCCAATCTCCATGAAATATTAAAAAAAAAACATAACTTCAAAATGGTTGGCAATCGAACAAACATTTTCTGAAAATTGATTGTTGTAAATGATCCCTCTTCAAGGCGAAGCCAAAGTATAAATATTAATTTTGATTCATTTTTTTCTCTGGCGGGCATTTGGTAACCATTGTGTAATAAATCATAAAAAACATATTTATTTATTTATTTATTAACAGATAAGCATACAGCGTAATAATTTATTTATTTATTTATTTATTTATAGATTAATAACAACTTAAGCCGACTACAGGCATCTCCAATTTAACATAAGACCATTTAACAGAAGGAACTAGGATAATATATGCATATGTGTGTGTGGAGAGGGTGTGTGTGTGTGTGTGTGTGTTGCGCGTGTTTGCGCGTGCGTGTTTAAGGTGACGAGAATACTATTACTAATATTATGTGTGTTCAGTGAAAGTTTTTTTTATGTTGAGTATAAAATCGCCTTTATGCAGACGAAAAATGTCTATTTCTCTAAAATTGCGGTTATATGTTGTACCACTACGGTTTATAACTGAATTCATTGCGTAATTCGTATTGCACTTAGGCACAAAAAATAATTCTTTATTTCGAATTAGACGTGACGGAACCCTCAGGCAAACTGCTTAGTAAATAGGATCTATCAATAGTATATAAATTTTTCAAAGGGTTAACAGTAAGGCCAATTAAAACTTACGCCTAAGTACAAAAATATTTAAAACTTTGTTGAGCTTAACGCTATTTTAGAATGTGTATGTGTGATGTGTACGATGTAAAAGTGTCTGTGAGGGTGTGGTGTAATATGTTTAGATATCTTGATCTTATATCTTCAACATAGTAAAGGCAGATTTTTAAAATTCAATTCTATTTCTGAAATTTTAATAAATATTTATTATATAAGACGCGGAAGGTGTACAATGTCTGCGCGCGTCACCCAAGTCCGAAGCAGCGCTGTTTGTACAACAATGCTGGCTTCGGTTACGGAACCCTCGGCGCTTGGGCGGTGACGCACGCGCGACCGTCTCTGTTTACCAAACAAGCGCCTCTATACATATCTCGAGCAGTTGCTGTTTGTACAATTGGCCTACAAAATCTACGCGTTCATTACCTGTGTTTAATACGATAAAGCGCTTTTTACACTATTTTTTTTTATATTAACATTTTGAACAAAAACAAAACTTTTTGATCATCTCTTTTCCTATTTACCGATCTTGCAACTTCGGTACAATATATCGTAACATTCGTGTAATTTCGGCATTGTAAATCTTAATTTATTTAAAAATCTGTGCCTTAACGGAAACCTTCTGGTACGAGAGCCAGCATAGCTTTCGTTCCTTGATCATTTTCAAGGACCATTCATTTATATCCCTCCCTTTTTATGCCGTAGTGGGTTACCTGTGCGAGTAACGGCTCTTAACCTAAAAAAATGTTATTCATACTACTTTTATTTATTTATATTGTAAAATGTATTTATTTAATATCGTATTTAGGTGATTGTTACGTTATTGCCGTAGCCTTACATTATATGAGAGTCTGACAGAAAATTCGAATTATTTTTAAAGATTTATATTTTCAAATTATGTAGCCAGAATGTTTAAAGAAAAATTAATACAGAAACACACAAATAGTTGCATCGTTAGAATGTAATGCAAGCTGTTCGTAGTATCCAATAAAGTAAGGTAGATTTATTATATCCTGCAAAAGCTGTTGAGTTGTTTATACTCTAAAAGCATTGCTTAGAAGCTGGGCGCAATATTTAAAAATGACAAATAAGTCTACGATAAGATTTCATGTTTGTATGTAAAGAAATAAATAAATAAATAACTAGACTAGATTTCCAAACTAGATTTTGATAAAAAACTTAAGCTTGGCGGTAAGTATGGAATGATATGACGCCGTGACGTAACCGCGTTATTCAAAGCTCCTACCTGCAGCGGATCGTGTAAGCGGTGCGTTATAGACGGGGTGTTGATGATCTTCTGTGACATACTCGACTATCGTCACAGATGGCGTTGAGTCGCGTTGCATCGCGGCCCGCCGGTGCATGTTTGCAGTCGGAGTTGCAACGCGACGCGAACCTCCTACTAAGAGTAAACATCAACACCGGAAGACCCGTCCGCAGCGGTTTGACTAAGGACTCGACGTGTGTCGCATATTTAACGACATTTTAACATATTTATTTTGTCATATTTAACGTCATACACGCACCTATTAGTTACAAATAAGTTATTTTTAACTTAACAACTTTAAGTGAGCAGTTTATTACAATAGAAAAGTTAATGAGTAATTTTATATATTTAAGGTTTTATTTTTATATTATTCTATGGCATTCTTATTAGTGATGTCTAACGTATTTTATTTTTTCTACAACCTTTTTATGGCTGCTCTTAGAACAGGTTTTTTGTAACCTAGTTTTTTTTGACCTAGGCCCGGAATGTTAAAATTCGAAATAATTAAAGTTATGTGTAAAAATATTTTCTCTATGGGAAATCCCATGTCAAATATTTTCACACGTATTTTGTTCGAATTTTATAAAAAATAATTATTTATTTGAAGTTTGCATTTCTCTACTCTAATATGCTGCTAGCCTAGGTGTCACCTTTGCGATTGCGCCTTCCTAGTTACAAAAACAAAATGACGCTTTTATGAATTTTATGAAATAGTTATTTAATGCAAATTTGGAAGGTAGGAGATTAAATTTGGCGCACAAGGTCATTCCATTTTGGACAATCTTCCATTTTGTTGTTTTTTCTTTTTCTAACATTATTCATTTCTGTCCAACTTCGCATTCAGACATATTTTTAATGGTAGCAAATAGATAGTCCATCTTAGGACAGGTGGGCATGGTAAATATTCCGTTATGCCACTAAATGAAAATTAGACCAGCTATGCGATTTGTGCTTAAGTTACTATCCACTCCAAAATCCACATACTTTTCGTTTTATTTAAAAATCTACATAAACTGTATTGTCGAGGGCAAATAAAGCTTTACCTCGAAAGGCGATTCGACAGAGTGTTCGTACATAATAACCTCATCTACGCTCATACGGAGATGCGAAAGCACTCTTTTAGGTAGATTTAATTAGAAAACTACCTATTGCAAGGGGTTTCAGAAAATTTCGACATATCTTCGCGTTTCACATCCCCTAGAATCTATATCACTTTCTTGTGGACACGATAACTGCCGTAATTTTACACTAATCACTTTCAAATTGATACATAAAATTTAAAGGCACGAAATCTCGGGCAAGTTCGTTAATGGGCAAAATCAAATCAGGGGGCGGGAATCGAGGTTTTTTCGAAAAGTGAAATTTTGCTACATTTTTCTTAGTATATAAGATATCTAATTCGTTTAAATTTTATTTTATTCGTTAGGTAAGTCTCTAAAACGTATTTAAGTAATATGTTTTAATAGCACCAACTAGGGGTGGAAACATTGAACCGTACAAAAAAGGAATGTTTGACGCAAGTTTGTACAATTAGAATTGACATATCCTCTACTTTGATCGAGTGAAATACTTTAAAATATAAGTATCTCATGAGTGTTTATTTCATATATATGATATGTATATATTTATATATATATATATACCCATACGTATACTCATTATCAAAATAAAATAAAAATAATAAAAAAAACATAAAATTGGAGCAGGTATCACCCCAGAACAGACCTTGTCTAGTGGGGTGATAAAATCCACACCACCTATCTATTTTGCTTTGTATGAGATAGTTTAAGATTACTTTGTAACTAGATTTATTCATTGTTTTATGCTATTTCATATGTATTGTTTTGGATAAAAATAATAAATAAAAAAAAAAACTACCTCCGCCTCCGGTGAGCCGAAAGGGATGTTTTTTTTTACGTGTTGACTTTGACTGTACATGATTTAAGTACAACCATAGAGGTTATAGTCGATTGTCGATGGTAACGTGAAAGATGAGTCACAGCGAATCGAGCGAGCAGTTCTGTCGCGTAAATCGCGGTTACTTGTGTGACCGCCATTAGTCAGGGTAGTCAGCGGCGGCGGGGTCCTCTGCTCATCTGCTACTGCTCTCTGCTCCTGCTCTCTGCTCACTGCTCCCTGCTCCCGCCCGTCACGCTGCGTACTTTATCGTCTCCCGACGCGACCAGCGCAATTATTCCGCTATACCGCGCCGTTACAGCAGCTTCCTCGTACACCCTAGACAAATGATCTATAAATTTCCTCCATAGCGGTATGTGTACACTGCACATATTTTCCATGATAGCCTTAGGCAATTCAGAATGCATATTCTTGGTTTGCTTCCGAAATAACAAAAATATACAAGTACATATATGTACATTTCTAAAGTTATATATATATTTATTTACTTTAGTCACCCAACAGAATTTGTACACAATGACGTAAAGACAATATAAATTAAAGTTAACAATTCTTAAACTAGGCTAATTGACTAATAAAGATAATTTAAACATAGAAAGGTTTGTTTTTTTAATTTCTATATTATGTAGCTGTAATTAAATAAAAACCAACAATTGCTTGACCGCGCGAAGAGTAAAACCTGACACCCTATAAAAATTAAGCACCAAATTTAAGATTTGATTATTTATATATAGGTAGAACAAAAAAAAATGAAAATAATGTAGAACTAAACTAGGTACCTAAACTAGGTCCATCGTTTTGTGCATTGGTATAGTATTTTAAGACAGCTTTAGTTATGGAAAATAGATAATATTAAATTATATATATATATATATATATATAGTAAAATAGTAAAATGTATTGTTTAAATACCGTTAATTAGATGATTTCTATGTTAAAATAGGTAAACACCTTTAGTTTAACATATATAAAAGTTTGACAGTACTGACATTTGGAAAATACGAATGCTTTTTAATATTTTAAGGATTGAAATTTTTTGCAAATAAAATATATAGCCAGAATGTTCAAAGAAAAATTAATACCGAAAGCACAGATAGTTGCATCGCTTGAGGTAATGCACGCTGCTTTAAATACAGGCCTGTATTTTATGAAAGTCTTTCACCCTCACCTACCTATCTGTGCGATATGCAATACGGTCAAACTTTCATTAAAGTAGTGAATAAATGATTTAAAAATTAAACAATAATTATGAAAAAAAGTGTGAAAATGTAACGAATATGACGTATAATGAATGAGAAGTGAATGGTTTAATGGATATTTACAAGAATAACTTACGTTCAACGTAGTTTATATGAAAATGAATCGTCATGGTTAAAAAGAAAAGAAAAGTGTAAAATAAATGCACATTACGTGCAAATCGTTAAGATATAGTAAAATAGTAAAATGTATTGTTTAAATACCGTTAATTAGATGATTAATATATATATATATATATTATGTATAATATTAAATTTATATTACTTCTATTTATTAAATCTGTGTTTTATTTTTCATATGCATGTGGCGTTCGCTTTTTATTTGAATATTGATTAGGTTTTTTTTTACTTTGGTGTCTAAGAATAATTGTTAACATGTTATATATTTCAAAATAAATAAATAAAGCTTCGGCTACAATTTTTTTCGTAACTGATCACATGTATTAACTTCCGAAAACTCATTTAAGCAATTCTACGGAACCCTGTACTGAAAGAGTACTATTTTCCCACTTGACGCGAGGATAATTATAATGTTTCGATGTTTGTGTGTGTAAATGTGGATTTTTTGAAATACCATACACATTTTTTCCTAGGCAGTAGTTTATTCGGCTACACTCAGGGGGGCTCGAAGGTGATGTGCTCATTCGGCTAAAGTCGGTGATATCTGTCCCGTTGATTTTCTTATATGAATGGTTGTGCGGATCAAGTGTTATTGCCGGTATAGGGTCATAGTTTTGAAATGTATATATTATAATATATTACTATGCAATTGACGATAGATTTATTCAACTTGCTTACAGAAGAACTGTTCCTACGCACTCTTTTTTTTTAAATATTTTTTTTCTTAAGCAAATGAAAAATATTTGGCGCACTCGACGGTAGGCTTTGGAAATTCCGTTAGGTTGGGCGTTTATACAGCTGGTTTTTAATTGATTATTAAAACTGTGCTAATGATATGAGCTACGTACTATATAGTTAATTAGCGCAGTTTTTTATGTAAAAATAAGCGAAATAGGTCCACGTCATGCGATAATCTTTCCAATTAAAAACGAGTACAATAATATTAACACACCTCTATTTTGCATACTATTGGAATAGTTTTATAGGGTGATGATTTTAGAGGCGTGGTTTTCAAGAAGAGATAAAACGCATATAATTTGATGTTATGGCTAAGAATTTAGTTTTATTATAAAGATAAGGGTTTGCCATTATGTTTTAAAAATGATTTCGGGTAAGTGGCCGCCGCGGCTGACTCGAACAAATTCCAGCCGAGAGGCCCAATTTTCAACCACTTTTTGCAGCAAGTTGGGCCGTATGTCAGCAATAACGCGCCGAATATTCTCTTCCAAGGCGTTAATCGTGTCCGGCTTATCTGCGTAGACAAGCGACTTCACATAACCCCACAAAAAATAGTCCAGCGGTGTTAAATTGCACGATCTTGGAGGCCACGCCACAGGCCCACGACGCGATTTTTACTTTATTTTAGAGTGATTTAAAAAAAATTTAGATTGTTTTTTTCTAAATTTGCACTATTTGCAAACGTTGTTCAGGAGTAAGTCTATTCATTATGAAATGGCAAACCAAACTGAGCATAAATCAAGTGACAGCTGTCAAAAACACTAACTACGAAAAAAGTAGTGCCAGATTGAAAACTACGCCTCTAAAAAAAACACCCTATATTATTTAACTCAACATGTATTAGAGAAAAATTTTCCTTTATTTAATATATTTAACCCTGATTCCCTTACATTAAGTTTTTTATTTTAGACGAGATTCGAAATGGGTGGAGGGGGGAAGGGGTATGATAGTCAATTTTATATCTTTCCTAAAACATACATAAAATATGTCGACTGATATTAACGCTTCAATCTTTTTTCACGCTTCAATCTCCCCTAATCTAGCACAGGCTCATTTGGTCCCGTTGAGTAGGGCCCAAAATAATTATATGTAACCACTAACATAAAAAATGTACTCCACTAACATCACTTCCGGTTTGATTCAGTAAAAAATATATTTTTGAAAGTTTTATAGCCTTGATACAAATTAGATACATCGATAACATTATTAAAAAAGTGTAACATGCTTGATCGGTAACTATTAATAACCATTACCTTTAATCTATGCGAAACCCAAAAATTATGCAATTGGTAAATAATAGCGGATCAACCCTGAGTTCGTTCCGCGTTCGCAGCTAGGCCCTCCTTGCGTCGTAAGGCGTCGAGTTTTTTGGGTCGCTTTGCTCCTCGTCGCTAGGTCCTTCGGAACGAACAATAAATATGCTTATAGCGTGTTAAACAAAATAAAATAAATAGATCGATGCGTTTTAAGGTCTCAGTCGACAAACTGCTCTACTTTGATCGAGAAGAAACAACGAACACAAGATTTTAGGGATACTTAATAAATAAAATTTTCCAAAGTAAAATATACAGGATGTCCCAAGGTCAATCCCAATAAAAAAACAGCGAATAGTTCCAACGATTCCTAGTGTTATTTGTTAAGAAACTATATCAACATTCATTATGGTATTCGAGAAAAAAAATGTTGAAGTTTCTATTCTAAATCATGTAAAACAGATATTTTTCAATGGCTCCTCCCTCGGATGACTACGCCACTGGGTCAGTAGTCCGCGGTCGTTCAAGATCGAGGTTAATGACCTGCCGCGTTGTTCGAAACTAAATGATTACTGTCAGATGCCACTGGTCGAACAGAGGTCGGTCTAAGAAGAAGGGGTTACTCGTTTCTCCTTCTCTGGGGCTGTAAGAGGGATGCTATTGGTCGACAGATAATATTGATTTATCGATTGATAAGATCGATTTACACCAATTTTATTACAAAAATAATAAATTAGGTGATGAAAATTTTTCGCATTTTGTTACATAATTTCTTACTCTTATTAGGGAACTTTAACACCCGCTAAAGTTTGTGGCATTGGTCTTGGGACACCCTGTAATAAATAAATCAGAATGTCCATGAATTCGGCGTAATTGAATTCTATCTGTGATTTGCATAACAAATATGTAATATTAGCGAGCGATACATTCCTCGAAATGTGCCCGATTTGTCATGTGCCATGTGCACAAACTGTGTTGCGGAATTACCGCCGAACGTATTGCATTCTGCCCCGGCCGGCCATCGCAGCTCGCGGCAGCAGCTCGCCGCAGTAGCTCTCGGCGAGTAGCGGGCGTCCGGCATACCTGTCCCTACTGCGCGCCGCAGCGGAGCATATTTCGCGAGCATTTCGGCTAATTAATGTACCTCGGTCCTGCACAAGCGCGCGTTCCGACTGCACTGCGCGACAGTTCTGCATTACAGAGTAACATGCTTCTTATACCTATATTTTTAGTTATGAAAGCTACCTATTGCAATGGTACTATATCATGACATATCATGAAAAATGTCGACATATCATTGCGTTGCACGTCCCAAAGAACCCAAAACCACCCTCAATTTCGTATTTTTACATCAACCACTTTCAAATTTAAGGGTACAAAATCTCGCTCAAATGTGTTAAGGCGCCACCAGTCCCTAAAACGTGTTTTGTAACGTATTTTGGTGCATTTTGTTGAAGTTATTCCCAACAAATGGCTAAAACTAAAAACACCACAATATTCTACATATAATAATTTAGTACTTTGCTTAAAAAAAAAAACGAAATACACCTTATTATAGTAATGAAAATAAATAAATAAGAAAGTCTTGTTTTTTTCTTGCAACGATTTTCTTTTAAGTTGTGTAAGTGACGCGAACCTAATTTTTCTTTCTAAAGATAGGCAATATAATAATCTAGGACATTACTTAAAAAAAAAACATTTTTTTCAAATGATAATAATTATTTAAATACAAAAAACATGTTTCATCGATACCAAATGAGTCGGCGAGTATATCCGTCTCTTTTCTACACGTCAATGTTCGAATAAAGCCTACTCTTTCTAATCTCAAGGACAAAGGCGTCCCGGGGCGCCTTAATGGGTAAAATTAGACCAGGGATTTTTTCAAAAAAGTGAAATTTTACCATAACTTTTTCAGTATATAAGATATCAAATTGATTTAATTACATTATTTATTTATTTTTATCTTATAAGGAAAAATAACACATTAATAACATTTACAAATTAAATATTACACAGTTATATCAATCATTAACAAAAATTAAGAATGAACTAAATGACAAAACTGATCATAAACATCATATTTATGAACATATTATAAAGTACGTTGATGTCTTATAACTAAATTGTTTCAAAATTAATTTTAAAATGTTTTTAAAATTAATTAAATTATTTACATACAAACTAGTATGTATAGGGTTTGTATATGTAGAGAATGTTTTGTGTGTGTGTGTGTGTGAATTAATTGCTTTTGAGTGTGAAAAAAAGTTGTATGCTGGTTATGTGCTTATGGGATATAATATTTTGTTTTGAATCCGCCATAGGTAATATTTATGTATTTATTTAAATTACATCTCACATCTCTTTCTAGGCCAAACAGTGGAAAAATAATCTTCCTTATAATTTATATTTCTTGCAATTGGTATCTTTAGTATTTTTATTATATTTCTTGCTTATTCGGTGTTACGATTTAGAATTTATATTAATATCATGGCGTCATATAAATCAAAATATATATTTTATTTTATTATTAGCTAACAGTAACTAACTGGCTTATTGCAAACACATCGCAACCTTATCAGCCCTTGGAACGGCTCCGGTATTCGAGGCGGGTTGCGCGCTCGATTCGATAACCTACCCTCATAAATGCATTCTACGAGAGAGTTCCGATATTGTCCAAACGCGTTGCTACACATAGCGACAGTCGGTTGTCCCTTGTAAACGTTTTTCACTTTGCATATTTATATCAAAAATGCACACCTTTTTATTTTACCAAATTATTATTGCTATAATAAAAATTAAAATACTCCCTCGAGTGTGAGTTTTAACCCCTGGGGTCTTATCTATGTTTGTCACTAGTCAAGGTTAAGAAATGCATCTTTGTCCTACCCTAAAACATTTTTCACATAATGAACTATAGCTGATTTGGTGTATCAAACTTTTGACCCTAAACGCAGGATTCACCTTACCATAGATTTTTAAAGAACTGGTTTCGGTGTGCCGTTTATGTGATGTTTACTTTATTAAAACACACCTTAAGCCTTTAAAAATAAAAATCTTTTTTTCTCTCCTTCTGAAGAATTATAAGTAAAAAAATATTAGAAAAAATGCTGAACAATTGGTTGCTAGAGAAAGGACAACATTTTGCATACAATTTACTAAATATTATTCTATAAAAATTTAATATAGACTACTTACTATATTTATACACTATCATCAACTTAATTTATCTGTTTATTAAATTATGATTATTTTCTCTAATATACAGGGTGTCCCAAGACCAATCCCACAAACTTTAGGGTGTGTTTAGGTTCCCTATTAAGAGTAAGAAATTATGTAACAAAATGTGAAAAATTTTCATCACCAAATTAATTATTTTTGTAATAAAATTGGTGTAAATCGATCTTATCAATCGATATATCAATATTATCTGTCGACCAATAGCGTCCCTCTTACAACCCCAGAGAAGGGGAAAGGAGTTACCCCTTCTTCTTAGACCGACCTCTGTTCGACCAGTGGCATCTGACAGCAATCATTTAGCTCTGCCCTAATAGGGCGTTTCGAACAACGCGGCAGGTCATTAACCTCGATCTTAACTGACCGCGGCCTAGTGACCCAGTGACGTAGTTATCCGAGAGAGGAGCCATTGAAAAATATCTGTTTTACATGATTTAGAATAGAAACTTCAACATTTTTTTTCTCGAATACCATAATGAATTTTGATATAGTTTCTTAACAAATAACACTAGGAATCGTAGGACCTATTAGCTGTTTTTTTTTATTGGGAACCTTGACAGCCTGTATTATATTATTATATTTATTTTAATATTTCTTATTTTTATATTTTTTTTCTCAAAGATGAAACGCTCGTCTATTGACGCTAAGATGAAACGATCACTGATACAATACTATTATTAATATGGACACACGGATCTGTTGTAAAGTTATGAAAGTATTATGTAATTATTGCAAATAAATAAATAAACATGACTCCAAGAGCAATGCAGCTGTTGTTGAATTGAACAACGTCGACGTTTAACCAATTTTCGAGGTTTTGGTCATAAATATGTCCACTTTTAATATTGCCTGCGACCAAAGAATCGACTGGCCTATGCATTCGTGCGTTGAAATGGGAAACTTTCTGTATAATTACTCTGTGCTTTCGGGCGTGTCGCCGCGACAGCATCTCAGCGCGAATCAACATCGATCCTGGGCTTAGATCGTAGATGCGTTTCGACACTCGTGCGCATCCTAATCGCAACTCGTGCAGCCGTCTCTTTCCTTCTTTCCCACTCTTAGCGGGATACGTCGTGCCGTCTCCGTCGTTCCCGTCGAACCGGTCCTGGTTACGATAAACGTTTGCCTACTGAACACAGGCGCACTATCGCTTTCTATATTGTATATGTTATTCCATCCAACGTTGTGAGAGGGTTCCGTACGGCTATTTCAAAATCTTATTTTTATTTTATTACATCAGAGCGCGCACGGAGGAGTGTGACATTTGTCACTGTTAAAGTTTATACGGAGAAGGAGTGCACCGAAGAAAATTTATCTATAATATGTGTTACAAATGTAGTAAATTAAATGTTCATACTGCTGACAAAATGAGTTTCGAGCTGTGAATTTCGTCTCATTTTTACACGAAGAAATTAAAACTGATAATGAATTGTATCAAAAGTTTTGTAAAAAAAAAAAAATACAAATACAATCTGTATTTGTTTTTTTTTCAACTGTTACTAAGAATGAATTTTATAGGTATTTCGGGAAATTAAGACAAACGACACACGCTAATGACGTATTTGTACACGCTCGTAGCTGTCATAATAGAACAAAATAAAAAAAATAATGCAATTATTATAGAGGTAAACTCACCTAATTATAGAGGTATAAGAACGTCAATAACTAACATAAAGTTTAATGAATTACGGTCGAATTTCGACCACTGGGCGACCACTAGTATACTTAATTATAAAACAGACTATACCTCTAGATTATTAAAGCGACTATATTTTACTAATAAATATACTTGGATGTTTTTTTGCTATTTTGTGGTTTACTATCTTAAATAAAGGAGCAGGGAGAGGAGTATATCAAATTTGCTATAAGCATTCAGTGGGGTGAACGTTTGGTAGTTATTATAAATTATTCCCATAATAAATTTAGGAGAAAAAAGGGTCTAACTGGATCTAAATAAATATTTATTCTTTGGCTTCGCCTTATACATAAAAGGTCAGAGTATCGTAGAACTTGTGACTTAAGACAAGTGTGCAAAAGACAAAATTGTTGATAAAAACGCAATACATTTTTCAGTCGCACGCACACTCAATTCAATTCAATTTATTTTGATTCGAGTAGTAATGCTCCGTGTCCGAGGGGCGTGCGCACAGCCTCGAGCCGTCTATTTGTGAATGAAACGAGCGGCAGGTGTTCGGTTCGAATCCCGGCCGGCAGCGGCGCGCCATTATTCATGCGCCCGGTTCTTCCCGACTCCCGACTCCCGACCGATGGCTTATTAATTTAATCTCTCGCCACAATGGATGCTGTTGTCTGCGCGCGCCCCGAACATCTCGCATCTACCTAACTAATATATAATGCAGGCGCATTAAACTGCAGAGTGTATGTATTTTGGGAAGGGTTTCTGCTTTTTAATATTTACCGTCTGTTACACCTTTTTATTGTCTCATATAGGTTTCTGAGCACAGATGAGATTCAATCAGGGACGGTGATTGGTTATTTATTTACATACAGCGAAATAGTAGCACATATTTTTTAAATCCAGAGTTTAATAAGGCCAATTAAAGCTTACCCCTATGTACAAATAGGATATATTTCAGAAGGTGTATGTGAGATGTATATTTATTTATTTATTGTTATTTTTACAGAAAAACTTACAGCTAGACATACAATTATTACAAAAAAACATTTTATCTATAAACATACAAAGAGAAAATGTGATTTTACTTAGATGTTATTGAAATTCAAACTACTAATACATCTCCTCTTATCTAAATTCGCACTTAGTGTAGGGTTGCCATAAATGGTTTGGCTCTGACCGGGACTGATATCAATATAGGTGGAAATATAGGGGAGTTATAAGAGGAGGAGGGGGGTTACCGCCCCCACCTGGTTTGTGAAAAAAGGAAATCTTTCAATGGTTCCCACATTTTCAGAATACGTTCAATGGCCGACAACAAAGACGGTCCACCTAGTTTTTGAGTGAGATTGTAAATTACCATGAATTACATCAGCTCCCTCACAAAGGTATTTCAGTCTTTCATTCCGTACTGTAAATATGGAAAAATATTTGTAAAATGACATTACATCCCTCGACCCCAGACTTTCACCGCCAGCTAATGTGATTTAACGTCATCGCACGAATTATTCGCATAATTTTAGCAATAATATAAAACCATGATTACTCGTTTACCGGGACATATGGTGGGTCAAACGGGACAGCCGGGACCGAGGCTCTAAACCGGTGACATGTCCCGGTGTACCGGGACGTATGGCAACCCTAACTTAGTGGCATGTCAGAAACTTCACCGTGTCCATCTAACTAGGTGCTGAACACCTATCCTAAGATGGATTGTATGTATCCATTCAAAAGAACGGTACTACGGTACGAAAGTTTGAATGAGGGCGTTCGTGGTTGTACAGGGTATTGTGTATAAACAAATAAATGTTTAATATGTAACGTTTTCATTTTGAATCAGGCTGGTATGAAATGGTTCAGATTTCTGAGAGAAACTCGCTACGGTTTAGGCCAAGTACATCGACCTCGCTTAATTTGGTGTTGTAGGTATCGAGTAAACGGTTTAGAACAGTTTCTGGCATAGTTTGCATTGCGCCCTGGCACCGAGAACAGAGTAGACGCTAGTGTGGTGTCAGAAGGAGTGTCCCCCCCAGATATGGAGTGTCTACTCTGTTATGACACGATCGTAGGTCGGTCTTCAAGAATCTTACATATTTATGAAAATAATTAACCATCTCTTCGTATGTGTTGATCGAGTGAATGTGTTTCATTCGGTTCTTTTACACATCATTTGGTAGAGACCACAAATGAGATGCATACCCTAACTGACCTATCTTTTTTCCCCTACCATCTGTAGGTAACCAACCTACCTATCAATCTTTTAAAGACCAATATAATTTTATATAATATTTTTTTTTTATGTAAATGCGTTGTTTTCATCAAGATACTGCTTACAAATAGCGTCAATTCTCTTATAGATTAATATGTAAAAAAAATATTTGTTTATATGATGCCTTTTTTAGTACAGACGGCAGACCAGTGAGGCTAGTCTGAAACTGACTCGCCGCTCGTTTAGTTATTGATGTCAAACTTACAGCACGCGATCGGCGAGTCAGCTTCAGACTAGCCCCACTGTAGTGTCGATTGCTGTTATGAAACTTATTAATTGTTTGCAACACCGTTGTATTGATATAATTTCTCGAATTCATTACCTATTCTCACTGGGCGTTGCCAGTTCGTCAAAAACAATAAACATCAGAGTATAGTTCTCAAAGCTTACACGTTGACCTTCGTTTTGACTAAAGTCATTCACTGGTTAGTCCTAGCCATTGTTTTCGTTGCAGGCTTTCATTTGAAAGTCCTGTCATTAAAACGCATTGTGTGGTGGGTCTTGGGCTTCGCTTGCATACATTAACAGCAACACGCATCTCTTAAATGATAATCACTGCTAACGCTAGCACACACGCGAAGGGTTACTATCTGATAGTGCAGGTAATAAAATAACATATGTGTATTATAGTGGTTCTTAGACACTTCACAGTATATATTAATACGCGAAAAGAAAACAATGTACCCCTTTTTAAGCATATTGCACGCACGGAGGAGTGTGAGACTTGGCATAGTTAAAGTTCATATGGAGGAGTGCAGAAAAATAAAATGTATCGATAATGTGTTTTACAAAAACAAAATAAAATAAATCGTTCATACTACTAACAGCTGATTTTATACACTTAATTAGTGATTAATCATCCAAGATTTTATCAATAGTATGTATGTGTTTACTGTTTAACAATTTATTTTTGATTGTTTATTCAAAAGTGTGGTTCTTATTGTGAGAATTCTTAAATTTTCAATTAAATTTATAGAATCTTTAATTCCAAACGTGTTAAAACGTTTGCTATGGCATTGAAAAAAAAACACTATTTTAACAGGTGAGACTATAAAGTCGTCGGAAAAATGAAGCGTTTATCTACAAAAATCGTTAAATTTGCATTCCTGAATTTATTAAACATGTTTTATTGCTATATTTGCCGGCATGCGTAAAATATTTTAAATTATATATAAAAATACATTTTAAGTATGTAAGAATAATAATATGCGATACAGAAATATATAGGGTGATGATTTTAGAGGCGTGGTTTTCAAGAAGAGATAAAACGCATATAATTTGATGTTATGGCTAAGAATTTAGTTTTATTATAAAGATAAGGGTTTGCCATTATGTTTTAAAAATGATTTCGGGTAAGTGGCCGCCGCGGCTGACTCGAACAAATTCCAGCCGAGAGGCCCAATGTTCAACCACTTTTTGCAGCAAGTTGGGCCGTATGTCGGCCATAACGCGCCGAATATTCTCTTCCAAGGCGTTAATCGTGTCCGGCTTATCTGCGTAGACAAGCGACTTCACATAACCCCACAAAAAAGAGTCCAGCGGTGTTAAATCGCACGATCTTGGAGGCCACGCCACAGGCCCACGACGCGATTTTTACTTTATTTTAAAGTCATTTTAAAAAAAATTTGAGTGATTTTTTCTAATTTTGCACTATTTGCAAACGTTGTTCAGGAGTAAGTCTATTCATTATGAAATGGCAAACCAAACTGAGCATAAATCAAGTGACAGCTGTCATAAACACCAACTACGAAAAAAGTAGTGCCACCAAAAAGTGAAAACCACGCCTCTAAAAAAACACCCTATAGTAAGTGCAAGTGACAAATTAACCGATTGAAAATGAGTAAAATCTTAGATAATTTTATTGTCAATACAGATTATAATATGGGGTTTTAACCGATGAAATGATTAGTCAAATTTCTGTATTTTGCTTCACCACTTTTGTTTCCTTCGCAAATAGACAGATCACAACAAAACCAAGGAAACTTATTATTAGGTTTATCTCTTATACGCAAGGTCTTAATTCCGAGCGATATAGGCAATCCAAAGAAATATCTTAGACTTATCTTCAGGCCGGTTTGATATTCTTCAGAATTGTTATCTTTGTGAGAGAAGTTTATTTATGGATCTTACAAATGATCCTGCGTTGTCGAAAATTAGCTCCCAACTAACCAAATCAAATTACCTCGACCGGAAAGATCATCCTACTAAAATTAAACCTCTTTTGAAAATGAGGCTTCAATTCATTTCTTCCTAGAACCCTCATAGTTAACCCTTTTCCTCAAAGAAAGACCATGTTTAAATTTAGATTGGTTACTAAGAAAATACCATTAAATTCCGTACCAGCCACAGGAGTTAGCTCTTAAATATTGTAATTAAATAATCATAATAATACAAAACATACCTATTAGTAAAAAGTTAGTGTTAATTTAAAAAAAAACACAATTTTTATATGCCCTTTATTTAGATTACAGTTTGCATCGCCTATCCTTTAAAAATTGAATTTAATGGTTTCGAACATAAATTGAAAGCCTACGAAATGAAGGATCTTTAAAAAACTAGCTTAAACAACTAACACGGTGAACACTCCTCAACCCAATGTTCGAACAAGTGCGGGGGTGATTTCCTCCTCCCTCTCTCCCTCTCCCCCGCAATTTCTCCTCCTCTACAATATACAGGAAACGCCCACGAAGTATTGCCCACTGCTTGCTCCGTTCCTTTAACGCTGTTATGAATTAAACTTTCACTGTTTATGTTCTTTGTTAGGAATTTTTTACATTTATTTAATTTAGTTATTGAATTAATTAAATATTTAATTCTTTTTTGTGATTATCGGAGGTGCCGTCATCTTATCTGTCACTAGTAATCAAAGAGCTCATCTATATTTGTCCGACTAGTTTTTTTAAACGCTTTGAGTAATGGCTAACATACGTTCACATGCATTGGATATATACATATAGGGCTTAAAAATAAGAACTTCAGCTCAATGTTAACTAACAATTACAATGTATGTCTGCGGATCTCCAGATGCACTCAAATTGAAGATCGCAATCTGTACCAGGCAGGCGTGCAATCTGTCAGAATTTAAGACTAACCCTGTCGTGACAATCTTGTTTCTAATGCGTACTTTACAAACATAAGACGAAAATATTTCAAATTTTCGTCAGTCAACTCTTTCTACTACGAGTTTTGCTGCTGATAAGCGATATAGGCCTTCCCTTTTTAATTCCTGAAATATTGTAAGTTGTATCGATAACTATATTCTCGTGATCATCTATTTTAATAATTAAGTTGTTAAATATTGATTCGTACTGACTAATCCAGATAATACTTATAATTTTGTTGGTGGTAAAGTTCTACACCCACGGATTGCAATATATTATATAGTGGTCGGTCCTTTCAGCGCGCCAGAAATTAGTCAACCGTAATTGAATGACAGCCATAGTCGGCTCGGATGCGTTAACAATATGTTTTGAAAGCGACAACACGAACGGAGCGGATTCATTGATCGATTCGACAGCCATTTATAACTTTGTTATTGATTTCAGTTCCTTTTGTATATATATAAATGATGTTATTATTTGTGTGTATCTCGTAATGAGCACGTGTGCTCGCTAAAGCATTGTTCGGATCATTTCTTCCGGTACACTAACGTGCATTTTGACACACACTCGAGTCGACTATTCATCATTTAGCCTACGCTCCGTAACTAATTTAAACTTTCAAAATTTTGAGTATGTTTATCATCTTCGCGAGATTTTATGTATTTTTTTTTCTGAATATCCTAAAAATTGTGAGATGAGATGAGAGAAAACAGTATAATATGATCAACCTTTGAAGTTTGTATACTATAGATGCTGAAAATGTTCACTTTATGTTTTCGTATTTGTTTTCTGTTATTATATTCCATTACTTTTTATTATAGAAGAACCTACTTATTTTAAAATATATGATTTTAAACGTATGGTACTATTGTGTTCTAAATTTTAAAGCTACCTTTACCACATATAAAGTAAACGCAGTTACCGCCGAATTACTTGGTTAAACTCATTACTGTTTTTCAACATCTATTTACACACCTGAAAAGCAACGATCTTGTAGCGTGCCCGCTGGCTGCGATAAAGAAAGATGGAAAACCTGGCAGACGAAGGCTCATTAGTGACCTCATCACGTCGCTCGCCGACTAGTCACAGTGCACCCTCGAATGCATCACTGGCCTTAGCAGCTACGCCCCCTTTAAATTTAAAATCAATTCCCACCAGAACATTAGTAATCAAACTAAAAATCTTTGATTTATCAATTTGAAATGTTACTAATCTAATGTTTTCTCTTAAATCGGTTACAAATATTATTATAATAAATACACAGCATATTCCCAATTTCAAAAAGACAAATAATATTGAGAATTACAACCTAAAAATGATCAGCCGAAATCGGTCACTAGCTTATTCTAAATCAAAATATTCGATTCAAGAACACACTAGATTTATAAATATGTTCTTGAACCCAGGAGATCGAAGATATCACAATTTATCCATTCACAGGTCAAAGGTACGGAAGCATTAAGAGAGACTGGAAAATCAGCTGAACTCGTACGGAAGGTGGTAAATGCTGCAACAGGTTTTCTGTTTCGAGTTTCTGGTGCAATTATCTTAAAATAGCTGCTTAGGTCAAGCGAAATCGGTCGAACTACTAAACCCTTCCTTCTAAATTTGCCTACGATTATGCGTCTCTTTTATTCGCTGCCGACGGTCGTAAGAAAAAAGGGATGGCGCGTACAGTTGAGTCGATTTTCGAGTGTCGATCGTTTTCGAGTGTCGACTACCGGAGCCGTCCTCCTAACGAAGTTTCTTTAGTTGCACGGCGCAGATGATTTTATTATTCTCGATTTTCAATAAGTATACTCGAGTTCTCTTCCTACAGCCCATCGAGACATATCTGGCAGTTCGTCGACATTACCGCTGTGGTCACAATATTCTTTCAGCCTCACCGTCGTGCCGAGACGCCGTCTTCGTGTCTGGAGACATCTTTGGCGCGTTCGGCGTCTAAAAGCCGAAGATTAATGAGATGTGTCGTTAAGCTTCATCCGCGCGTTTGAAGCATCTCTTCCTCTCGGCGCTCATGAGCTTTCAATAATTATTATTGCCAATTTGCAACCGTCACATTAATACATTCCCATATCTCACTTGGGCACCTCGATACAAATTTTCATTCTATATAATTTGAACGTTTATGATAAGGATATCGATAATTACCAAAAAATCTTTTTTTCTTTGGCCAATATTTGTGTAATGGTTGCGACCATCATGTAGAATTTGGGTTTTGTCATGGGTTTTGTGGTCACTTAAGTAGGTATTGGAGTGTTGGCCCACACATAGGCGCGAAATCCGACTGGTGTCAGTTTTTCCACACATATCAAAGTGTTTTGGCGGGGTTTTGGTGGAACGGTGCCTGCCGCGTCATTGGCCAAAGTGAAGAGGAGCCTTAATAGTGATAACATTGTATGGGATCAAGTCCCAAAGTATACTTAGTAGGATCGTCCGTGGGAACATCCGAAAGGAGAGACCTTAACGAGGCGACATGTGATGCTCGACCGCCAATCCGGTGCATCATAACGGCACGTTCACAACATTCAAGCGTCCTCGAGCGATTTATCACGTATCGACACGCCCCAAACACTATTCCTGCGTCGCTTAAATTAATACCACAGAACTGGAGATTTTACGCAAGGAATACATATCCATCTATCTTTTAGATTAATTAAAAGGAGACCTTTTATTGTGTTTTCCCTAAATCTTAACTCGCATTAGACATTTTGACTAACAGTAACGGTTGGAATCGAACGGACTATCTCATGAGAAATATTTTACAATTAATCTTGCAATTCGCTTAACAGCCACGTTATATCATTTAATCCCATCAATTATAAATGCTCAACGATCCGGTTGAAATATTTGCGGTTTGAGGTATTAGGATTGAGAATATAAAAATATTACAGAAAGTTTGTCTTCGACGTATTGTTTCGGATTGTATAATCTTGAGTCTAATCTTTTAACGTAACGGTTAAAGATAAGATCGGCTCAGCGATATAAAGATGGTTATGTAAACACTAAATTTACAGCATCCCTAAATATTGGAAGCCTACTGCAATCGCATTTTGTTAGCGCTGTGTTCAAACTGGCGAAATTTTGACGTGTGTTATATTTTTATCTTTCAGATCGGCGGCGCGCAGCGTCTGAAATTCTCTCGAATGTCATTTGGGTACATTTACCACTGTTTAGGTCCGACCGCCGCGACGTGCACTTTTGATACGAAAACGCTTTAAACTGGCGACCGTGATTTGTTTAGTAAAACTGGTACTGATAAAAATTGTCGTATTCGGCTATCATAGACAAGACTCTTGAGGTTGGTCCGAAGACTTGGGACAAGGATTTGCTGGAAATCGGCGGTAGGTGTTTATACAATAATTTCTATTATATGCTTCTTGGATGTTAATTGTTACCATTTTTCAACATCTTCAATCAGGTACAGCAAGCTGGGTTCGAGTGTATTGCGGCACATTACAATCACGTTAAATAAGAATGTTATCGTCATCCCTTTCAGAAAAGATCAAGGAAGTACGGTCGAGGGTAAATTAACAGAGGTTTTCAAAGGTTAAGTGAAACACACGTATCTACTATCTCTTTTTTTTACGCGTTTCAAGTGACGTTTTCGCTAATCTTCAGATTTAGTATCTATTTATAAAATAATTATTTATGAGGTTCAAATAAAGTGTCTAGAAAAAATATTTAATACGACGTTGTATAATTTAAGAGCCCTGATCTGTTTAGAACCCCTATATCACATAACAACATTGTCGTCTTTATAATACCTTACATAGAGATAGTCGCATTGATATTTTCCATGATAGCCTTAGGCAATTCAAAAGGCATATTCTTGAATTGCTTCCAAAATAATAATAATATATTTATCTTCATACATTACATTTATTATAATCTGTGGGTTGTCTTTCATATGCACGCGATGTTCTCTTTTTATTTGAATATTGATAAGGTTTTTTTTACTTTAGTGTCTAAGATTAATTGTTAACATGTTATGTATTTCAATATTTTCTTAAGAGTACCATCTAAAACTAAATACATAAATGATTGTTCTCAAAATGACCCTTCGAATGCCGAGCAGGTTACATATCTGCGTGCATAATCGACTTAGCTCTCCATGGTTAGTTGTCACATTAAAGCTTAGCAGCTCACTTATCTGACGGCCGACTATGCATAAGGTTGATAGCCTTCTAAGTGCTAACTAAGCCTTCTTGTATATTGGTCGCATTGCCATTTCTTTAATTTTAAAACCAATATTGAGGAAATGGAATATTTCATTTATTTCTTTCTTACCCAAAACAAATGCACTCCACCAATTTAATAAGTGTTTGGTATATTCTCGTATTTTTGAACAGAGTTTGCGAGTTGAAGTTTAGTTTTCCTCGTATGCCAACCCAACGGTATTACCGAAATGTTACCCCCAAATGTAATATCTAAGTAAATAACTATAAAAGGAAATATTAGGTATTATTACATAAATGGCTTTCAATACCGCTATATCCTTTAATAAGACCTTAAATTTTCCCCAAATATATACATTTTTTGATGTGTGTAAACATTTTGCGAGTCGATTTTTGTATCGTATTGGAATGATTGTGACATTTTTTATACCGCCTACATTTACCAGATAAGTCCCCAAACTTTGGTACCATTTCTGAGACTGTATTCCAAAACCCTACCTCTAAACACTACCTTCCTTAGTACAGACATAGTGTAGTAAAGAAGGCACGGTACAAAATGTAGCAGTGCTAATCGCTCGCTGTGCATTTATAATATATATTTGTAATTTGTTCTATTAAATTTCGTTTTTTTTTCGATTAAAATTGCGTTCTTCCCTCTTAGCTTCCTACAATATAATATGCATTTAGAAAACTTATAAAAAAAATAGAATTTTCCTTAACATTAATTACTTTTCAATTAATTATTAATTACTTTTTTATATAATACTCCGTATGTGATCGACTTAATAAAAATAAAAAAGGATTTACACATTCCTAAAAATCCATAATTTTTTAGGAATGTTTAAGTAAATTTATTTATTTTCTAATCCATATTTACTTATTATATATATATATATATTACGAATTCAGCTTTATTACACGGAATTAATATTTTAAAGGTGATTTTAAATAAAAAACATCTACAAAATTAAAAATAAACCCGAAGAAAGAACGAAACAAAGTCATAAATTTCCAAAATATATTAATATATGTAAGTATATATCGATTATCCAAACCTGGGTATGGTACAGTTATGTTAATATTACGCGGACTGTGTGTTCTTGGCACGTGTAGACCGCCGGACAGCACAGCATATAAAAACTAAAAGAATGTGCGATGATCGTAATAAATATCTTTATAAATCTCTCACATTTGCTTGTTCAAGCCCAAATTTGCAATCTCGCGCCGAGCCGTTATTTAGTTCCGCTATTCATTCTGTATCATTGCCAGCCAGAAGTAAACAGTCGGTACAGTAGGCATAAGGTCGTTTATTATCGACGCAGCAATAAACGTCAGTTTTAGCGTCGGCGCTATCGCCATTTAATCACTCCTATATGGGGAATATGGGGGCTGGTTCTTGAAGGCCTTCGGAAGTGAAGATAGCGTAGGAGGCAATGGGCGCTCCGGGCGAACGTTCTCCCTTCCTGCCTCCTTCCTGCCTCCAGCCTTATCTCTGGCTAATGGACGGCAAAATCGCGTCCAATTTGTAATAATTACACAGGTAAAGTAGTTGGTCGCTCTTTGCCGTTTTACAACACTTTACAAAAAAAAATAAATTAGTATTAAAATTACATTTTAAAAAATCCTGTCGGCACACCGCGATTTAAGACGGTGGTAGATTTCACCGGATCAAAGTGGTGAAACATGTTGGTCATCCTGTACTGTAAGGGTTGCTCTTATCAAAAATTGTAGGGAAATTATAGGCCTCAATTAACCTTTTGAACGGATTTGATCCTGAACTATGAAGGTGGGGTATGGTTATTTGAATTTTGAAAAACCAATTTTTCCCACCCCTAGGACCAATGGTTGATGCTAAAAAAAAAAAAATAGAAATAATTTGATATCTTACATACTAAGAAAGTTACAGTAAAATTTAACTTTTTCAAAAAAACCCCTATTTCTGCCCCCTGGTCTGATTTTAACCAAAATTTTGTACCCTTAAATGTTATGTTTCAATTTGAACCTAGGTCAAATACAATTATTTTGGGCCCTACTCTAAATGTGCCTGTCCTAGAATCAGGGGAAGTGATGGTAATGAAGCGTTAAAAATGGTATGACCATGTCCGAATTCGAACCTGCGATTGGGTTAATAGTCCAACACTTTAACGATTACCACGATCCACGTTCGATTAAGTGCTTGGATGCGTATATAAAATTTCGCGTCTGTGCTGTCGATCGCTGAGGAGTTCCTTCTTCTGGAGCCATTCCTGAGTCTAGAATCGGGTCATGCTTACCATAAAAATTCATTGTCATCGGAACTAATCCACATGTCAAATTTTAAATCCGTAGTATAAGAGGAAGTTTTTCTAATTCAGCTTACAATATCATATTTATTTATGAAAGAAGTTTCTCCGTGTAAATGTTACACTAGTAATAATATTTACATTTTAACATTATATCAGTAATATTTTAATAGTTTTTTTTATAGTATTGTTTTTCTATTTTTTTTTACGTTTATGTATAACCTCATGTGTCCACTAAATCATATGCATTTATGTGATTTGTGATAAATAGGAATACAGTTTTCTTGTATAAAACATATTTTGATTCACAAACATACAACTCGATATGGTGGTCAATTTTTATTTTTTTTTAAATTAAAAAACAAAAATCTTGTAAAGATTTTTTTATTTTTGTGTTTCTTTGTTTTTCTTCGAAAAGTTTCGCAAACCTCGCGCTCGGGGGTCACTGACCGTGACTACAAAAATGCTAATTTTACAGGCGTTAGGAGAGATTGAAGATTTTTGTTTTAGTTTTTAAAAATGAAAATGGTAATTTATACTAAAAGTTTTTAAAGGTTCGGAAAGTTATGTTTTTGTGTTTAGGC
Source organism: Neomicropteryx cornuta (assembly GCA_020383195.1). Classification (NCBI taxonomy): domain Eukaryota; kingdom Metazoa; phylum Arthropoda; class Insecta; order Lepidoptera; family Micropterigidae; genus Neomicropteryx; species Neomicropteryx cornuta. Next base: position 21,224,990 of record JAHKQU010000008.1, on the reverse strand, counting down.
GCCGTTATTCCCGTCATAGAGTTTACACCTTACCGTTCAAATGGCGTCCTTCGTTGTGCCCTTAATTGTTCTCATTTGACACGAGCAGTAGCCGTGCGCACAAAAGTCAATCCGCAGACCAGATCTCTTCTCCCGAGCGCGATGCTGCCAAGTGGACCGCGCCGTCCGCCGACACGCGATCGTGCGAAATCCCGCTTTTTTCCCGTCATAATTGACCCACTCGTCGGCGCGGTTTGATCGTAACATTTTTTCGTCTTTGCATGCGGGTTTGGAATTGTTGCACTGCATTTTATAAGCAATACTTTGTCTTTTAAAAATTACACAAATTAAATAAGTTTGAAATCAAAATCAGTTCAATGCGGATTGTCTATGCGACAGCGATGATTTTTCTGACAAACAGTTTTTATTGCAAAATCGTTTTGCAAAGGTTTTGTGGGAAAGCGATTGTAACCTCCGCGTCACAAATATAACACCTATTTTCCAATTTCCGAAACTCCGCTTAAGGAGGTCAAAAAAAGGGAAGGGGGTTAGTTCTTGAAGGTTTTAATTTCTCTCCTAAAGTTATAGATATATACAGGGTGTCCCAAGACCAATCCCACAAACTTTAGGGAGTGTCTAAGTTTCCTATTAAGAGTAAGAAATTATCTAACAAAATGCGAAAAATTTTCAACACCAAATTTATTATTTTTTTAATAAAATTGGTGTAAATCGATCTTATCAATCGATAAATCAATATTATATGTCGACCAATAGCACCCCTCTTACAGCCCCAGAGAAGGGGAAAGGAGTTACCCCTTCTTCTTAGACCGACCTCTGTTCGGCCAGTGGCATCTGACAGCAATCATTTAGCTCCGCCCTAATAGGGCGTTTCGAACAACGCGGCAGGTCATTAACCTCGATCTTGACTGACCGCGGCCTAGTGATCCAGTGACGTAGTTATCCGAGAGAGGAGCCATTGAAAGATATCTGTTTTACATGATTTAGAATAGAAACTTCAACATTTTTTTTCTCGAATACCATAATGAATTTTGAAATAGTTTCTTAACAAATAACACTAGGAATCGTAGCTGTTTTTTTTATTGGGATTGACCTTGGGACACTATAAATAGGTTTTGTTGTTTTTATCCATGTTTCTTCGGTCCTCACATCTTAAAGGGCTAATAACAAACTAAGATATTATATTGTAATTATTTAAAAAAAAAAAAAAAGATCTATTCTATGTATGGTGCATCGTGGTAATGAAAAGTTTGATCCGTCTAAAACCCATTAAACAAAACAAGAGAAGTCGCTTCTGTCAAGTTCGTGTCATTTCGGTACGAGCTGTTTTTCCGTGATTTGGCGGCGAAGATAATCGCTCGGACAGCGCAGCGCTAAGGCGCTCGAACTGGTTACCGGCGCGGCGCCGTTCAGAGGCGCTGTTTCGGAGTGAAGCTGATGCAACCGCCGCCGTTGGATTACTTTTCGAACAGGCACCGCTCCTAATTTGAATGCGTCGCCGAGCGCGCTATCTATCACAAATGCCACCGAGCACAGAACGCCAATTCTATTTTAGACGAAAAGTTCACTTCTAAGCACCCACTGTGAGCAGTATTTTCGTGACGTATATATTTTTTTTTTATTATCCAAATACAATAAATATATTTTACATACATCGCTTAACCTACAATGTTCACAAAGTTTTATTTGTAGGTGTATTTTTTTCCTGAGTCGCTTGTATTTTTCATAATACGTTTTTCACACATTCCACGTTTTTCACGTAAAGTTTTCCACAGCATATCATATTACAAATCCAGGACAATAATGAACAAAAGTAAAAGAAAGTTAACATAGAAAAGAATAGAAGAGTGGTTCAGTTATAACCTAACCTAACGCAACCTTCCCTGAGCTTAATTATTTGTTTAACAAAATATTTCTCCACTTTTTTCATTCCCATTTAGTGACTTTCACACTTGACCAAATATTTGAGGCGTACTCAAGAATAAGTAAATCGCTCTAAAATGGTTTGCATGCTCGCACAATAAACTTCAACGTGTTATACGCTTTTTCGATCGTATTATATTCTTTAATATGTTGGTCGTATAAACTCACTATCTAGTAACACCAAAATCTCAAATGCACTTTATTTCTTGTATTGTTACTAAGTAACTAGTAATAATACAATAATTATGTCTATATTTATTTTATGTTATTATAAACATTTTTTTTATGGGAAATGCCATGTTAAATTTTTCACGCGCTTTTTTGTTCGAATTTTATAAAAATATTATTTATCTGAAGTTTCTATTTTCCGCTTCATTATGCTGCTAGTATAGGTTTCACCTTTGCGACTGTGGCCACTTAGTTATATTATAAAAAATCCCACTGCTAAAAAGTTTTTAAATTATTAGGGTATAGCGTCACCAAACTTATACATAATGAATCCTTTTAGGCCGCTAGCTGAATTACCTGTTTATTAAAATATTTATCATTGTTGTGAGTATTGAACTTGATTTGCTCGGAGGTTCTTTAACTTTGGTATGCATTTTTGGGGTTACAAAGATGGAGTATGTGCATCTCGTTCCATTATTGGCATGTTTTTTATTTTCCTCATTGCTCTACGAACAATGCGCTGTTCTCTCCGGTACCGCGCATATCGAACGCATTTAATAAATACATAAATTGTTTTTGACACTGTTCGCTAAGACGCAATCCTTTCAGTCAACCACTATTAAGGCTATCACTAGGCAATACAATTATATGAATAATTAAAATATATATTTAAACCGATTTATTATGTCATATATCATGTGAATTCAAGCCATGTCAGCATTTTGATATGATTAAGAGTTAAAAGCATAATATAACTATACATGTTTAGTTTTTAACTTAGTTTTTAGTGTTTATATTAACAGTAGACATCGTTGATTAGTTTTACAAATACTTTTTAAGAATGTAAACTTGTCATTAATACCAATTGTTTGTAAAACTGTTGATTTCTCTTAATAAAGAATAATGAATTATTAACGGCGTTGTGTATTCGACAGCAGTTTGCTTTTCGTTCGCTCGTTTTGATAAAATCTCGCACCGTTTCGTAATTCGACCGTTGAGTTTTTATTGGCAAAATGTGCTATGAAGCGAAATTATAGACAACACTAACTGACGTTATTACAAAAGTTACCTGCATCCTGTCATTATTATAGCTTCCTTCTAATATTCTGAAATAATTTACTGCCCGTATCCGAAAATATAATGGGTTAATTAACGAAGTATTAATAATTTAATAGAAAACTTATATAGACCATGTCTCAGAACCATTTCCGATAAAAAATCCAGCTAATTGGCCCCGCGATTTCAAACATGATTTGTTTTGACGTTTGATAATGATTTCAGAGAAAAAAAAGTGACCTTTACGTGATGATATTAAATCGTTTTTTTCATAAGTTGTCCGCTCGCGTGGTCGTTGGCTGAGTGCTAGTGAGCAAAGGAGAGAATTACAAAAAAAAAGCCAGTTTACACGAATCCTTGATAAAATTAATAAATTTGCTTACGAATTATTATTTTTTTTTTAAATATATTTTCTTTCACGTAAAAGGGAACAAAAACACACCTTATGTCATCGGTCCCCATGCCCATTTATGATAATAACTTCTAAAACCGTATCACTAATCAGTATGTATCTTAACCACAGTGCGTTCGGTTAATTTTAAAACCTTACCTACAGTTTTTTTTTCTAAATCAGTTGAGTTTTAATCAGCTAACGACAATACATTGAATCATAAATCTATTATCATAGAGCCGATTCTATGCTACTGTAGCAATTACCACAAAGTCCAAAATATAGTACATTTTTTCGATGGTTTCTTAGCGGTAGCACCGAGCAAAGATGAATGTTGCTAATTAGTCTCTTGTTTCAAATGAAACGGGTGTAAAAGCTTCTCAATTTTAACTGACTTCAAAAATAGGAGGCGTTCTCAATTCGATCTATATGTATTTAAGAAGATTTCATTAGAAAAGTTACCTATTTCAACCCCTTGAACCCAAAACCAGCCTCAGATCTATATCACTTTCTTGTTGACACGATAACTGCCGTAATTTTAACCAATCACTTTCAAATCTCGGCTAAGATCGTTAATGAGCAAAATCAGACCAGGGGGCCGGGAATGGGGGTTTTTTTTTTTTTTTAAAAGTGAAATTTTACTATAACTTTCTTAGTATATAGGATATCAAATTCGTTTAAATTTTATATTATTCCTCAGATAAGGGCCTAAAACTTATCTCAGTGAACTTTTTTGATAGCATCAACCATTCGTCCTAGGGATGAAAAAAAAAAATGTTTTTCCAAATTAAAAAAAATCACTTTAAGGTTCAAATCACGTTAATAGTATGCCTTTAATTTTACTACAACTTTAGTTTGATTTTTTTTTATATAAGCAACCTTTACGGTGAGGGGATGATGTTTCACCAGTTTTGATCCTGTAAAATCTACCACCGCCTTGCGGCGCACCAAAAGGATATTTAAAGGATATTTCTTTTAACGTATGTTCACTTATTTCTGATCTATGATAGTTATACAATCTCATAAGTCAGCATCAGTTCTGCTGTCGTTGACTTTACTGACATCCAAGTCGTTTATTATTTGGTTTTCAATCGTCCTCAATAAAACTAACTTCCTTTACTAATCATAATCACTTATATGCTTAGTAAGAGAACTTACTACCTTTAAAAGTTTTAAATGGCACTTTGGAAATTTGTATTAGTTACGAATGTGGATACGAATTTAGGAATGTCGTATTAGTGAATATTTTGAAAGTGCAAGATTAACTTCGCGTTTGGTTTAACATTTCCGTTTTCCATGGTACCGATCTTCCAGCAAGTCCTGAGGGAGGGGGTGGGGTTCAGAGGGTTTGTCCACGGTTTATTTATTTAGTCCAAAGAGCATCTTCCAGAGGCGCAACCATCGAATACAGTACACTTTAATATTCGTTAGCTCCAGAGGTCTGGAAAAAAATCTTGGGCGGTGAGGGTAAAATGTCAAGTATATCCATTTTCGATCTGCGGAAAATTCAATCGTCAAAAACAATTCGTTTAGGATTATCTCTGAAAACACAAATTGTGGTTGGACGAATTGTTTTAGACGAATTTCCTGCAGACGCACATTTTTACATTTATTTATTTCTTTTTTTCTTTCTTTCGAATATACACATAGCGAAAGCAAATAGCTTTTTGTTTGGGGTTAAGGTTGATTTAATCAAATTTTTCGAATTTATCCCGCTATGAAAAAGGAACAAACATTACAAAGTGTGTAGTGGTGAGTGTTATTGGAAGGACCCTTTACCTCCTGCCGGGATCCGCGCCTGGTCAGCTCTCGCTGTCGCGAGGCACTCAGACCTCGTCTTCTGCTGATGCTTTTTACGGTTCCTCAACCTTCGCCTTCGGACGTCCTTCCTCACCTTGGGACCGGCGAGAACGTCGGTTGGCGGCCATCTTTGTTTCAAATTTAAACAGTCGCCATGTTTGGGCCCGCATCGCTCGCATCGCTGGCATTCCTTTTTACGTTTCGGCTGCGGAATGTGGCCGTCGTCAATCCGCCATTGATTTATGGAATGACATCTGGTGCACTCACTCACACCGACGCGATGCCGTCGTATCGTCTCTGTCTCCTGGCGATGTTTCACACGGTGGCGATGGCAACGTGGCCGCCGCCGATTTGAATACCCTCCAAATAGTAAAGGTTTGACCTAGAGGTACTTCATTATTTTACTTGATAACAAGAAAAGGGGCGAAAAGTGTGTATGGGAAAATAACTTTTCCTAAATCAAGACCATCATTTATCATATCATTCATTTATTAAGTTTTAGTTTTTTTAAAAATCCTTTTTGGCGAATAACTTCGATTTGAACAAGGCTAATATTCTAATATTTCTACGCTACATTTGATGAGAAGGCGATAGTCTAATCATAGGAAACAATGTTCCTCTCTAAAGCAAAACCCCAAAATCTAGGCGGTAAATAGATATTTTCTACCATAAAACAGTGCTATATGTCCTACCGCCTAATTTGTTCGTAAACTTGTTTTTTATTCAATACTCGTTTATCCGATTTTTCTTTACAAGTGTTTATTTAGCTTGCAATTTGCTTGCTTGTGTCAGTTTAGGACAAATCGAGCTGAATTAGAACCGCTCCCTCTTATCCTGCGGGGTTGAAATTTGATATGTTGGTTCAATTTTTATAGTCAGGATGACCTGATTCCATACCCAGGAATGGCTCCAGACGAAGGAACTCCCCAGCGGTCAACAGCGCAGACCCAAATTTTGTATAAGCATAAGGCGAAGCATGTTGACGGACCATGCAATTCGGTGATTCAGTTTTATAGGTCATCAGGTATTACTCTCTGCGCGGTCAGAAGCAATTGTTGATTTTTTATTTAATTACAGCTTCATAATAATGAAATTAAAAAGGCACACTTTTCTATGTTTTAGACTCTTCATTTGTCTTTCAATTAATATTTTTCTAAGAGAGCAATTCAACTAAAAAAGAACTATTAGCATTTCTAAAAAATAAAATTATATTTTAAAAACATGTTGAAAACATAAGATCAAGTTATCTAGATCTAGACATATTTTTTTTATTATTATTTTATGTTTAATGGTTATCAAATACCAGCTGTAGAGAAAAGGGTATAATGAATCGAACTTAATATTTATCCTTCCACATTGACGCGTTCAGAATACTAAATTATAGTATATAGGGCTACATTACGTGGCCGATCGGTCCTCAATGCTCCTGAAGGGTTTAATGCCTACTCTAACGGCGCGGCGCAGGCGCGTGCTTGCTGACCGATGTTTATTATACAATCGTGTCCCAACAGCGCCAAGTCAACCTGTCTGTCACCGTTCATAAAGTGTCTTGCCCCTCCCCGTTCCTCGCTTCCCCTCCCCCCTGGTGCCTTGGTCGGCGCTGGTTTAAACACAAAGCAAACCTGTTCCTCTATTGCCTTCTTTTCCCTCTCCCTTGCACATTATCCTCTGTCTTCCTTACTCCCCTTTCAGGGCTATCACGACACTGTAGATTTTAGCGATTCAAATAATTTTCTTATCTTCAATTTTATTTATTTAATTTTAAAATAAAACTACAAATTCGAAGAGAGAACAAAAAAGTTAATCCTAAATAAATCTTAACACAGATTCCTACGTTATGCTACTTAATGATAATATAATTAATAACATCGTCTAAATAAAACATTTAAGAACTAAACTAAAATATAGAGTGTAACAACAAAAACTTGAATACACAATATTATTTACATTTTTCCGAGTCATTTATAACATAAGACATTTTTTTCACATAATTTTGCCACATTTTATTAGTTTATTTTGAATTTTTACCGCGACAATTTAAAATGTATATATTTCCTGTGGTATTTTTATTTTCAGCACAATTATCCACTACATAATAACTTATTATCATGTGATTATTTAAATATTTTTTTAACAATTTTTCTTCAAGTTCTTTTTATGTTATGCAATCATTTATTATGTAAATTATGTATTACCTTTCAGCTTCTAGGATATTATTTTTTCTTGTTTAAAAACACTTTTTCTATATGTTTCATGAGTACTAAATTAATTGTAAACTGATGACATTCCTATACAACTTGTTCGTAGATGGAAATAAATAATTTTTATGATTTTTAATCTTTCAATTATTTTTATTTATGTATACTCATCTTTTGACAGTTTTGCAAATTAAAAAGGTATTTACAAACAAACTGCCTTCGTTTGTACAGACTTTTAAGACTAGTTAAGAAAGCAGCTAATTGATAGTTTTGCGCTAAATGGACCTTCTAACTGTAACCGGCATCACAACCTTGAACTTTTCCAGATTCTCCTAAATATGCAAATGTGATGATGTATGAAAAAAGACTAGTGTTAAAAATCAACTCGATATTGATAAGATTAATTTATTAAACTCAGTGAAACTCAGTACAAAATATTATTAAAAATACAATGCTAATTTTTCTACAACTAATGTTAACATTGTTTGTTTTCTTTATTCTAAACAGAAAAGTTTTCAAGATTATTTTTTGGTTTTATTTCAATAATGATTATAACTAAAGCCTACTATAATGAAATAAATAATTACCTAACAGATAATATTTTTATCTGTTAGATAATGTTTTTTAACACGTTAGCCGATTTCAAAGGCCAAGCTGTATGTATGTAACGATTGCTGCAGTTCCTAACGCCCCACTCTAACTTAAGTACGCAGAGGAGTGGGGGGGCAACGTTTCGTTACAAGTTAATTTGCATTAATCCAAATCACTCTACCGCGCGCAAAGAAACTTTTGTGTAAATATGAATTTGATTTACTTATAAATAGTTATTCTAGTAACATAGTAAAAAATAAAAAAACCGAGTGTGTTCGCTTCAAATTTTTATTATCGAGTAACAAAAATAAAATCTTGACAATTTTTTTTAATTTGACGGTTTTTTTTCACTCTAGCTAATTTCATAAGTTGTTCAAAATAAGGAACATATAGTTTTTTTGAAATAAGCATTTTACCGGCCGTGCCAGTATGGGACTTATGGGACTGAAAGTGGCCCGCGCCACGTGTTGGGCTATAAGTGCGTAAAGAAGTTTCACTTCGGTAAAAGTATATGAAATAACAGCCAAATTAAGATTTGTGGCAGCCCTGCGGTGCACGCTCGTCCACTCCGCCCGGCCGGGTAGCGCGGAGTGTGCTTGTTTTTTCCGTAATTAAAAAGCCTTTGAAATGAACATCCACTGCTCGGATAGGCCTGCACTGGCAACCGGGCTTTGCTTTCTTCCATTCGGTTTACTCGTGCACACCCGCCACACCACCACACCCGCCAAACCACCACACCATCACACCCCCCTCGCACAGCGTCGCCTACTTCGCGCGGGAAATTAACTTCCCTCTTAACTAATCATTTGGGTGTAGTACCACCGTCTGGCCATCAAAGACCCAGCTCCCGCACTGAAAAAAACATGGTAACGGCAACCATAAAGTATGGTTGATTAACAGCAATAATTTTTGTTGGGATTATTGTTAAACTTGCTCGGTTGTAAGTGCCGTAATTTTTGGTTGCCTTTAACATAATATCTATCTATCACTACAATATTTTTTGCAAACTCCAAATTTATCACGCCGCCATTTTGATTTGAATCACAGCAAAATAAAATGGTAACAAGTAAAAACAACAAAATATGGTTGCGACTACCAATTTTTTAGATAACGTCGTTTTATTTCGTCAGCTGTTCACCCGCGAAGTCATATTGTTTAGTAATTTATTTATTTATCCATAAGTACATAACTTTACAAATTTCTTTTTTGTTTAAGGATAAATTTCAAGGTCTTAAATATAATTTACTTAAAAAAAGAGGTACAGTTATATTGAATTAAATCACTTCACAAGGCCTAAGGCCTAAATCGAAGTGATAAGTATTCAAAAAATTCAAATAAAAAATGAACATTCAAATATTTATTTCCATTAACACAAAACGTGTGTAAGAATGACAATACAAAATTAAAAAGATTATAAAAAAAAAAAAAATTACAATAACATATGACATAGACATATCATCATCATCATCATCATCATATCATGTCATATGACATTATGACATAGAGCTTGCGATGATTTAAAATACAAACAAAACATCAAACTGATAAAAAATAAATAAAATAAAAAACAAAGAAACAATAACAGAATTATTTGAACTCATTCAAACTATAAATAGTTTGATCAATAATATAACTTTTTAGATCCCTTTTGAATATATCGTAATCATGAATTTCCTTTATTCGATGCACTCAATAATTTTATTTGGAGGTGCTCTCGAATATATATATATTTTTTATTGCTTGCGGTAAAGACGCTTAAAAAATATAGAAAGATTTGTACAACATACCATTATAATAGATATGTAATTATCCATACATACTATAAATATACAAATAAATATAAACCAACACAGAATATAATATTCTTTAATATGGAAATGTCACCATTTGCTCCTCACTACCTCGTTTTATGATACAATGTAATTAATTAATGAAAGCTACTAACCTATAGACTATTTAATGTTTCAAATATTTGTAAATACTTCAATTTTTTCATATGTCCACATAATCCGTATAATATATAAGATGATGGGCAAAAACCGTCGAAATATGTACGCAGGGACAAGATATTGGATTACCCCAAGTGCTATGCAAAAGCGACAATTCGTAACAATAAGAATCCATATATGCGATTTTGAGATACTAAATGAAAAATAAATTTCCTGGTATAAAAGGTTACAGATTCACTGTATTTGTTGAAAAATGTTTTTGAATAAACTCTACTATTATTATTTTTTTTTGTATTTCCCGTCCAGCGATTTTTACGGGCAGTTTCCATATATATTAATAATAAAAATCTATAACAATACACAAAGAGAAAATTTTGGACCCCTTTTTAAGCATATTGCGCGCACGGAGGAGTTTGAGATTTGGTATTGTTAATGTTTATACGGAGAAGGAGTGCGGAAAGCTAAAATTTATCTATAATATGTGTTGCAAATACATTCAATTAAATAAAATTAATCATTCATACTACTGACAGCTGATTGTCAGAATTAGTTTTAAGCTGTGAATTATGTGTGGTTTTAAATGTTATTTTTTTAATAGTCTGTCAATGTCAAACAAAAATAATGATTATGCCATCTTATACTTCTATTAATGTCTAGTCTAATTTTTACATAAAATAATAAAATAGTCAATGAATCGTATCAAAAAAAATGTAATAAAAAATAAATACAAATTCAAGCTGTAATTAGGTTTTTTTATTCAACAGATACTAACATTAAATTTTAAATTTCATAGGTATTGCAGGGAATTAAGGCAAACAATACATGCTAATGACGTATTTGTGCACGCTAGCAACTGACGTAATTAAATAAAATAAAAAAAAAAATGATATCATAATTATAGAGGTATACTCATCTCATAATAATAGAGGTATAAGAATCTGAGTAATGCTCAAATTTAATTATTAATTACGGTCGAATTTCGTCCACTGGGGGCGAACACTAGTATAAATAAATGCTCGGGAAGTTAAGGTATAATATTTATTTAAAATCCTTTATCTCATTTTGTTGTCACTCTATAGTTATAATTGCAGCGATCGGGCGGGGTTCAGTTCCCGTCTTATGTCAGTCAGTTGCTATAACTCGTTCGATTTGCAACTAGATTCACATCACATTACTTGTATTTACAACTTTCATCTCTGTCGGGTCAATGCGCTGTAACGGTCACCTCTTTTTGTTTCCCTTGCTTGCTTTTTATATTTGTTGACCAGTTAATTGTTGTTTTATAGTATATGTATTATTTGTTGTTCGTCGTATAGCGTCGACGTTTTTCCAATATAGCGGTCGAAATTTGACCGTAATTACTTATTTTTTAAGGTTCATATACCTCTATAATCTTTGTATATATATATTTGTACAAATACGTCATTAGCGTGTGTTGTTTGCCTTAATTCCTATGAAATTAAAAATTTAATGTTAGAAACAGTTGAAAAGAGAATTAAGATTTAATTTTTGATGCAATCAATTGTCAGTTTTATTTTTTACGTGTAACAATAAGAATTCATAGAAGTATAAGATGGGATTAACAATTATTTTATCTTGACATTAATTACTACATTGACATTGATAGACTATCGAAAAAGGAACATTTGAAATCACACAAAATTCACAGCTCGAAACTCATTCGGTCAATCTGTGAGTAGTATGAATATTTTATTTTATTAAATTTAGTTTATTTGTAACATATATTATGGATAGATTTTAGCTTTCTGTACCTCTTCTCCGTATAAACTTTAACAGTGCCAAATGTCACAGTCCTCCGTGCGCGCAATATGTTTAAAAAGTGGTACATAATTTTTCTCTTTGTGTATAAATACATAGATAATTTTCTTTTATTATATTCTGACACTTCAAATTAATTACATTTTTTATTCAGATACGAATATGAACATAAAATATATAAATTCTGTATTGTCTAATTTAGTACCGTACATTCATCCAAGAAGCCATGTCGTCACATTATATAGACCTAAATAAAAAAAATAATAAGTATTAAATAGTAATAAATAAGATTCGCCTTAACACCCAAAAAATGATTACTAATTTCGAACCTAACGAATTTAAACATTAGAGGTTTAGCTATTTGTACAATCAATCGACGCACAAGTGGAGATAAAGATCGACGATACATCTCTCGTCTCCCTCGGTCGTGTTGCAGCGCATGACTCACCGGCCCGGCCCCGTCGTGTCTTCCGTCTCCCTCGGACCCGCCGCCCAATGCCCGCCGCCCTCCGCCCGCTTCGCTAGTGAGCGGTGACACATAAAACGACGTTTAATTATGAGCCGTTATACGCGCCCGTGCCTAATTCGTCTGATTTACAAACGTTTTCTGCTCCGCGCGTACTTTTTGCTAGCACGAG